>OY856410.1:1095344334-1095696834 GCA_963693085.1 Alisma plantago-aquatica | reverse complement strand
AATTAGCATTTTTTTGCTAATTTTTGCTAATTCAAAAATAAATAGCACTTTCATCTTCTTAATATACTTTTCCTGAATTCTTATGATATTTTTTCGTAATTTTTAGGAATTATCTAAGTAACTAAATTGAGAAAATAAAAGATGAAGATATGAGGCTTTTCAAATATTCCCGCAGTGCCTGAGATACTCGTCACCAAAATAGCCATATATTTTGCGTCTAAAGGCAGAATTTTAAGATAAAGTATGGAATGAAAAGATAATTTCATTGGCTACAAAAAAGATATATTTTGTGGCAATTTTGGTGTTTATTTGGCTGCTCAATTAACCAGTGAAAGTATCCTTACGTTTTTCCACAGAGTCTGATTTCAGTATATACCTTTCACCAAAATTGGTATAAATCCCACATCCAAGCCGTAATTAATTGTGCACATATGAATTGGAAAGATAATTCAGTTATCTACAGGAAAAATATATTTTCGGACCTCTTTCGAATTTTTGACTGGTCCAAAAATACGCTCGAAATCGCTATTACGGGAAATTACTGCAGAAAGAATGTAAAGCAAGTATTTGTTTCCTCTATTGATTAGATCCAGAAAGTTAGCAGCCGTCGCCAGCCATTTCTTTTTCCCTAAACCTAATGTATACCCCCCTCATTCTCCTATAAAAGGAGGGGCACTTCCTCCTCATTGGGGCATCTCTTTTGCACCGGAATTCTGAGCATCTTATTTCTTATATTCTTCTTTTATTTCTGCAATAAAGTAAATTTTCTTGAAGCATTGTTCTTTCTTATTTTGTTCTTGGAACTTTCATTCCGCTTTAGTTTTAGATCTTCCTTTCTCTGTTCTTTAGTTCTGGAGAAAGGAATTAAGGACCTGGCCGTTTCATTGTCTCTAGCATAAGGATTAACTTCCTAATTTTGGGCTAGACTATGGCCAAAGTACTTTCTTCCTTTGTCTCCCCCTTCTCCTCAATCATGAGCAAGTAGTTCCATATAGAGGCAAGGGGAATAGCCCCTTAGCCATGGTTTGATCAAATCATATTTAATTGACTTTTTTAGATGATGATTGGTTTATTTAATCGATGATCTAGCGAAGTAATTACTCGCTTAGATATATATATATATATATATATATATATATATATATATATATATATATGTTAACTCAGATGGAAATGACCATGGAAATCCGGGTTTAGAACGACTAAACCAATTTGCATAGAGATTCTGGTGTGACCGTGGATTTATCTCTTTTCGGATGATGAACTAGGAAACATGAGCACCAGGACCAATGGGCTCATGTGGAGTTCATCTTTTGTGAGTTTTTGTGATTCACATGTTGTCGCCTATTTTTCGATTAATTGTTAATTCATTTTTTTGTCATGGCTAAGGAGGTGAAAACCCCTAAAGCATCGATTCTCTCCCTTTGATTTCAAACATTCGTTTCACTTTCTTTCTTTACTTCTAAGTCTTTCCATTCACAAGTTTATTTGTTCTAACAATCATTTCATTTTTCCTTATAACATGGGCAAAATTTATTCTTGTTGGTTACAATATTATCTTGTGTTTCTTTCTTGCATTAGTGTAATCAATCAACCCCCAACCTGACTTTTACTTTCCGTTCTAAATCTGAAAATACAAAAAAATAATAAAATAAGTTATTCAAATAATTGGGTTTTTAAGAAACAATCTTTAAAAGTTGACCTTTGGGATTCAACCCTTTCTATACTAGCCTTAACCGGAAAGTTAAAAGGTTTAAACTCTAGGATTAACAATCTTAGTGATTGGTATGTTAAGCGACGCATATCAAGACGCCCGATCATCTGGTCCGATTTGAGTACTCGACAGGGGATAGCACACATTTGGGCTCATTCGATGAGGAGAGCACATCTGATTTCCCTGCTATTCCTACTGTTGGTATCGTCCATTTCGCTATCACCATCCGTTCAGATTTGTCTAACAACGATAAGCTCCGCGACACAGCAACATCAACAAAGTAGGTCCAAGCAACGAATTTACTTTCCCATCTTATGTACATGTTTAGGGTCGGGTACATCAAGCCCCGACCCCTTTTTTAGTTACTTCATATTATTTTCTAAACTTTGTTGTCATAATTAGTATTTTTATAACATGTTCAACTTTGAAAGACACACACACACACACACATATATATATATATAATGTCTGAATGAATTTTTTTGAATTGTCTTATGTTACGACCCCACCTCCCGATAACCCCCAATTAAGGGAGACCGAGAGGTCGAAGCCGCACCCATAACTTTCGGATCAAAGGTTCGGCAATTAACCAAGAATAATTATCAAATTTTAACAGACTATACTTAAAAGCTGTAAGAAAATAAATTTTTGCATACCTTTTTGAAAACTTGGATCTCTAAACTTCTATCCACTTAAGGATTCTACTCTAACTAATCCTCCTTGTATTTTATTCATGTATTCCACAATATGACTATTTAGTGTTTGTCCTTTTGGCTTGTTCCTAAAACGCCGACAAACAAAACGTCGGTCATCCGAAGCTGGTATGTGGGGAAAACAATAAACGTGCAACTATGATAACAATGTAATCATTCAATTAATCATTTAACAATCAAGATTGCGTTTTAAATATAACTCCATGATCCATGAGTACCCTATCCTCTGTGCTAACCCTGCAGTGGACCTGGATACTACCTTCCTTATGGTAGATCCCCATTAAACCCCTCATGGTCCCATCTATAGGTGAACCCGATTCTAGGGTTGAGTCACATGGCACTACTCGTAAGTAGCCCACTCCTTAACTCAGGGCAGGCTAATGAGTCTCATGGCACTACACGTAGGTAGCCCAGTTTCTAACTCTCGGTAACCTAGACCTTGCTCTAGGATTACCCCTTTTTTTAGCCTTTTCAAAGCAATAGAGGTGGACCCGGATCTAGTCAGTTATATACGCACATTTATAGTGATAATCATAGTCTCTTTATATTTGCATGAAATAAATAAACATCCAATAGTTATTTTCAAGCAACCGATTAAAACTTCAGGAATCGCCGTGAAACTAGAGCGATTATTCATAATCATAACCACATACCTGATTTGACGATTTCACAAGCATTAAGTAAACCCAACCAAGAATGAAATCCAACCAAGAAATTCAATCATCACATAATTCCTGAAAAGAATATGCACTCTATTTATTACACACTTTATCAAGAATCTACTTTATTGACTTGGATTCACTTTCTAGGGTTTCTAATCCACATTAAGGTTTCATTAATATACATTAGGGTTTTCTGAGATTAATTTCTCAAACTTTATCCCTTTTAGGTCAACAAACCCTAAAATACTCTTTTCTACTTATATGAACCTTAATTGCTCAACTATCCTTTTTAATAGTCTTTTATACCCAAATTGACTTAGGATCATCATATCCCTATTTATTCATAGATTTGAACAATTAAAACAATTAAAATACATATGCATCTAAGTTAGGGTTTTCAAACTCATTAATGCATAATCATGCATGAAACCCTAAATTAAGCCAATTATATAAAAAGATCATCTTTTTAGATCCTATTTTCACTTTTATTAACAACATGTTAATATCACCTTGAATTATCCAAATAACGTCATTAAGTCCATCTATCATCAAATCTAAGGGTTTTTCCTTAATTTTAAATCATTAAAGATGATAACTTTATGTCCTTATAAAATTTCAAGCATATTTAAGCACATAAACTCTAAATTAGACTAATCACGTGCAAAGTTCTTCCTTTTTGAACATAATGTATCTTTTTACATTTAACAGGTTAACATCAACTCTAATGATCCGTGAAACCCTATTAAACACTTTATTCATTTCAAAATAGGGTTTCTTGATCTTTAATTCATTAAAGATGATAATTTGCACTACATTTCGAATTATGATCAGATTCATGCTATAAAACTATTTTTATTGGATTCCTTGTGTTCTTCTGATCAAAATACATATATTATTTGCATTTATCTGAGCTACGATTTGTTAGATACGATTTTTGCAAGATTTTACTTACTTGGCCAATTGGAGGATGCCACGTCATCAGTTTCCATGCACGTTGGCTGATTGCAAACATAACACAATGACCGTTATTCCCTTGGTTAAGTTGCGCGCGCCTTCAGCCCGCAGAGGGCATTTTTGTCCAAATGACCCTTGCCTTCTTCTTCCTCATGCGTGCCCTAGCGCGGCCGCTGCTGCAACCCTTTGGAGGTCCGCCCTACCTTCCTGGGGGCTCGAGGACCGCCACCAGAGGGTGCCCTAGCCCCTCCACCTTCCGCCGCGCCCGGGGCGCCGCCCAGTTTGTGGCCTAACTGGCTTAACTACAGCGCACGACGCCTGCAATGTACAGACGACTTGCAGCGCCCAGCGGATGTGGTGCAAGCTCCTAGTGTACGGAATGATGGCCTCTCACTTCTGGTGTTGTCGTGGGATCAAAGGGCACCCAAAACACCTCCTTTGCGTCCCCTAGTTGCACCATAATAGAGCCACACTCGAGGGTTAGGGTTTCTATGCAAAGAACATGAAGAGGAAGAAGAAAGAAAGAGAGGAGTGTGTGGGATCATTTTCAGCTCGACCTTGAGCTCTACCCCTTATATAGGGGAGGGTATCCACGCCCCAAGATGTTCATACAATGGGAAACAAGCCTCCTTTTCTAAAAAGAAACTACATTCCTTCAACATAAAGAAATATTCTCTCTCCTCTTTATTCTTTTGCTATCCTTAATCATTTGGATATTTAGGAATATAAAAAACCCCTCGCTTATTCTCCTTTATACTTTCCTTTTAACTATTTGTCACGAAATTCTTATTTAGAAAATACTTTTTTTAAGCAATACCACATAATTCATTAATAATGCATTACATTATCCTCTTATTTTGTAATTTTGGTATTTTCTCTTTCTTTCCTTTTTATTGGGACTCCTTGGATCCCAAGAAAATCTATTATTTCGAAATCCTTTTTATTGGATACTCATTATCCTTCTAGATGCATTCCTTTTATCATTAGAATTCCTTGGGATCCAAAATTCTACCAAGGATAACTCAATTATACCTCTTTTCACTTATTTTCCATATTTTCTCATTGTTTTCAATTTCTTCTTTAATAAAGAAATACTTAATTAATCTTTTCTTTTCTTATTGCTTTCTTTTGCAACTTTGGACTCCTTGGAACCCAAGGATCCCAAGAGGCACGAAATCCTCTTTGGATTACATCTCTTTGCCTTCTAGAGGTTTCTACTTCCTTCTTTTCTCAAATATTCAATTATTCAATTACTAATTGAATTTTCTTTGTTATTTGGGCCCAATAGCCAATAAAGCCCACAACACAAACATCAAGGCTATTGTAAACAAAATCCATTTATTTGAACCAAATTATATTATTATTTGTTTGAATATCTTTAATATGAGAAATTACATTTCTCACCAAATGAACCCAAAAATTGGGGTTGTAACATCCTTCCCCTCTTATAGGAATTTTGTCCTCAAAATTCTCATAAAACAAACAATTCAGGATAAGACTATTCCATGTCCATCATTGGACCCTATGTAGCTTTACCTTACGCATAGCGCTTTCAAAGAACCTTTATCATCACATAGTCTTTTCTCTGAGTTCTTTCATCCTGACGTCTATAAACTGCACAGGTGGACTCAGGCCATTTCAGCCTCCCTTGGGGCTTACTGGGTTCATTGCTCAGCACATGATCGGGGTACCTCACATAGTTCTCTAAATTGGACACATGGAACTCATCACACATTACTTTATCCTGAGGGGTAAGATCAAACTTAACCTTCTCCACCAAACCATGTCAAAAGAACCCATGCATCGGGGACTCAACTCTCTTAGCTATAACTTAAAGGGGTAGGATTTTCATGTCACATATTCTCCCACAGTGAACTGCATGTCAGTCTACTTTGCATCTGCTCACGACTCTTGTCGTCTCTAGGCTCCTTTCAGCCAGTGAACGATCAAAGCGACTTCATCTACACACACTATGGTCCTTTTCTAACCATCACGTGGTCCTTTCACCAACATCACCTTACTGAAGTGGTGACCGACACAACCTCTCTTACAGAGCTTCTTTGAATCCCGATACTGGCTATGGTGGTTAACTTCACATCTTGCATAGGACAAGAACTGTCTCTAGCTATCACCCCGAATGAGCACATATGCTTCCATCATACCCTTTAGTCTGGATCATACTAACCATTAATTAGGGGTGATAAACTGTACTAACATCGAGTTCTTCATGTACCGACTTCCACCTTTTGGAAGGGAACCTTTTAGGTCAAACTCAAGAACCTTTATACTCAACCTCATGGTGTAGTTGAACCACCTCTCTCATATGTAATTCAACCCGATATGTCCCTTGACGGTACTCTTTCTTTCTCATGTCATCTAGGTAAGGCGATCTACCATAACCCATATTGCATCTTGACCTTCCTTGGTCTAGGGGAGACTTATCACAACATCCATAATGATGAACTCCCTTTCTCTTTCAGGGACTCTTTATCCTTTATATCAATGCACTGGGTTACTGGTGTTCGTCCATCATCCTCGACTTCCATGGCCATATACCACATGCAACTTTATCTTAAGCATTTAAAGTGCTATTGCCATTTACTATCTTGGTAGAACCACAGTGTATGGTGATCTTCAATCATGATTTCCTATATGTCATAATTCCTCAAGATCGATTCCTCTGAAACCCTAAACCACTCTAGTCGGGGTTTCATCACCTTCTTTTCCAAAAAAAGTGCATCTGAGGTTCTACCACCATCCTTTAATTGCATCAAGGACTAGACTGGCTAACCAAACAACCCTTAACTTTTCAACATATCTTGTTACATTTGAGTGTTATCCAAACACCTCTCCTTTTCAAACTTAGGGTTAGCCAAAGAACCTCTTCTAGCTTCTAGTCAAACAAGTCAGATGTATCTCAACCAGAGCATCCATTACCACTTCACATCCTTAGGTATTAGGTAACATTGAAGACATACACTTCCATGTATTTCACTTATTGTCTCACCTTAAACTCTTTGTCTATCTTCATTAAGAACACTCTCTGATTTCATCATCATGGTGATCAAACTCAACCTGGTATAACTTGTAAGTTCCGCATAGCTCATGATAAAAACATCCTCATAAGGTGACTACCTTATTCCTCTTTAGTGTTTACAAACCATCCATGTATCATTCACTTTACCAGGGCATGTTATCTTCTCTGTCCCCATATCTCGTGGCAACGCTCCAAACCACATCATCTTTTATCCTTGGTGTATGGCATGCGTATTGTCCTATCTCTCACTCCCATAACAAGAGGAAATATCCTGGTCCTACGGTGTTCAATGGAAGGAGCTTTGTCCATTCTTGCGGCAATGCTGGCCTAATGCTGCAGACCTTTACAGATTTGCGGATCGCAAGGCTGTTGCTTTCTTCTCATGCGATAAGGAGGCAAAGGAAGTAAAGGAGAAGGGTGTGCCGGATATGAGTGGGAAAAAAAATTGTTCTGAATCTCATGAGTGATGGTGAACAGCACCAACGCAAGGAGGCTTTCTGGTTTTGGGTAGATGACATCCCTATTACTTGCAGAGATGATGACATGATGGAGAAGATGATATCACCGTTCGGTAAATTGAGGTTCATTTCAGATTGGCAAAAAGTAAAAGATGACTTATCGGGCTTGATTATCTTAGTGGAAGCATTCAATGAGGATGTTCCTCAATTTGTGTCTCTTACTTATGGGCAACGAAGGACATCTGTGCAGTTCTTCATGGTGGCAAGAGGACCGGTGGGTTCCAATAGCACGCAGCTTACTGAATATGGGAGAGAGTCAGGGATACCTAGGGAGGTCTTAACCATGCAGGAGAAGTCGGTTACATCTAATGCCATGGTGGTTGCGTCAGACAGAACCTCGGAGCCTAGAGAGATTAGTCAGTCACGGTACCCGTCCCCGGTCAGGCAGCTCCATAGATCACCAAGACGAGTGGTCATGGATAGAGAAGGTAACAACATGTTTTTGTCGAACAGAAGATTGAAGGATTTTATCTTCATTGAGGGTGACTATGCTGAGCACAGGAGGACATCTGGAAGGAACCACAAAATTAGAAGAGATGAGGAGGATGGCCGGTACCATAGACGGTATCATTCCAGAAGGAGACATTCTGATTATGAAGGTGATTTTTTTGATGGTTACTGGTCGGAGATGGAAGGGGGATACAGCCCCTGATCGTTTTCTTCTTTGGGGTTGACGGCGGCACAAAATTAATATGGACTTTACTTCTATTTTTTGGAACATTAGAGGGGCATAAAATAATCCTACGAGGAGAGTTCTGAGTAGAATCTGTAGTAGATATAGACCTGGTGTGGTTTGTTTGTTTGTTTGAACCGTTTCTCCATGCGAAACAGGCTGTGGAGCTCATGGACATTGTGAGGCTTGATTGGACTGTGGATAATCAAGAGGAAGAAGGGAAGATATGGTTCTACACAGACAGTGATACAAATCCTTCTGTTTTCAAGAAACATAGGCAACACATCACGGTCAGATTGGAGGACAGAGATGGGACTAAATTCTTTGTCACAGCCATATATGCTAGTTGTGATAACCTTGAGAGAAGGTCTTTGTGGGAAGAGATTTTGTTAATGGCGGCACATATAGGTGATGAGCCATGGATGATTGTAGGTGACTTCAATGTGGTTCGTTATATAAAGGAGAGACGAGGAGCAAACAATCCGGCATATCAGGACATGTTGGATTTCAACACCATGATTGCGGATGTTGCTTTAGATGAGATTCCGTTTGAAGGCAGTCAGTTCACTTGGGTCAACAAGCAGATTCTTACTCCTACTATGTGGCAGAGAATCGATAGGGTGTTAGTGAATGAGGCATGGATGGTGGCAAGGCCAACAACCAGATCGATTCACTTAACCAGAGATAGAGTGTCGGATCACAGCCCAATAGTGACAATTCCAGGAGATCAAGTAAGAGAGCGGAAGACGGCACATTTTGTTTTCATGAAGGTGTGGCTCGAACACGATGACTGTTTAAAGCTAATAGAACAGGCTTGGAGTGAACAGGTGGCTGGTCACCCATCTTTTATTTTTTGTCACAAGCTTAAAAGAGTCAGATCAGCTTTGCGAAGATGGAGCAAAGAGTCCTTTGGAGAAATCAAGCAGCGCATTAGAGACTTGGAGGATGTGGTATTTACTACACAGGTGGCGTTCAATGGGAATCCAACTATGGCAAATGAAGCGAACCTGAGAACAGCTGAGAAAGAAATGCAACAATTGCTGGATGAAGAAGAGGCGATGTGGAAAGAAAAAGCAAGGATAAGTTTGCTTCAAGATGGGGAGCGCAATATGAAATTTTATCATGCTACCGTAAAAGCTAGAAGGAAACGCAGGAGGATGAATAACGTGTTCTTGCAGGATGGAACATGTATCGAATCCTAAGATGATGGCTGAGCTAGCGGCGGACCACTATAAACATTTCTTTAATGAGGTGGTGGAAACAAATGTACCTGACTTGGAGAATTTCCTGCATACTATCCCGGAGATGATTTCTATGGATGAAAATTTTTCTCTTCTTGCTGTCCCCAGTGAAGAGGAGGTTGTGAAGACAATTCTAAAGATGGACTCTTCAATAGCCCCAGGACCGGATGGTTTCACTGGGATGTTCTTCAGGGTTGCTTGGTCTATCATTGGTGTGGATTTCATGAAGATGATGGAGGCGTTCTTTAGAGGGCAGCCTTGCTTTAGAGGCCTTTTCTTCTGCCGGATTTTGCTCATCCCAAAGGTGGATTGCCCAAAGAGATTTCCAGAGGACTTTAGGCCAATATCTATTGAAAATGTTGCTCTCCATATTTTTGCATGTATTCTCAGTGATAGAATGGCTCCCATAATGCCGAGGCTGATTTCCAAGGTACAAGGTGCTGTTGTTAAAGGTTCTGATATTACTCATCATGTCAGGCTTGCGAAGGAGCTGATGCACGATATCAATAGAGGACAAGGGACACCCAATGTGATTCTGAAGTATGATATGTCGAAGGCTTATGATAGGATTGACTGGAATGTTCTGTGGAGAGTGATGCAGAATTTTGGCTTTAGTATGGATATGGTGAAATTGTGCTTAAGCTTCTTTTCTAATTCATGGGCTACCGTCACGATTGGAGACGAAACTGCAGGATTCTTTCCGATGAGTAGAGGTCTCAAGCAAGGTTGTGCGCTATCCCCATTCTTGTTCATTTTGTTCGAGGAGATTCTATGTAGAAAATTTATGAAGCTTGAAGAGGAGAGACTCATTTCAAGTTTCAAGATAAGGGAGGACGTGATACCACCTAGCATTCTATTATATGCGGATGACATTGCTGTATTTTTCAATGCTGATCAGAGATCTATGGAGAAGATTAAGGATACTTTTGAGGCTTATGAAAGGGCCACGGGGCAAAGAATTAACAAAGACAAATCTATATGTGTTGTTGGTGGGAAAGATTTGGAGATGGAAAATAGAGTGGCAGGTTGTATGGATATGGGGGCAGCAAAGGAATCTATTACTTACTTGGGCATACCTATAGAAAAAGGGAGGATGAGACTCAATGATTATGAGTTTTTGATGAAGAAGATTGTAAATAAATTCACAACTTGGAGATCCAAGATCCTATCCTTCACGGGTAGAAGACTTCTTATCACTCATGTGCTATCATCTATTCCTGTATATACGGCGGCAACCATTGGTGTTCCGGTGGGTATTGCAGACCGCATTGAAAGAAAGCTTTCTCAGTTCTTGTGGGCGGGCAGGGATGAACAACATAGAAAAGTTTGGCCTAGTTGGCATAGAGTTGCAAGACCTCTATCTCAAGGTGGATTGGGATTTCCTTCTCTACGTCTGATAAATGATGCTTTCGTTGGGAAGGCTTGTTGGGAGGTGTTGACGTCAAACTCATTATGGGCCAGTTTCTGCAGGAGGAAGTATGCAAATGTGGCAGAGGGCCGTGATAATGTTTTTCCTGGCTCTTTGAAAATGGGTTCTTCTCCTTCTCCGTACTGGAAATGTATATGGGATATGATGCCACGTTTGTTCCCTATGTGTAGATGGGTGGTAGGGAGAGGTGAAATTTCTTTCTGGGACTCGAGGTGGTGTGAGCAGCGTCTGTCTAATCATGCTAGATTTGCTAGTGATAGAAGACACCCGTTTCTAGTTAAAGACTTCTGGATTGAAGGTCATGGATGGGATTGGGATTTACTGAAAATGTTAGTTGATGAGTATGGTTTGAATATTATCCGTGAATCAAACGCATGGATTTCTGATGTAGAAGATAAAATGGTATGGGGACCGGGCTTGAGAGGTGCTTTTTCTATGAGATCGTTTAAAAAGATCCTGATGGTAGACGGAAGGGAAGGCCCTGTTGGGTTGGAGTGGATTTGGAAGAGTAGTTTCCCAAAGGCGGCAGCTTTCATTTGGAAGTCTGTTAGAGGGGACACGTCGATGGATGATAATATTAAAGCTAGGTGCTGCATTCCCATTGCATCCCGATGCAACTGCTGCAAGGAGCCGCATGAGGAGAGCATTGATCATTTGATTTTACATGGACGAATGGCAGATTTTTTCTGGGGTAAGTTTGCTGATCTGACAGATATGCCACCACCTAATGACATGAGATCCTTACTGGATACTTGTGTTCTGGGGAGAGGAAAGAAACTAAAAGAATGGATAGCTGGAAACCTGGCGCTGCTGATCCCATATAGTATATGGTGGTTGAGATGTCAAGCTAGATTCGAGGAGAAACATAGACCGTTCTCTCATGAGTGGAGTTGGGTTATTGCGGAAATGAATGTTCAACTGAAGAGGAGACCGTTTGTGGTAGATTCAGATAACAACATATATGCTCAGATGAGAGAGGCGGGCATGACTGACCCGCCAGTTTTGATGAGACAGATAGAGCTGTTGAGATGGCAGTCTCCTAATTTGCATAATCTTAAGCTAAACCTCACGATCGGGAGAGGTAGAGATAACCATGGTGTTCCTCGGAGGTGGGCGGTGGGAGTTATAAGAAATCATAGGGCTAATATATGCCTTGTTTTCAGGGTGTGGCTCAGAAGTACGGATTGCATACTTGCATATATGCAAGCGTGTGCTATAGGGTTGAAGATAGAGAGAGACCATGCTTTGGTCATCTCGTGCTTGGAGATTGATGATGCATACGTGCATGATATCCTATGGAACAACGGGATGGAACCGTGGAAGACTTCATCTTTTGTTAGGGAGCTATGAGAGGAGCTTGATGTGGCTATGATTTATGGGTCCTTGGTTCACAAGGTTATCAACTCGATACCTCGTGAACTAGGGAAATGGGGCAGCAGGTTGGAGGAGTCTTTCATTACTTCAGACATTCTGAATATACCATGTAGAGTAAGAGGTATGGAGGCGTTAGAGAAGCATAGAGTTCCTTACATTATTTTGCAGAGTGTTGTTGGCTAGGGTGTTAAGATGTTTATTTTGGTTTTATATTTTTTACCTGCGCAGTTATAAGCAGGAGCAGTATTTTTTGGATGATTGTGCCCACATGAGGGGTGCGGGATGAATAAGAGCGACCGCTGGCTTAACAAAAAAAAAACAAGAGGAAATAAGCATTTGGCTGCAGTCCAAATACAGAGTTCTTCCTGTTCCAAAAGTAGAGATGGTACATCCCGCCTTGTCAGTACACCTTTAAATCTCAGTTGAAATGTGCCTCATATGTCACTTCATCACAATCATTTCGATATCAAAGTTACTTCCATGGAAAACTGGTCTCGAACCTACTGAGGTTTATATCCTTGGTCATTTCCTCTAGGTCTATAGGGTGCCGGCTCTTTTGGGGTCATCCCTCTTCCCTCATGCATCAAGAGAGTGTCCTACTCATCTACCCTTTGGGTCCCATGAGTTCATGAAGGTGATCAATCTCCTAACCCATGGCCCTCAGACAATGATAGTTGTTACCTCCCGACCCTATGGTCATGTGCAACTGGGGAATTAGGCAACTCCTACTCCCATCGGTCTTATCCCTACCTGACCCTAGGATAGACTTAGGATTCTCCATTTATAGTACATGTCCAACTTAGAACCTTACCCAAGCCTTCATCACCTCTCTTTGTATACATGGGCTGAGATCCATCCTTTCATAGGGGTCATGGTGACCTGCCTACCTTGGTCAGGCCCCCTTAGCGGTTACCTCCATGGTAACACATCCACTTGAACTTAGAGATGGATATCTATGGGTCTGTAGGTTCATCCTCATACCATGTACCTTTCACTTAGCTTCTCAAGATCCTATGAGACCTCTCTAGGTTTGCTCAAAACCCACAAAAGTGGTATACACCCTACCAAAGGGTGCCTCTCCCAGGATGGGAGGAAAACTATCTCTTGACAACAAGGTCACAAAAGCTCTTAGGTCTGGGGTTTACATCCATATGAGCCTACTTAACCCTAGCAAGCTATTAAGGCACAAGCAGATCACCTACTGAACCATGCTAGGTCATACTTGTCCTCTTTCCTCGATGCTGGATCAAGATCATACTTTCCTTTATCATCAACCTAGTTATGAGGGGTTCATCAAACATACCTTTAATATTAAGGGGTTCCCCTTTTCCTTTATACATGAGGAGTACCATGACCGTAACTATAGCAAATTAATTCTCGTCATGAGCATTAGGTACACCACTTCCCCTCTTAGGCCTAGGAACCCTAGGTTCACTTCTTGATGACCAACTACATGCTCATCCTATTAACCACAAACCAAATGTATACAGGGTATGACATGCACTTCCTGTCATCCTTCTAATCGAGCAACACATCAGGGTTGAGTCCTCCCCAAGGTACAAGGCCTCGCAACCTGTTACTAAACCTCTTTCGGTCCACAGGCACATAGGTACCAGGAGCATCATCCTCTCTCTAGGGTTTGGTTCCTATAAAGGCAACCAAGATATCAACAGCCTTAACGAATCATGCATGAGGTAACCTCTATCATCCACTTAGGTCGCATCATCCTCAACTCCCCATTGTTCCTCATATCACGGGGTCTAGGTTTACGACCTTCTTGCTTGGTGTCCTGCTCTCTCTCTAACCCTACAACCAACCTCACCATTAGAGGTCCTCTCTTAATGAAGGATCAACCTCAAAAGCATGCCCTTACCTGGATGAAGCCTATGTTCAACTTATGTTCGCTCAAGGTTATCCATAGTTCTTTATGCTTATTTCATAAGCCATCCTTCATACTCTCATAGTCAGGGTTTCAACCCTTTGCTCACACTACTAACGTACCATGTATGCTATGCCCTACTTGCATAATCCCATAGGGTTTCTAAGGTCCTTTACTAACATTATCATCTAAGGAGCTATCCTTTACCCTAACATGCACGACCCTTCCCAGGGTTGGGTTGCCAAAGGTGCTAGGTCACCCATGGATCATATGGAATCCCAAAGGCATGTCCTTTCAAACACCTGGTCTAACTCATCTCTCTCTAACCTTCACTTAGGGTTAGGGTTAGCATCATCCTCAGAGGATGTGCCAGGTCTCTACTTGCAATGGAGATCTCTATCTTCAAGACTAACTTATCCTCCTGACAAGAAGGTCTAGCCTCGGGTCTCTTCTGAGGACATGACAACTTATGTCATACGACCTAAGCTTGTATCTATTCTTTAATTTGCGCTTAATCTATTAAGCTTATGTCCATGACATCTTATTTACATGCTTTTCATTAATTTGGTGGAGGATTCCTTAAACCTTATTAACCTTACCCATACCTCAAGAGGGTGAGGAGAAGAAAGAAAACCCTAATCCTTTAGGTCCTTTACAGAATTTTGTGATGAGAAGGGATGAATAAGATGAGAAAGTCCTAAAGGTATCTTATTTCGATTCATACCCTAAGACTTTGGCCAGGCAGTCACACGGATCTGGGAGTCCTCGTATTCTGACTAGCGGTGCAGAGGAAAATATAGCCAGCCCCCGGTCGTGATCCTTTTCTAGACACCTCCGTCTTTCAGATAATCCTCTAATAACTCCCTTGGGTTCTACGGAGTTTGTAAAATGTAATAATTATTAATGGTTAACTGAGGAACCTAAGCTCTGATACCAAATGTTACGACCCCACCTCCCGATAACCTCCAATTAAGGGAGACCGAGAGGTCGAAGCCACACCCATAACTTCCAGATCAAAGGTTCGACAATTAACCAAGAATAATTATCAAATTTTAACAGACTATACTTAAAAGCAGTAAGAAAATAAAATTTTGCATACCTTTTTAAAAACTTGGATCTCTAAACTTCTATCCACTTAAGGATTCTACTCTAACTAATCCTCCTTGTATTTTTCTTCATGTATTCCACAATATGACGATTTACTGTTTGTCCTTTTGGCTTGTTCCTAAAACGCCGACAAACAAAACGTCGGTCAGCCGAAGCTGGTATGTGGGGAAAACAATAAACGTGCAACTATGATAACAATGTAGTCATTCAATTAATCATTTAACAATCAAGATTACATTTTAAATATAACTCCGCGATCCATGAGTACCCTATCCTCTGTGCTAACCCTGCAGTGGACCTGGATACTACCTTCCTTATGGTAGATCCCCATTAAACCCCTCATGGTCTCATCTATAGGTGAACCAGATTCTAGGGTTGAGTCACATGGCACTACTCGTAAGTAGCCCACTCCTTAACTCAGGGCAGGCTAATGTGTCTCATGGCACTACACGTAGGTAGCCCAGTTTCTAACTCTCGGTAACCTAGACCTTGCTCTAGGATTACACCTTTTTATTAGCCTTTTCAAAGCAATAGAGGTGGACCCGGATCTAATCAGTTATATACGCACATTTATAGTGATAATCATAGTCTCTTTATAGTTGCATGAAATAAATAAACATCCAACAGTTATTTTCAAGGAACCGATTAAAACTTCGGGAATCGCCGTGAAACTAGAGCAATTATTCATAAGCGTAAACACATACCTGATTTGATGATTTCACAAGCATTAATTAAACCCAACCAAGAATGAAATCCAACCAAGCAATTCAATCATCACATAATTCCTGAAAAGAATATGCACTCTATTTATTACACACTTTATCAAGAATCTACTTTATTGACTTGGATTCACTTTCTAGCATTTCTAATCCACATTAAGGTTTCATTAATATTCATTAGGGTTTCTGAGATTAATTTCTTAAACTTTATCCCTTTTAGGTCAACAAACCCTAAAATACTCTTTTCTACTTATATGAACCTTAATTGCTCAACTATCCTTTTTAATAGTCTTTTATACCCAAATTGACTTAGGATCATCATATCCCTATTTATTCATGGATTTGAACAATTAAAACAATTAAAAGACATATTCATCTAAATCAGGGTTTTCAAACTCATTAATGCATAATCATGCACAAAACCCTAAATTAAGCCAATTATATAAAAAGATCATGTTTTTAGATCCTATTTTCACTTTTATTAACAACAAGTTAATATCAGCTTGAATTATCCAAATAACGTCATTAAGTCCATCTATCATCAAATCTAAGGGTTTTTCCTTAATTTTAAATCATTAAAGATGATAACTTTATGTCCTTATAAAATTTCAAGCATATTTAAGAACATAAACTCTAAATTAGACTAATCACACGCAAAGTTCTTCCTTTTTGAACATAATGTATCTTTTTACATTTAATAGGTTAACATCAACTCTAATGATCCATTAAACCCTATTAAACACTTTATTCATTTCAAAATAGGGTTTCTTAATCTTTAATTCATTAAAGATGATAATTTACACTACATTTCGAATTATGATCAGATTCAGGCTATAAAACTATTTTTATTTGATTCCTTGTGTTCTTCTGATCAAAATACATATATTATTTGCATTTATCCGAGATACGGTTTATTAGATACGATTTTTGCAAAATTTTACTTACTTGGCCAATCGGAGGATGCCACGTCATCAGTTTCCATGCACGTTGGCTGATTGCAAACATAACACAATGACCGTTATGACCTTGGTTAAGTTGTGCTCGCCTTCAGCCCGCGGAGGGCATTTTTGTCCAACGGACCCTTGCCTTCTTCTTCCTCTCGCGTGCCCTAGCGCGGCCGCTGCTGTAACCCTTCTTAGGTCCGCCCTACCTTCCTGGGGGCTCGAGGACCGCCACCAGAGGGTGCCCTAGCCACGCCACCTTCCGCCGCGCCTAGGGCGCCGCCCAATTTGCGGCCTAACTGGCTTAACTACAACGCACGACGCCTACAACGTACAGACGACTTGCAGCGCCCAGCGGATGTGGCGCAAGCTCCTAGTGTACAGAACGATGGCCTCTCACTTCTGGTGTTGTCGTGGGATCAAAGGGCACCCAACACACCTCATTTGTGTCCCCTAGTTGCTCCAGAATAGAGCCACACTTGAGGGTTAGGGTTTCTATGCAAAGAACAAGAAGAGGAAGAAGAAAGAAAGAGAGGAGTGTGTGGGATCTTTTTCAACTCGACCTTGAGCTCTACCCCTTATATAGGGGATTGTATCCACGCCCCAAGATGTTCATACAAAGGGAAACAAGACTCCTTTTCTAAAAAGAAACTACATTCCTTCAACATAGAGAAATCTTCTCTCTCCTCTTTACTCTTTTGCTATCCTTAATCATTTGGATATTTAGGAATATGAAAAACCCCTCCCTTATTCTCCTTTATACTTGCCTTTTAACTATTTGTCATGAAGTTCTTATTTAGAAAATACTTCTTTTTTTAGCAATACCACATAATTCATTAATAATGCATTACATTATCCTCTTATTTTGTAATTTTGGTATTTTCTCTTTCTTTCCTTTTTATTGGGACTCCTTGCATCCCAAGAAACTCTATTATTTTGAAATACTTTTTATTGGATACTCATTATCTTTCTAGATGCATCTAAATGCATTATTTCTCATTATCATGTGTATTTCTTATTAAAATATCTCTTTTTGAGTATTTCTCTTTATTTCTCTTTTATTTTCCTCATTGGCATTCCTTTTATCATTAGAAATCCTTGGGATACGAAATTCTACCAAGGATAACTCAATTATACCTCTTTTCACTTATTGTCCACATTTTCTCATTGTTTTCAACTTCTTCTTTAATAAAGAAATACTTAATTAATCTTTTCTTTTCTTATTTCTTTCTTTTGCAACTTTGGACTCCTTGGAACCCAAGGAACCCAAGAGGCACGAAATCCTCTTTGGATTACATCTCTTTGCCTTCTAGAGGTTTCTACTTCCTTCTTTTCTCAAATATTCAATTATTCAATTACTAATTAAATTTTCTTTGTTATTTGGGCCCAATAGCCAATAAAGCCCACAACACAAACATCAAGGCTATTGTAAACAAAATCCATTTATTTGAACCAAATTATATCATTATTTGTTCAAATATCTTTAATATGAGAAATTACATTTCTCACCAAATGAACCCAAAAATTGGGGTTGTAACATCTTATCTATATACATGTGTTTGTGAAGATGGAATGAATGAATGTTTCTGTGTGTGAATGTGAAAAGAGATACAATGAATGGAATTGTAGGTTGCTAAATGTGTGTAAATATGAAATGGAGGAATGAAATGGAACTACATGTTTCTACATGTGTGTGATGAATCATATTTGAAATTAAATGTGCTTATTATACTTGTGTGTGAATCACATGATCCATATAATATATAATATTGTACATCTTGTCAATATTTGTAGGTTTGTTGAGTGTTGTTGGCTGAAATCAAAGGGATGTTGTAAACCTGCAGTTTAGAACTGAACTGTAGGTTCTGCATCCTTCTGACCAGCTAGACAACAGGCCTGGGAGCTAATAAGAAAAAAAACAAAACATCGACGTCAGTTAAATACCAAAAACCATCAACGAATGCTTAATTGTGTTGGTTGTTTGCTAGAAACCGACGCCTATGTTCGACTGCTGGCACTTTTGGGTTAAATTGTAACCGGAAACGGCTTTGTGTCGTCGGTTATGTAACCAACACTGAAGGAGTCTACTTTTAGTGTCACCCACTTGGATGTCGCTTCAAAACTGACCACAAAAGTCTTACTTAACCGACGCTAAATTTTTTATTTGTACTAGTGAATGAATTAGAAAAACAACACAATATTTGAGGGACATGGGATGCCGAATCGACATCAACTTGCAATCAAGAAAAAAATATTTAGCTTTCTCAGATCAAATGAAGAAAAGAGACGAACCAATCAGAATTTTTTTATTACAATATTTAGTTATACCTAGAGAGTCATATGTACTTTCTAATTGTAGATATTATAGTTATTGTTATGTAAAGAGATTTCCATATGAAGTGAATGCATTCTGTTGCTATGATGGAGAGATTATTTTGGCAACAAATGACATATGATTGTAGTTACTTGATTTGTATACCTCATTAGAGAAAGAAGTTGTGCATTTCAGGTAATGTATATGAACATATAATAATACGTTTGCTTTTACGTCTATGGGTGTACATGACAATATAAATCTTTTAAAGAGAAATAAAGGGATGTATACTTTTAAGATACAAGGAGAAGTATATCATTTCATCAATAGGATGGTACCAGCAAATGGACCACCTTCACATTTGTAAGTATACTTCTATGACACTGACCATGAAATAGAAAATTGATTACATCAATGATCGAGATTGAGAGAGGATGTAGTCAAAAGATTAATCACAATATTGTGGGAGAATCCATACTCAAAGTTCTTTTGACGCTTAAAGGATTTAGATAACTCTGAGAATGTACATATATCTATTAAATCAAATCCAAATGTACATCAAGGTATTCAAAATGCACCAACCTCTTCACAAGTAGCTGCAATTTGGATAGAAAATGAAGATGAAAACAACATCAACATTAATACCCAAAGAGACATTCATGTTTACACCCATGTTGGGAGCAGTCTATAACGACTGCCACCAAATTGACAGCCAAATTGTTACTAATTATGCAGTTGAATCATAAGTAGCGGATTAATAAAAATAACTAAAAACTAAAACCATTTTGCAAAGAGATCAATATCAAGGAAAACTCTTAATGAAAGAACCAAAACTTTATATACATCAGGGTTCACATTGTACATACACCGTACCATCTCATCTCGAGGAATAACATATAACAGTTGCTTTGTCAAAACATATACTAAAAACATAAAACATCGAGGCATACAAGCCAAAATTTTAGATTGTTCATAAAACCATCATGTACTAAATCCAAGGACCTGAGAGTACAGAGATGACACATATGACTTCTATCTACAAGACACGATAGACAGTACACTCAACCTGAGCTGTTACCGTAGTCCCTGCTGTTGTTGTCCTTACTCTGCAGAACGGTCTCTACCTCCTCGTGCACATCCACCTAAAAATTGTGGATCCCACGGGGTGAGACAATTGTCCCAGCGAGAGATATAACTCTCCGCCAAAAATGTTATTATCACAGGTAAATAGTATTAAACTGAGTAGAGGTTCTTTTATATTACTAAGCAAGGTTAATCACTGTAGATAAGCAGATTAATTTATCATCTTTTAAAGCATTGTTACTGTCTATGATAGGGAAGTAAATCATCTATTCACTTTATAAGGAATATGAAGAACATGTGTATCATTTACCCATCATACTATACCATCATTTCAATCTTATCCTGTGATAATATTGTCGTGGTATGATATTTGTGAATCATTCTCATTTCTAGTTGTTAGCCACATCCAATCTGCTAGTCATGTATTGATTATACCGATCAGGTAAATATACATCATTATGTTCTATCTAGGTATTGGTTTATACCAATCCTGTAAAAATTATATCCAGGTATTGGGCTATGCCAATCCTGTAAGATTGTATCCAGGTAATGGGTGATACCAATCCTGTAAAATTATATCCCAGTATCGAATTATGCCAATCCTGTAGGGTTGTATCCAGGTATTGGATTATGCCAATCCTGTAGGGTTGTATCCAGGTATTGGGTTATCCCAATCATGTAGGGTTGTATCCAGGTATTGGGTTATCCCAATCCAGTAGGGTTGTACCCAGGTATTAGGTTATGCCACTCCTGTAGGGTTGTATCCAAGTACTGGGTTATCCCAATCCGGTAGGGTTGTATCCAGGTATTGTATTATGCCAATCCTGTAGGGTTGTATCCAGGTATTGGGTTATCCCAATCCTGTAGGGTTGTATCCAGGTATTGGATTATGCCAATCATGTAAGGTTGTATCCATGTATTGGGTTATCCCAATCCTATAGGGTTGTATCCAGGTATTGGGTTATCCCAATCCTGTAGGGTTGTATCCAGGTATTGGGTTATCCCAATCCTATTGGGTTGTATCCAGGTATTGGGTTATCCCAATCCTGTAAGGTTGTATCCATGTATTGGATTATGCCAATCTTGTAGGGTTGTATCTAGGTATTGGGTTATCCCAATCCTGTAGGGTTGTATCCAGGTATTGGGTTATCCCAATCCTATAGGGTTGTATCCAGGTATTGGATTATGCCAATCCTATAAAATCATGGTCATATTGCTAAGGATTCCATATAGTGGAATACCTTTATGTTTCCCTTTCACTTTCATTATGGGATATCAATCCCTTAAACTTATCACTGAATACCACATCACCTTTACTAGGAATTATACCTTGGCCAGGCCATCATACTTATTCACATTCTTTATGTAATACAAGTATTCCTCTTATCTCATTTAAGCATATTCAAAACACTATAGCCCTTATTTGTCTATAATCTAAAAGCATGTATGACCAAGATTTCATTATTATTATAACCATTTATTATTATTATTATTATCATGTTCCTGGGTTTCCTTTTCCCTAGTTTATTTTGAACATTACCATTTCTTAGATGAGACTTTTATAAACATCTTGTCACCTCTCACTAGGCAACACTATTCACATGGCTCACAAGGCCCATTAAACATCTTATTGCCTTTCACTAGGCAACAACTATTCACATGGCTCACAAGGCCCATTAACATCTTGTCACCTCTCACTAGGAAACAACTATTCACATGGCTCACAAGGCCCATTAACATCTTGTCACCTCTCATTAGGCAACAAGTATTCATATGGCTCACAAGGCCCATTAACATCTTGTCACCTCTCACTAGGCAACAACTATCTCTAGGTCATAAGACCTAGATAATCAGTATTATATGAAACATCATAGCTCATGCTTAGCTATGCTCATTATCTCATGCTACCAACATGGTTTCAATATGGTTAGGGTTTCCCTTTATTAGCCAAGTGTAGTTTTTAAATCATATCATTACCCTTCATTAGGGTTCAGGTTTCCCCTTTTTAAGCCGACAAGGGTTTTCAAGTACATTCATCAAGAATCACAACCCTAATTTAGACTCCACACATATTAGGAGTATCAACGTATACTAATTACATGAGTATTAAAAAGTAAGTTTCTCTTTCATACTCACTAGGATATTGATTACATCCTACTCCATTAGGTTGGCTCAATCCTTCTCTCAAGGTACATTGGCCCATATTTATCAAAATGCATTAAACCCTTCATGTCTTAAAGTATCATTTGACATGACATACTACATGTATCACTTAATCAAGTGTATTGGATTGAGGTGCTTACTCCATATCGAGTATAGAGGTGTATCCTCATCACCATATTGTGCATCCATATTACATCACTCAACCTTAGGGGTTTGCATATCAGGTTTCACAACACCATGTTGAGTTTCAACATCATATCGGGTTAGGGTATATCCTCAACACCATATCGGGTATATGGTGTGTTCTTAACCCCATATCATGCACAAGGTGTGTGTATGTGTCACTCATATCGTCCATGAGGTATAAATTCATCACTATATCATGCTAGCGGTTGTATTCATATCATCATATCGGGTTACCCTATCGAGTTACCATATCAGGTTGCCATATCGGGTTAGCATATCAGGTTAAACCCTTATGCTCATACTCTTTCATACCTTCATGGGATCAATCCTATCATGTGTTGAGTGATAGGCTAGACAACTGGTTGAACCCTTCACAATCAACCCATTACACAAAATGATAGGGATGTGGGGTTCCAATGCATATCAAATTCGATATCACCATCTAGGGTTTAAACACCATATCGGGTTAGAGGTGCTTCAACCCAATATCGGGTTGAACCATGATGATGTTATCATCATCAACCTCTAGACTCTTGTTCTTACTATTCTAGTTCATGGACAACAGTCTTAGGTTACTACTATAGTTCATGGACTCATCAATTATGCAAGAAAATTCTATTTGAAAGTAAATCATTTAACTAAGGCAAGATTGATGGTAAATAATAACATAATTGAGTTCAAGTTATATAACCTGCCTCAAGAGCAACTTCAAAGCTCCAAGCTCCAAAGCTTCACGTTACCAAGGTTGAAGATGAGCTTATAAAAGGTCCAAGACTTGAGTTCCTCAGCACCAATCACAATGCTTCATCACTTGTGGCTGATATCACCTCACTTGGTCGATATAGCTTCACTTGGCCGATACCACTTTGCTATGACCGATATCACCTTACTATGGCTGATACCAAAGCTATATGCACGATACCCCTCTTACTATGCATGATACTAAGACTCTATGCATGATATCTAAGAGCAACATTGTGGTAAATTTCGAAAATTTCACTTATAGGTGAACGGAAGGGTATATATACTTAAGGTTCATGAAAAAGTGTGTATATGAGGTGTCATCATTTTAAAGCTACTAGGTACCACGTGTCCATGCAGGTTTGACACGTGTACTTGCATGCATTCATATTTATCTTGACATGAAAAACACTTTAGGATAATGTAGAGATGATATTTCGGCCATTAGTTATCTTGTTTGATAAGATATCTCATCTTTATCTCACAAATCATGCAAACCGATACAACTTTTGCAAGGAGCATCTTACTCATCATGGATAACCTCCTTGAGGTGATTTGCCCATAATGGATAAGGCCACGAGTTCACAAACCAATATGAGACTCCCTCTATGTCTCCTTGTCCGATAGGCACTCTCATATGAACTCTACAACCCGATACAAGCTCAAATTAGGGTTTCACATTCAACCCTTCTTGGTCTTTTCATCACCAAGAGTACCATTATACAAATATGATTCAAACATGGTGCATACTTCTTTCTCTCTTCTTTAGATGATACTAGGAGGGAGTAGGGGCACTCTAGAGGTGGTAATTCGCATATCAACCCAACATTTTGGGTAATTTACAATTTGTACCAGAATTGGTGCACAAGGCACTAGCATTATTCAAACAAGTTCAAAATTGACATTTAGGCTTTCCACAAGCGACCACTTAGCATCATTCTCTCTATTATGATGGTAAAACACTTAAGGAACGTTAAACATGTGACATATTGCAATATAACCCCTTTATCTTGGGTAAATTACATTTTGGTCCAAAATAAGAGAACATTGCTCAAACGTTATTTAAGCATGACCAAATTTGAAACATAAGTTTGTAACCTGATAACAAAACTCTTTAGAGAATTATATTAAAATTCTAAGAGACTTATTTAAGCTAGACAAATAGGGTTAGCCTTAATCCAGGTCAAGGATGTTACACAGTCACTCTGTCAACTACTACTATGGTTGTTACGATCCTTTACAATATCCATTGTTATTTCCACATGGTGAAGTTGGGTGGCATCAAGGTATTTCACAGAGAGATAAAATGACTGGTCAATGGTTGAGTAATGATTCATTACTTGACTATTCTAATTTTAGAGATATGGATGAAATTTTGCTGTAAGAGGAAAGAGGTAATATAGAAATTGATTAATTTATCTATTTATAAATAATGTATAATTATTGATTTATATAAATATTATCTTTCATCTTTAGAAAAGAAGCAAAAATGAAGAAAAACAGTCTCATGTCGTGAATACTATTGTTACAAGCTACAAATTAGAGATGAGGACGAATAAATTTTGCTGCATTTTGGTAGACTTCTACAACAATATATTGTTGATATGTATGTTTAACTTGAAAGTAGTCGTCTGGACTATATTAGAAGGGTTCAAAAAAAGATTCAAGCTGATATATATCAAGGCATCATTGACAACTTTAGTGATGGACAAAAGAGTGGCACTGCTATTGGAAAAAGAGTTATTCTTCCAGCTTCTTTTATTGGTGATCCTAGAGATATGCGCCAAAGTTATCTTGACGCTATGGTATTAGTCCAAAGGTATGGGAAACCAGATATATTTTTGACTTTTACATGTAACCTATCATGGCTAGAGGTAAAAAGAGAGTTACTACCTTTTGAAGAAGCACAAAACAGACCACGTCTACTTTCTACAATTTTCAAAGCAAAATTAGAATATTTGAAAGTTAATCTTTTTAAACGGAATATATTCGGACATGTGGTTGCTCATGTTTATGTGATAGAATATAAAAAAGGAGGACTACAACATGCACACTTTCTTATAATTTTAGAGAAAAGACACAAGATTAGTACTCCTGATATATATGACCAGTATGTGTCTACTGAAATACGAGAGAAACATTCTAACTTACATCTCCACAAAATGGTTTTGAAACATATGGTACATGGTCTGTGTGGAAGATTAAACCCAAACAATATTTGTATGAAGGATGGAAGATGTAAGAAAGATTTTCTAAAAGAATTTAGTCCTATAACAACTCATGCAAAAAATTCCTACCCTCTGTATCAATGAAGAGACACTGGTCTTTTATAAAAAATTGGTTCCAACCAAATTGACAATTGTCGGATTGTTCCTTACAATTCTTATCTATTAGCTAAATACAACTACCACATAAATGTTGAGATATGTTCTTCAATTAAAGAAGTCAAGTATTTATACGAGTACATTTACAAAGGGCACGATCATGTATTATTCCAATGGGATGACAAACAAACTAAGAATATGCATGATGAAATTTCACAATTGGTATCTGGACGTTGGTTATCACCACAAGAGGTAGCATGGAGAATTTATCAATTCTCTTTGAATGAAACCCATCCATCTGTGGCATCTCCACAAGTCCATCTTGAGGATATGCAAATCATTACATTTCATGAAAATCTAAATTTGTCAACTATTCTACAAAATGAAAATTTCTCACGGACAATGCTAACAAAATATTTCACGACAAATTACATCGATCTTGAGGCTCAAAATTACCTATATAAGGAATTTCTTGAGCATTTTGTTTGGAATAAAAATACAAAATCTTGGAATAGAAGGAAAAAACAAACGTCTATTGGAAGGTTAGTATTTGCAAGGCCTACTGAAGGTGAAAGGTACTACTTGCGCTTATTACTTAACCATGTAAAAGGTGCTAAATCTTTTTAGCATCTGAGAACTATAAATGGAACACTTTATAAAACATTTCAAGAAGCAGTTGTGAAGATCAATCTATTGCAAATCGATAACAATATTGTTGAATGTCTTAATGAAGTAGTTTTGTTTCAAATTCCTTCAAGTCTACGAAGATTGTTTTCTACAATAATTGTCTATTGTGCTTAAATTAGTTCTATGTAATTGTCGAACAAGTTCAAAAATCAATTGAGTGAGAACTTTTATGATGCTGATGAAGTAGATTGCACCAATGCCCATAACAATGCTTTAAGGACTTTTAGCGATGGCTGCCTTATGCTCTGGCGACCAGGGAGGTGACCAAGGAGGCGGAAAAGGGGGTGACTCTGGTGAGCCTCCTCCAGAGAGGTAGATCGGGATGAATGGACCGTCGCGTCAGCTTGGAAGAGTGCCGCTGGCTTGGGGTAGGGGCAGGTTTGGTGCTCCGGTGGAAAGAGAAGCGAGATCATGGGCGGATCTGTTTGCTCCACAGAAGGATGGCAATGGAGTAGTACTGAAGCCACATCTAGTGGAGATAATTGATGGAGCTATCAAGTACTCGAAGACCATCGCGGAGAGGAACGTGTCCAAGTGGGAGAATGCAGTGGCTGGCTATGTGATAGGCTTGAAGCCGCACTGGACGACATTGCAAAGATATCTAAAGCTAATCTGGAAGATCAAAGGGAGTATGGAGATAATGTTGAGAGGAAATGATCTCTTTCTCATTAGATTCTCAGATCCGAGTGAGATGAAGATTTCTCTGGAGAATGGACCCTGGTTTGTCACTGGTAAACCGTTGATACTGAAGAAATGGCAGAGAGGGGAACCTTTGGAGAAGGTGAAGCTGACGGAGGTGCCAGTGTGTGTTACAACCCCAATTTTTGGGTTCATTTGGTGGGAAATGTAATTTCTCATAATAAAGATAAGTGAAAAAATAATGATGTCTTTTGATTGAATGCATGCATTTCATTTAAAATAGCCTTGTTGATTTAATTGTGGGTTTTTGGCTATTGGGCCCAATAACAAGGAAATTCAATTAATAAATGAATAATTGAGTTTTGAGAAAAGTGTGGAAACCTCTAGAAGGCAAAAGAATTTAATCCAAAGGTGGGTTTCGTGCCACATGGGTTCCTTGGGTTCTAAGGAGTCTAAAGTTGCAAAGAAAAGCAATAAGAAAAGAAAAGATTAATTAAGTATTTCTTTATTAAGAAAACAATGGTAAAAGGTGAAAAACAAGTGGAAAGAGGTATAATTGAGTTATCCTTAATGGAATTTCGTATTCCAAGGATTCCTAATGATAAAAGGAAATACTAATGAGGAAAATAGAAGAGAAATAAAGAGAAATCCTTAAAAGGAGATATTTTAATAAGAAATACACATGATAATGAAAAAAAATGCATGTAGATGCATCTAGAAGGATGATGAGTATCCAATAAAAAGGATTTCGAAATAATAGAGTTTCTTGGGATCCAAGAAGTCCCAATGAAGAAGGAGGAAAGAGAAAATACCTATAAAAGAAAACAAGAATATAATGTGAATACATTCCTAATGGATTATGTGGTTTTGTTAAAAGGGAGATGTTTCTACTTAAGGAAAACATAAATTCGTGATTAATGAATTAAAAAGCAAGTCAAAAGATAATAAGGGATGCTCCAGACCAGAACCTAGCCTTGATGCTCAAGAATGTATGGACCTTCATGAACCACCCTTCCAAACTTTGGGTGCGCATCATGACTGAGAAATATATGCGGTCAGGCACCTTCAAGAACAAACCCAGCTCCTTAGCTTGGGGTTTCATTAGGAAACACCTACCCTTAGTCCAGTTACTGAGTCACCGTGTTGTCAACAATGGTAACACATCCAATGTTTGGACAGATAAATGGCTCATGGGGAAATCGATCTATGATCTCGCCCCCGATTTTCAACCTCCAGCTAATATGCTCGAGTTGTCTGTTGCTTCCATGTCCCCCTCCCCGGACACCTGGGACTGGGATTTCATTCATCACTACATTCCCAAAGAAGCTTGGCCTATCATCAATGCCACACCTCCTCCCAACAACGATAGTGGGGAGGACCACTGGAGTTGGTTGCTCGATGACTCTGGCGAGCTCACCTCGAAGTCGGCTTATGCCTGGGCCAGACAGGGTAAAGAGGTGGAGACGCTTGGTCACTGGTCTTTGGTCTGGGATGGATCTTAACCTGCACGAGTTAGCACTTTTCTTTGGCTTCTCCTCCATCGCACACTGCTCACGAATGAAGAGAAGCACCATCGTCACCTTGATGTCGACCCTCAATGTGCGATCTACAACAACAGCACCGACACTCTCCTACATGCTTTAAGGGACTGATGTGACAGCAAAGCCTCCTGGAAGGCCCTTGGCATTGATCATAACCACTTCCTCCTTCATGAACAAGATTGGATCTGTTTCGTCATTCAAGGCCCCTCCAGTGGCCCGCATTCCCGCATTACCACAGCGATAGCATGCTGGCACATCTGGTCCTGCCGCATGGAGCATCTTCACCAAGGTGCCAAGAAAGATCCCAAAACGATAGCTAATTTCATCATAGAACGACTGAACACTGTCACTAACCTCCCCAGGGACATCGTTACTGGCAGGGTTACCCATGTTGGCGCTCAGCCCTCTGCTCCACATCACTGTGATTGTTTCATATTCACAGATGCTTCTTACATCAACCCTTCCACACCCTCTGGTGTAGGCATCCATGTCATTGACCCCAGAGGCGTGTGCTGTAGGGGCTCAGGAGAACAGTCTGTAGCATCTAGCGCGCTTGAAGCTGAGTTGTAGGCTATCTTCATTGCTGTGACCTTAATCAGACGAGAGAGCTGGAGCAGCTGCCATCTTCTCTTGGATTCCCAACAAGCTATACAGCTGCTGGAGTCTAACATAACTCCGCCTCTCAAACTGCAACCTCACATTGCCAGGTTGAAACGGCTTCTGAGCAATGGACCTAGGCTGGATGTGAGCTTCTTCCCTAGGAAGTTGAACTTTGTTGTTGATTCCCTAGCTAAGCATGCAGCGCATTTTAATTCGCCTTTTTCCTTCTCTAGAACTAAGCATGTTTGGCTCAATTTTGATATTGATGTATCCATGAACCCGATCTTAACCTGCATTAGAGAGCGGGATAAATAAGAGCCTCTCTGTTTTCTCAAAAAAAAAGATAATAAGGGAGAATATTTTCATATTCCCAAAAATCCAATGAATATGTTGTTTTAAGGAGATGTTTAAGAGAGAGAAACTTGTTTATTAGTAAAGGAAACACATTCCTAATTGAAAGAAGGCTTGGTTGCTTCATAGACAAGCCTATTGGAGCGTGGATACCCACCCTTATATAAAGGGACGAACCCTTTGGCAAGGACCAGAGAGATCCCACACAAGTATCTATCTCTCTTCTTCACCTTCTTCATCGTTTCTGTCCATGAACCATAGTTGAGGGATACCTCGATCCTTGGAGCAAGGAGGAGCCAGGGACGGGTGAAAGGAAGGCCGCATGACACTCTCACAACAACCGGAAGGAAGTTCGACTCCACCTACTCTCTCTGGCTCTTGCACAAGGTCTGCAAAGGAAGTAGCAAGGCTACCCGCTGTCCAAGGAGTAGCAGGTGTGGATGGGCCGTCTTGGCTATGGATAGAGGATGCTCCCTGAGCGCAGGGACCTGTCGGAGCCAATGGCACCGTCCATGGTGACCATCGTGGTCCGGGAAGGGAGCAGCAGTGGCCGCACGGTTGCAAGGCGTGATGTGAGTCGCAGGCATGGCCAGCAAAAACCAGCCCCCTTGGGCGCAAGCTGGGGACCGCCCTGAGTGCGGGGAGAGGCGACGAAGGAAGAGGCATCATCCCCGAGGGTCGCCGGACCTTGGAGAGGAAGGGGCGCACGTGTGGTTGCTACAAAACCGACTACTAGGGCAGCAGGTGTCGACCTGCTCAAGGTAGAAGAAAAGGAAAGTGTCACTGGATGGATATGCCCTTCGTGGGATCAAAGAATTGTCAACTTAACCAGGGGTAAGAATGTCTTTTCGAAATATTTTTCCAAAACAAACATGTTGCAAGTATAGAGGCTACGTGGCGCCTCCCTATTGGCCCAAAATAAGTTTAATTTGCAAAATTCATATCTCGTGAACCGTAGCTCGGATGAATATGCATAATATATGAATTTTTCTCAGCAGAACATGAGGAATCCACTAAAAATATAATTGAAGCCTGATTCTAATTGCAATTAAAAAAATAATAGAAGTTATTAGCTTTAATGTAATGATGAGTAAGAAACCCTATTTTGATATGAATAATGTGATTAGTAGGGTTTAATTGATGATTAAAGTTGATATTAGCCTGTTAATGATAAAAGGGAACATTAGGAAGAAAAAGGATGAACTTTGCATAAAATTATTGAATTTAGAGTTTATGTGCATAAATAGGCTTTAATGGGGCTTGAAACCCTAATGTTGGTAATTAGGACTATTAATGGCTTTAATTGATTAATTTCATGATTAAAGTTGCAATATGTTGAATCTAAGATATTTCGAGCACTAAAGTTCCTAATTTGTGGATAAATACCCTAAATATAGTAATTAGGGTTTTCTCATGAATAAAAGGTTAAATTAATAGCAAATCGAGTTCATATGTGATTTAGACCATAATGAACTATGAAATGATGATAAATGCATATAATGATATTGTCATGGATTAAAAGGATAAAAATAGTAGCTTTAATGAAAAAGAAGCTTAATTGATGATTAATGTGCCTGTAATATGAAAATAGGGTTATATGTTGTTAAGATAACCTTAATGTTGAAGAATAGATGAGATAATTAGGGTTTATGAGTAATGGCATAAAATTAGGGTTTAATATGGTAAAAGATGAAGAGAAACCCTAATTGTAAAACGAAACCCTAAAACGGATACAGAAACCCTAGAAAGTGAATCCAAGTTAATAAAGTAGGTTCTTGATAAAGTGAGTAATAAATAGAGCATATTCTTTTCAGGAATTATGTGATTGTTGAATTACTTGGATTGCATGCTTGGTTGGATTTTCTTAATGCTTCTGAAATCATCAAATTAGGTATGTGGTTACGCTTATGATTATCTCACATTAGTTTGTCGAGGATTTTATCGATGTTTACATCGTGGCTTGAATTAATTGTTGGATGAATTTAATTCATGCAAATTATAATGTGAATATGACTATCACATAAGGGATGTGCATACTAGCTCAGATCCTAGTCCCCTCTGTAACTTTATAGATTGACCTAGTAAATGGCTACCAATGGGGTAGGTCCATCAGGTCATTAAATGACTTAGTAAATGGCTACCAATGGGGTAGGACCATCAAGTCATCATGAGTCAGGGATTGGGCTACCTTTGGGTAGGGCCATGCGACTCCATAACCCTAGGGAACGACTACCTGTGTGGTAGGACCATGGGGGTAAGGATCTACCATATGGGAGAGGTAGTATCCATGTCCACTGCAGGGACAGTACAGAGATAGGGGATATGAAAGGATTGAGTAGTATTGCCTAAAACGTAATCTTGGATGTTAAATGATATTTTTGGTTGACTACATTGTTATTATAGTTGCACGATTATTGTTTCCCCCACATACCAGCTTCTTGTTGACCGATGTTTTGTTTGTCGGTGTTTTAGGTAAAAATGAAAAGAACAAACAGTAAAGCGGAATATGTGTAATTAAATGAGAAATAAAGTGCACAGGAGGATTAGTTAGATTAGCATCTTCATGGATAGAAGTTTAGAAATCCCAGTTTTTCCAAGGTAAGAAAAGTTTTATTTTATGCCAGTTTTCAGTTTAGTAGTAGAATTTCATAATTATTATTGATTATTTGTCGAACCTTTGATCCGGGTTATTAGATAACGGCTCTGATCTCTTGGTCTCCCTTAAGTGGGGGTTACCGGGAGACGGGGTCGTTACAGTGTGGATAAAACTTTTCGACCTACCTCTTGAGTTTTGGGATGAGGAAGTTTTTAGTTTAATAGGAAGTTTTCTGGGAGAACCTCTGAGGCTGGAATCTCTGACGAAGGACATGAGGAGGCTCGAATTTGCGAGGATCCAAATTCTTGTCCCTGCGTCCTTGTCGTTTCCGACAGAGGTAAAGCTACAGAGTGATGATGGAGTGAAGAGCGTAGTCCGAGTGGAGTATGAATGAATCCCTGTGTGTTGCAAGGTGTGTGGGACCTTTGGGCATGGGTAGGGAGATGGTCAGAGTGAGAATGAGAAGAAAGGGAAGGCAAAGATGGTTTGGGTGGAGAAGAACAACATGGATGCAAACCTCTTCTATGACTGTCCGCCTATTGAACAATAGGTGATCGAGATTTAGCCAGTTGAAGTGGAAGATAACAAAGAAGGTAGTACCTGTATAAATGATGCAATGGTGGAAAGCTCTGGAGGTGGAAATACTCAATTGTTGGAGGAAAGGGTTGTTCAAACTGAGATGCCTGTAGGTGTTGAAACTATTGAAGCCAATACCCCTTCTCCGTCTTCATGGAAGGAGGGTCAAAGGAAATAGAGATCTCCTCCGATGAATGTATCAAAAGTCCCTCAGCAAAAGGCGATTGGGATTCCTATCTCTCCAAATAGTTTTAGGGTGCTTGAATTCACTGATGGGGGAGAAGATAATGGAAATGAAACTGGTGCTGGAAAGTTTCCAGCAGACACCAGTGCCAATGGTTAGTGATCTAAATGTTGTGGCCTGGAACATCCATGGCTTAAGTAAGCCTGGGCGTCAAAGGGCGGTACAAGAAGTAATACATAATTTCAAATCATCTGTTACTTGCTTATTTGAAACTAAGATCAGGAAAAGGAAGATGAAGAGAGTTTTTAATTTTGGTTTCTCAGGTTATGATTGGATTTCAATCATGGAAGTAATCCTCTTGGAAGAGTGGTTATTATGTGGCTGAAGAAGGAGTTGAGCATCTATACTATTGCTGAAACGGAATAGTTTGTGATGTGTGGTGTGAGTCATAAGGACAAAAATTTTATTTTGGTAGCTGTGTATGGCCATAATCCTGAACACAAGAGAACTAAGCTGTGGTTTGAGCTTATGGGGGTTTTGAATTCTGTTATTGGTCAGTCGGTTCTCATTGTTGGTGACTTTAATGCTATTCGGTTTGATGCTGACAAGTTTGGTAGAGCTGCTAATTCTTATAGTTCGATGCAGGAGTTCAATGATTTTGTCAATACTTGTGGGTTGGTGGAATTGGAGTTTAACGGTTCTAAGTATACCTGGGATAATAGGCAGAAAGGGGGTGATCTTGTGATGTCTAAAATTGATTGAGGATTCTTCAATAGTGAGTTTCTGTCTGAGTTTCCAAGAAGTTGGGGTGTTATTTCTAGTTCTATTCACAATGATCATAAAATTATTATTACTCATGTGGATTAGACTAAATACAAGACGAGGACTCCTTTTCATTTCGTTAACTCCAGGGTGGAGCAACAGTGGTTTATAGAGGTTGTTCAGGAGGCTTGGTTAAAGGATGTGGAAGGCTGCCCTATGTATAGGCTGTGCAGGAAGCTTGAGAATGTGAGGAATGCTTTGATTATGTGGAATAAAATGATGGTGGGTAATATTCATGACAGGAAAAAGATGACTGAAGCTGAATTCACTATTTTGTCTGATCTTCTTGATAGTGATCCACATAATGTTGAACTTGTTGAGAAGGTTAATGTTAAAAGGAAAGAGGCGTGCCTAGCCTATGAAGTTGAAGAGTCACCGCTTAGGTAGAAGTCCAGGGTGCAGTGGTTGAAGCTAGGGGATAAAAATTCAAAGTTTTTTTATGCCTCCCTCAGATCCAGAAGGGTGAGGAATACCATTCATGCTTTAAAGATTGATGATCAACTCTGTATGGAGGAAGATAGTATATGTGAGCATATTAATTTTTTCTATGAAACTCTTTTTAAGAAGGATGACAGTAATTATTGTCTTGCTAACTTTGAGGTGGGGCTCCCAAAACTATCTGATGATAAGTTTAATAGCTTGTGTGCCTATGTCACAGATAAAGAGGTTGAGGAGGTTATTGATAAGGCTAATGGAGATAAGGCCCCTGGTCCAGATGGGTTTAATTATTTGTTCTACAAAAAGTGTTGGGGGATTATAAAGGAATGTGATTAAAGATGTGAAGAATTTCTTTGCTAGTGGAAGGATGCTCAAGGAAGCTAATAGAGACTTGATTACTCTGATTCCTAAAGTGAATGATGTTGTGGATGTTAAAGACTGGAGGCCAATCTCTTTGTGTAATGTTTGTTATAAGATTATTTTGAAGATAATGGTGAATAGATTGAGTACCATACTCCCTTCAGTTATTGATAGTGCACAGTGTGCCTTTCTCAAAGATAGAAGCATCACTGATGCTACCCTTCTTATCAACGAGCTTATCAATAACATGATGAAGAGTAATTCTCCTAAATTCTGTTTGAAGATGGATATCAAGAAAGCATATGACTCGATCGACTGGATGTATCTCTACAGAGTTATGGATAAGACAAACTTTCCCTCTTGTTTTATAAACTGGGTTAGAGTCATCTTTGAAAGAACTAGTTGTCAAATCATTATTAATGGTGTTCCATCGAGGAAGTTGTATCCTACAAGGGGCATTCGTTAGGGAGATCCCTTGGCTCCTTTTCTCTTTGCTATTGCAATGTAGGGTTTGTCTTCTATGCTGAAGGATTCTGAAAAAAGAAAGGAGTTTGATGCCTTAAGAGCCTCACATTTGCTTTCTATTTCGCATGTCATCTTTTCTGATGATGTGGTTATCTTCTCTAAAGCTAATGACAAATCCGTTGGTGATATTGCAAAGGTGGTTAGTGATTTTGGTAATGTCTCAGGTATGAAGGTCAGCAAAGATAAAATCTCAATGTTCTGTAATAGCTCTACTGATGGAAGGAGGTTGGTGGATGTGTTAGGGGTTAACATTGATTCTCTGCCTAAAAAATAACTTGGGTTGCCTATGTTTAAAGGGAGAATTATGAGAAGTTTGTGCTCCCCCATGATTGACAAGATGAAGTCTAGGCTGGAAGGATGGAAGTCTAAACTCCTCACATTTGCTGGGAGGGTTGAGTTGATCATATCTACTCTTTCTTCTTTTCAACTATATTGGATGTCTGCTTTTCCTTTACCTGTCAGTGTTGAGATGGAGATTGAGAGACTTTGCAGGGATTTTCTTTGGTGTGGAGCTACTCTTGAAAAGAAAATACATACCATTGATTGGGAGAGCATCTGTTTGCCTAAAGATGAAGGTGGGTTGGGTATTCGCCATTCAAGAGATATAGTGACAATTTGTATGGTGAAGAAGATCTGGGATGTGTCTAATAAGAAGGATTCCCTATGGGTTCGGTGGATAAATGAGAGATATCTGAAAGGGGATTCTGTATGGAGTGCTAAGGTCCATTCTAATTCGACTTGGATCTGGAAAAATCTTATCATGGTGAGGGATAAGATTGTTAAAGAGGTTCTCTTCTCTGTAGGTAGTGGAGAGAAATCTTTGTTGTGGAGGGATCCCTGGTTGGGCAATGGGGTCTTCTTGAATGACTATTTGTCTGTCATCTGTCAGATTAATAGTGGTTTTGGTAAGTTAGCCAAGGTGAACTGTTATAAGGCTGAAGATGGAGGCTGGAAGGTTCCTAAGTCGAGGCATATCAATCATGTAATTGATTTTGTCAAAAGTAAAGTTTCTACTTTTACAGAGACTGAAGAAACTCTCTTGTTGAATGGTAAGAAGGTGGTTAAGATGAACAATTTTTGGAACGAGCTTAGAGTTCCTTATCCTGAATGTTGTTGGGCTAATTGGCTATGGAAGACAAAACACTACTACAGAAATGGCTTATAAAGTCACTTTTCAAGGTGTCGGTTGTATACATAAACGGACACCTAAACTCTACAGTTTCGGTTGATAACATAAACTGACATCCAATCTATGAAGGGCGACCAGACACGGTTACCGCTTTTATTAAGTGTCGGTTACGTAATAAAAAACTGACACCTAAAATTAACCGCCAAAACCAAAATTTCCATTGAAAAAATTACCTCCAAAATTTGACATATGGCGTCAGTTAATAAGTAAAGAACCGACGACTAAAGATATTGTTGTTTTAGTTGTCGGTTTGTTTGAATAACCGACGCTTATGGTCAACTTAACAGCACCAGTGCGAGCGACTCTTCCCCTTTCTCTATTTCATTCCCGATTCTTCAGTTAGGTCCGGCGATTTCTTATGTGCTTTGCCGCCGCCGTCGCTGCTCCGTGCTCGCGCCCGTCGCTGCTCCGTGCTCCGCCGCCGCTGCTCCGTGCTCTGCCGCCGCTGCTCCGTGCTCTGCCACCGCTCCCTGCCCTCCGTGCTCACCGGAAGCCCTCTGTGCTCTCTGTGCTCATCGACACTGCTTTCCCTCTCTTCTCATCGGCCCTTTGTGCTCACCGACGGCCGTGCTCGTCAGAAGGCCCTCTCCCTCTCCCTCTCTGGTCTCTGGTCGTTGGTGCTCCATGCTCGTTGGCCCTCCGTGCTCCAGGCCAGGTACTGTCTTCTTCCTCCTTTCTTCCTCTGCCTAGGCAGCTGCTTGGGCGGTGCCAATGCACGCCCAGGCTGCTGCTGGGCATTTTTTTTTTAAGTTATTTACTTATTGCTAACTTGATAAATAACTCATATATACTGATATATGGCAATGCCTTAGTTGATCACTCTTTATATTAGAGATGCAAGCCTGTAACATTAAGTAATTTTTTAAAGTAAAATAATTATTGACTGTAATATACTGAACTTATATACAATACATGTTCTATGATAAGCCTTAGTTAATTTAATATGCATACTTTGTATGTAAGACATAGTAATCGGGTACTGTTGTATATCCAAGTAAATTACATGTAACTAATCATGACATAGATTTTAGAATGCATACTTTGGTTAAATGTACTGTTGTAATTTTTGATCAAGTGATGATATGTAAATGTAGCAATAAGTTAGTAAGGTATCAATGATAAGTCTGCTGTAATGTGATGCAAAATAGTTATTGTATGATGCATATCTTAATAATTGAATGTTGACTGCAACTTTGTGCGTCATGCTATTCTGAATTAAGTGTATATTTACTTCATAATTGAATGTTTAAGTAAGTTATAGATATCTTCACCAAACCTCTTTCAGAAACTTGTTTCATTATTGAGTATATTGAGAATCCTAATCACCCTTCTTGCTTAATGATGAACTGTAATGCACACATGTGACATGCTTGGAATGTAAATGATGAACTTTTCCCTAAATTGCCAATCATGCTTGTAAAGACATCAATAATCACCCTAACTAGAAGAACTAGGATTTTAGGTATAGGAATGACAACACATTATTTGTTGGCCTAGAAACCCGTCCAAGATTTACTCATTAGGAGTAAATCTTGGATAATCCCCGGTTTGGGACTGTTCTTGAACACCTAATCTCACTTAGGATGTAAGTGTATAATGTGTATTGGGTTTTCAAGAAAATTTCGGCAGCATTTCCCCATTTGTTCTCTAAGTACATATGTACTTGGAGAACAGAGGGAAATGCTACCGAAATTTTCTTGAAAACCCAATACACATTATACACTTACTAGTGAGATTAGGTGTTCAAGGATGGGATAGGTGGTACATGTACATTTATTATATATAAGAATGACATCACATGTATTTGTTAACCCTAGACCCTAATCCACATTATACCAATCTGAACAAAGCATAATGATGTTGACTGCAACTTTATGCGTCATGCTATTCTGAATTAAGTGTATATTTACTTCATAGTTGAATGTTTAAGTAAGTTATAGATATCTTCACCAAACCTCTTTCGGAAACTTGTTTCATTGTTGAGTATATTGAGAATCCTAATCACCCTTCTTGCTTAATGATGAAATGTAATGCACACATGTGACATGCTTGGAATGTAAATGATGAACTTTTCCCTAAATTGCCAATCATACTTTTAAAGACATCAATAATCACGCTAACTTGAAGAACTAGGATTTTAGGTATAAGAATGACAACACATTATTTGTTGGCCTAGAAACCCGTCCAAGATTTACTCATTAGGAGTAAATCTTGGATAGTCCCCGGTTTGAGACTGTTCTTGAACACCTAATCTCGCTTAGGATGTAAGTGTATAATGTGTATTGGGTTTTCAAGGAAATTTCAGCAGCATTTCCCCGTTTGTTCTCTAAGTACATATGTACTTGGAGAATAGAGGGAAATGCTGCCGAAACTTTCTTGAAAACCCAATACACATTATACACTTACTAGTGAGATTAGGTGTTCAAGGATGGGATAGGTGGTACATGTACATTTATTATATATAAGAATGACATCACATGTATTTGTTAACCCTAGACCCTAATCTTGTTGTAATATATACTTGTTTTCTCTTTGATCATAGAGATTTACAATTTTGTTGTGATATATACTTTGTTGTAATAATGTGAACTTTACAATGTGAGCTTTACAATTTGAATTACTTTACAATGTGAACTTTACAATTTGAATGTGAATTTTCAGATGGTTGAGGATTCTTCTGATGACCGTGCTGATGATTACCGTGAGGGTGAGGACATCAATGCACCGCCTCACAATGTAAGTTTTAAAAATATATCATATATTTATATCTATATGTCCATTTATAGTTATATCTTGTAAATGTGTTTATTTTGTCAAATTTTAGGTTGATGATGCACAGGTACCATCTGAAGCACTTGAGGCACTTGATTAGCAGCACCAAAAAATTGACAAGAGAAGGGGCATCACTATGATGAAGAAGTTAATAGCGCAAAAGGGCAATGGACCCAAACTTGTTGTTTCTTTTGATAATGCAGGAAATGCATCTGGTGTGAATCGCAATTCATTTGTTTCATATCTTGGGTATGTTACTCATAGCCATTGCGGTTGTATGATAGATTCTTGGCATAAAGTTTCTAAGGAGAAGAAAGACTTAATATGGAGGGATTTATGTGTGAGTTATTATTAATTTGCAATTCTATTTTGTAGATTACTAAATTTTTGGATACTAGTTAATAGCAATTCTATTTTGCAGAGTATATTTGAATTGGATGAAAAGCTGCATCGTAAATACGTGATGCAACGCTGTGGGAGAGTCCTAAGGAACTATAGGACAAATCTCACCCGAGAATATATAAAAGAAGCTGACAAGAGGAAGAAGACAGCCACTGAACAGTGGAACTTCCTGGACAAAGAAGAATGGGACGCGTTTGTCTCTTCAAGACAAACTGGTGAATTCAAGGTATTAGGCGTCAGTCTCAATCTCATTAATTAATATATGTTGTATTCATCTATTCAAGATTAACATTTAGTGTTACTAACCAAATCATTAATGTGCATACTAACTAGGCCCTCAGTGAGGCACAAAAATCAAGGCGTGCACTGAATGTGCATGACCACACAATGGGTCCAAAGGGGTATGCAGGCATTCGCCAAAGACTACAGTCTGAGGCTACTGCTCAGTCTGTTGCTCAGTCTGCTTCTACTCATGAGTCCTCTACCATAGGTAGCACACCTCTGCCTCACCATGATGTCTGGATAGTTGGGAGGCAAAATAAGAAGGGAGAAATAACGAAGGCCGCAACTGCTGAGGCGGCTGCAAAAATGGTAAAATACAACTCTTACAGCAATCGTTCGAATATTGATTATTTGTGTTGTTTACTTAATTACAAATTTTTGTTTTGGCGATTAGCGGGAGCTGCACGAGCTGAGGAAACAAGGCAAGTTCATCCCTGAGGGAACAAGGGATGAATTGCAAGTTGCTCTGGGTAACCCAGAGCATCCTGGACGTGTTAGGGCTGCAGGCGCTGGTGTGGGCATCAAAGCTTTTTTTGGGCCATCCTAGCGCAAACATGTCCCAAAAGTGGGACTTTCACAAGAAGAGGTAACATATTCTTTCTTTATGATGTTACTGTAAAAGAGAATTCAATAATTAGAATTTGACGTTTCTTTTATCCATGTATAGATAGATAAGCTATTTGATAGGAAACTCGAACAAAAACTCGAAGAAGCAATGAAAAAGTGGCAGGCATCTCAGACTGCCACTTACCAGACAATACTTATTGCAGGCTCTACTCCTACTCCTACTGCAGAGGTTGGGAGTAATCCTGTAGAACCACCACCTAGCACATCCGCTGTAAGTATTTTTATGACATAGTAACTAGTTTTTTAATTCAAGATGATATGTTTTCAAGTAGAAATTGTAGTCGTTTCAAAAAAAGATGATATGTATATATGTATATAACATTCTTTACACAAAAATTTGTAGGGGTTGAAGCCATGTCGTCTAAAAAGTAATGAATATGTCATTGCAGAGGCGTCGGCTTACCCATCCTTACCAGGGGACGTGTTTCACGAGTCTTCATTACCAGTTGGTTGGATTCGTGTGAGCCCGGTACATATATTGCAAGGATGGGCGGATCTTCCATTGCCATATGCCCACCCAGATTGTGAAACTCTTGGTGAGGCAAAAGGCGGAGTGATATTGTGGCGAAAAGCGGATGTCCTCATTACTGAAACTGTATGATAAATTTACATTACGTTAAATTGTTAGTGTGTGTATATGATGTCAGTTGATCTGAATATATATATATATATATATATATATATATATATATATATATATATATATATATATATATATAGGTTAAAAAGAAGACACCCACAGCATCTAGGCCTCCACTTCCACCTCCTGCATTACCCAGTTGGGTTCCACAGGACCGACCTGTCCCGTTAGGTCCTAACTGTAGGGGTATGGCAGTATGGTTAGGCGAACATGATATAAATTGCCCTATAAGTGTTTCTTTAGATCCAGATTCTATAGGTCAGTCATACGAAAGCAAACTATTTATACAAGATATTTTGGAGTTGTTTCGATATGATTGGCTAAATACATCTGTGATAGAGCTATGGATAAGGTGAGATCTTCTTTATACATCCATACACCTTGTGTATGATCTGGTGATCTGGTTTCTTATTTATTAATGCATGTGTAAGTAATACATATTTTGCAGCTACTTAGATAATATATGTGCAGATTTTGGATTCGAACATGTAGGATTTTTGATTTCATCTTTGATTAGTCTAGTAGCTAAAGACACTACGTCAGTTCAACAATACTGCTGTGAGGCTTTTACAAATTTTGCTCCAAATAAGAAGACGGTGATAATGGCTCCATTCAATGTAGAGTAAGTTTACTTTGCTTATTATAATTTGGACTTAAGAAAAGTACATTTTTATTGTGGATTTTGAGTTATTAATTTTTAACTTTTTTACCTCTAGTGGTAGGCATTGGGAGTTACTGGTTATTGTCCCCGAGACGTTCACTGTCTATTATCTTGATCCTAAGGGGAGTAAATTGAATACAAGATATGGACACATAATGAAAATGACATTTTTCTGGTGAGAAATATTTCATTTTCATATCCGTTAACATATGTTATTACATTACTATTTAATTGCAATGTTTTGTGTTGCATTAACATGTAGGGGTTTTGATGAGTTCAAAAAGGCTGGAGGAAAGGTCCCCACAAAAAAGAACCAGCCAATAATTTGGAAGAACGTGAAAGTAAGTTCCCGACTGCAATATATGTATATATCATTTATGTGAACAATGCTTAATTAGTTGTATTTTTTAATATTTTGTATGTTTGAATTTATAGTGTGCGACACAAGACAACGGATGGGCATGTGGATACTATGTGATGCGATATATGCACATGATTATCAAACATTCCACACTGGACATCGATTGTATTGCTCAAGTATTATATAGTCTCATTAGATAATATGAAATATATCAATCTTATTTATACCTCATTAATTATATATATACATCATTCTCTTTACAGGTGTTTAAAGCTGACCCCATTACAAGAACGGACTTACCAGATGTACATGCTCCCTATACGATGGGAGAATTAAATGAAGTAAGAGAAGAATGGGAAACAACCATACAAATAGTGGGGGTTTTAAAATATAATTGGGATGTTGATAGCGAATAATGACTAAAGAATGATATTTTGTAAATGAATTTCTGAATTATAATATATGTGTGAATGTTTCTACATGTCTGAATGTTTCTACATGTGTCTGAGTGAAAATGAATGAAAGTGTTGGTTGCTATATGAATGTTTCTACATGTGTGAATGTGAATGAATGGAACTGCAGGTTGCATTGCTAGCTACATGAATGTTTGTAAATGTGTGAAAATAAAATGGAACTGTAGGTTGCATTGCTAAATGCATGTGTGAATATTTGTGTTGTTAATTTTGTAGGTTTGTGGCCTGTTGTTGGCTTATATCAATGGATGTCGTAAAACCTACAGTTAATTGTAGGTTTCTCATCCTACGACCAGCCACAGCAGGTCTGCAGACTGACAGAAAAAAAAACAAAACAATAGGCGTCGGTTATTTGTATAACACCGACACACAAAGTTATTGTGTCAGTTTTATAAAAATAACTGGTGCCTATTTCCTGTGGTGCGAAGGTATATGGCCTTGGTTTCTTAGCTAATAACTGACACTGATAGTGCCCAAGATGGCACCCTTTCTGTGGCGTGAAGGTATATGGTGTCGGTTTCTTATCTAATAACCGACGCCTATACCTTCGCGCCATTGGAAACATGCGCTATTTCGGTGGCGCGCGAAGAGTTTGGGCGTCGGTTTTGGAACCGACGCGTAATGGTTGAGCTTTTAGTGTCGCCCACATAGGTGTCTCTTAGAAACCGACACTAAAGGCCTTAAATAACCGACACTAAAGGTAGGTTTTGTACTAGTGAAAGCGCCTATGAAGGCCATTTGTACTGTCTGGAGATGTTTGAAAGGAGGGTTGCTTACGATTGATTGTTTGAAGAGAAGAGGATTTCACCTTGCTTCTAGATGTATTCTCTGTCTGGAAGAGGAGGAGACTGAAACGACCGTCTCACGAAAACATGATTAACTAATGCGGAAGCGAATTAGTTGCAGCAGATTACTGAAAATCACTGAAAATTAAAACTTTTTTGCAAAGAGATCCTCACATAGGAAATCTTTTCCAACAAGAACCATTGCATAACATTTACATTCCGGTTCAAACGTACATAACATGTACCATCTCTTTTCAGAGATTACATATTCAACTGTCTTATAAACATTATATACAGACAGTATACGAATCTCGAGGCATCAAGCCAAAACCTCAGATTGATTCATAAAACACTGACTAAAAACTCCGAGGACCTGAGAGTACAGAGACGACGCATAGGACTTTCTAACTACATAACTTGACAGGCAGTATCTCCACCTGAGATATTACTGTTGTCCTTGTTGTCACTGCTGCTGTCTATTCCTTGTAATGAGATTCTGCTTCTTTGTCCGCATCCACCTAAAAAGTTGGATCCCACGGGGGTGAGACAATTGTAAATTGCCCCCGCGGGAGATATAACTCTCCGCCAAAACATTGCTATAGCAGCTTATTAAATAAACTGAGCAGAAGGATTTATATATTAAATTAACAGCAGGTAAGTCACTTGTATGAACAAAGTGAAGTAATCTCCTTTTTCAAGGGTAACATTGCATCTACTCTTGGTAGACTCATAGTTCATCCATCTATTTGTAATGAATACAACAGATATGAACAACATCAATGAACTACAGATATATATCAGAAATGTAACATCAGCCAATGAATTTTCGTATTAAATCCTTAAGCAAACATGCTATACGGCTGATTTCATTTTACAAACACACTTATGCCCTGAGGAGATGAGATATATCGCTCATGCTCCAACCGACCACTGCGAAGTCAAAATCAGTACCATACAAGGTCAATGGAAGAGTCGGATTCCCATGACCTCCCACATCTCGGTCAGTGCAAGATCACATGCAGGACATCTTGTGTCTCTGCTAAATATAGCTTTCCAGAGTATACTGGCAACTTCGCTATCAGAGTTACAGTGGCGTGCTACACTCTCTTCGCGATCGTGAGATTTTGTGTTGATCTCCACCGATCCGGCATTAACATTATTGGGAGATGTGTATGACATCCAACCCAATCATCGGGAGATTCGTGATACATCCATCCCGGTACATATAATGAAGGATTGAGAGATTAAAAGTACATCTCACATCAAATCCTACATTAGGACGTAAGGATATTCGCGTCCATAACCCCAACATACTCAAAAGTATGCTCTCCAGGAGTTCCCTTAGGAAAACCTATTTCACCATCATTTAACTTCTGACAATGATGGATCTATGGTCAGGGCTCTACATGATATCATTATACTTGATTATTTAAGTACATTATGTCATTCTTTTAGCATCAGTCAAGTTCTCAAACATAACTTATTACAACAATGCTATAAAGAGACATGTACTACTTTCATCAGATATTTATCAGTCTTTCAAAGACCTTGGGAACTCAGTCCCTCATCTCAAAACTGGGAATTCTCATCCCTTCACATTCTCATCACCATAATCATATGGTTCTAGGTATTCAAACCCTTAACTCATCATTGAGAATTATTATACCTTTTTCAGGTAACTATCACCTTCTGGTCATCTGACCAAGGCATTCATGATACTTGTTACACAAGCATCACACCTGGCTCACAAGGCCATGAAATATCTTGTCACCTCTCACTAGGTAACAACTTACTCATGTGACTCATAAAAGTCCATGCATATTGCTTCTTTTACTAAGCAACAACAACATTAAGGCACATAATGCCAATCAACATTTATTATATAAATGTCACAACTCAAACTAGCTATATACATCACCTAATAATATCTGTATGGTTATTAGGCATGATAACAGTCATACAAGATATTCATCACATCATGTGATACAATAGTAACACCATTATTCCTTTACCAGGAATTAGGGTTTACTATCAAATAGGGCTTTTCATTCCCTTTACCCAAATTAGGGTTAGGGTTCCCCATTTCTCATTAATAAAGATTTCATGATCTCATTATCTGTCCAACCCTTAATACATTATTCTATACCTCTGGGGCATTCAAGGATATCATATTTGATTATTATAGAACATTACTTTCATCATATAGCATTAATGATCATCAATTCAAGGTATGAGTTCATTTCTCATCCTCATCATGGTATAATTATATCATACACATCATTTGGGCTTAACCCCATTCTCAAGGTACATTAATTAACACTCATCAAGGTGCAACAACTCATTACATTTCATTGTAATAGTTGCATAACACACTTCATATGTTTCTTACCCAATTATATTGGATTTGGAGTACATCAAGGCATATAAACCCTGAAGTGTTGAATGTGATAACTATCATATTTTGATGTATCACTTTCTCAGCACCTCAGACTCTCCTGAATTAGCCATCTTATCTTGCATTAAGGTATTTCCCTTCTTAATACATTCCATCACTAATCACTTGCCTATAGCATATAATGCATAGGCCACACATTAGAGTTGTCCAACTATCTTTAATGATATGGACTTGTCTAATGGTAAAGACATTGCTTACAATTAGGTTGCATATATTCAACCACATGAAATGTTTCACCTTTATAAGGCCATTCCTTCTATCTCATCATTAGGGTTTATTTATACCCTTACTTAAGATTAGAATTATGATTCATTGTCATATTATCCAATATTAGGGCTAAATGTATTATGACTCCTCATTAGAGTCTCACATGCCTTCACCCTTCTTAGGGCCTCTTATTACAACATAACATTAGTACATCATGTGGTGTTAATACTTAGTTAAGGTTTATCATGGAATCACCCTCAACTAGGGTTTCCACCATAGTTTCCCACAATTTGGGTCTACTATTCATCTCCATTAGGATTTCATTCAATTATCTATAATTGGAGATTCACTATTCATCCCAATTAGGGATTTACATCTCATTTCCCTAAATTAGAGTTTCACTTATGATTACCCTAGATTAGGACTACATCCTTACCCTGGATTAGGGTTTCATTTAGAATTGCCCTCAATTAGGGTTAGAATTCAATAACCCTGCCAATTAGGGTTTATGTTCATGATTAGGGTTTCATGATCTCTTTACTTAAGGATCATACCCTTAATCACCACATGAATCATATTCATGTTATGAATTCATGCTAACATCATCTCAACTTGATAAGGTCATATCGTCCCTTCAATCAAGTACATACAACTATGAATGACATAGTGTTCCAAGTCATTGATCCTATAAGCAATTAGGGTTCATCCCTTAATTAGCACTAATCACTTAGGTACTAATAGGGTTTCAATCTTTGTACCTTCATTGATTATCATTACTAATCATCATAGGATCAATGAGTCATTCATCATCTCTATTCTCGAGAGATTCAATCACCTTGGACCTCCATTACATAAGGTATCCTATTGAATTGATCAATTGAATCTACAATCAACTTTGACTACTTGACCCCCAAACGGTCTTGGTCTTTCAAAGTTCAAACGGTTTGAAACCGCTTGGTAAAGGTGGTTCTTGAGACTTTTTGCCCAAGTAGGTGAAGACTGTTTGTCCTAGTAGGTGAAGACCGTTTGCCCAAGTAGGTGAAGACCGTTTGCCCAAGTAGGTGAAGATCGTTTGCCCAAGTTGGTGAAGACCGTTTGCCCAAGTAGGTGAAGACCATTTGCCCAAGTAGGTGAAGACCATTTTCCCAAGTAGGTGAAGACCGTTTGCCCATCACATCATCAAAATCCAAGTCAACCAATTAGGGTTTGGATCATTGGATTGATCACCAAATCAACAATTGATTACACTTTAACTTAGTATCATTGGATCATCAATTGCTTAACCATACTCACCCCTAGACCTCCAAACGGTCTTGGGTGACCTCCAAACGGTCTTGGGTGACCTCCAAATGGTCTTGAGACCGTTTCGCTCATCCAACCCTTAGATTCTAGTGAAAAATCATTAGGGTTTGAGCTATTGAGTTGATCATCAAATCAACACTTAATTGCAAAGTGATTTGGTACCTTTAGACCTTCAATTGGTCAACCATGCTTAACCCTAGACCTCCAAACGGTCTTGGGTGATCCCCAAACGGCCTTGAGACCGTTTGTGTGATTCCCAAACGGTTTTGAAACTGTTTGGGTCAATCAACCCAAAACATCAACTCATTTCAATGCAAAATCAGCACTTAGCCGATTAGGGTTAACACCATATCTTTTGTCCTTCAAACACTTAACCATATCCAACCCTAGACCTCCAAACGGTCTTGGGTGACCTCCAAACGGTCTTGAGACCTTTTGGGTAATCCCCAAATGGTTTTGAAACCGTTTGGGCTAAATAACCCAAAAAGTCAAATCAATCAAGTTGAAAATCAGCACTTAATCCAATTAGGGTTTGCCTAATTGATTAGCCTTCAACTCATGATTCCTTTGGAATTAATCCATAAAATTTGGTGAGTCATTAACCAATATAATTAGGAACAGGAATCTCAAACGGTCAACCCTTGGTCAACTCACTCAAACGGTTTTGAAACCGTTTTCCCAAAAAGTTAAATTATCATCCCTGAAGTTCTAACAACTTTTGATTTCATGAAACAACCATTTTCAACCAGCAATTAAACAAGATAATGAAGGAATCATTGAAATTGCAAGATTAATGGTTGAATAACAATGAAAAAGGGTTCAAGTTATAAAACCCGCCTCCAATTGAGCTCCAAATCTCCATGTCCACGACAACAATGGTGTATGCAACTCGTTTCACCATTCCAAGGCTCGTCCTCAAGGTTTGATTGAAAAGGAATGATTAGAATTGAAGAGGAGATCGAAATAGGAAGAAATCCATAATTTATTTTTGATTTCCACCATGGAATCAAGGTGAAATGGATCAAGAACCTTACCAATAGGTTGGGGGTCGTCATCCTGATCCTCCCAAGCTCCCTTGGTCGTTTCCCAAGCAAGGAGAAGAAGTGGGGTTGAAAAAGCCTTCCATTTGGCTTGTAAAGGGTCTTTTTAAATAGAAATTCAAGGAGAGAGAAAGTGCCTTATAAAAATTCATTTAATCCCAAAAATGTGGCCGCCTCTTCCCCCTTATCTTCCTTAGGGATGAGGCTATCTTGTTTTCCTTTTATCCCTCTCAATTATCCATGATTTAAAGAAAAGCAAATTAAGCACCTCAATTCATATTATATTAATATCCATATGTGAGTGGATATTTCTTTTTCTTATAAAATTGTGTGTGAGTTATCCACTCCCTTGGATATTTTCTTGGTCCTTGCAAGGATCAAGGACGTCACATATACATCTGAATCCAACCATTTTAATTTTTGTTGAAGGCCCTTTAATTAATACATTCATTTTTGCCCTAAATCGAATTAGGGTTTCAATTAGGATTACATCTTCATTATTTTAATATCAAAATTCTCTCTCCTCCAACTTAATTCAAATGAGGCGCCCCTCTCATTTTTTTTACTCTACTTGATGACAAGAAACATTAGGGACCTTATTGAAGTGGTAATTTACATATTGAACCCTGGGTTTTGGGAAAATTGCACTTTACACCAAAACTAGGTTTAATGCACAAACCTTGCTTTATCAACTCTTTCTTGGTACTCAGGATACCATAAGCCATACATTTGCATCATCTTCATTATCATGATGATTCAACACATGAAGAACATATTATCATGCACAATTTGCACTTAAACCCCTTAACCTAGGTAATTTGCACTTTAGTCCAAAACAAAACATTGATTTCAACAATGTTCAAAAAGGACTAGAATTGCAACATAGGTTCCTCTTAAGGCCTGATTACTTTTCACAAGACAAGATTAAGCATTTAATCGCCTTTCTAAATCATAACACATAGGGTTAAAGTATAACCCAGGTCAGGGATGTTACAGAGACTGCCTGTCATATTTTTTTTAATGCAGGTTCAGCAAATAGCTTTTGGTCGAGGTCAAGACTGTGGGCATCCTTGGGGGTATTCCGACTGGTATGATGGATATTGTTAGGCCATAACCTTCATCATGGTCTTCATTCATGAAGTTTGGAGGGAGAGAAACAATAGGATTTTTGAAGGGAAAAGTAAAGATTTTGACACGCTATGGAATCATGTAAAGATAGTCATTGATAGTCTTTAGTTGCGTGTTGTTTTCTTTTCATAGGTGTACAACTGTACTTGTATAGACACTTATTTCTTTAATAGAAAAAGAGGCAGAAAGCTTTGGAGGACCAAAAAAAATGGGGAAAAATCTATCTGACTTGAACTTGCCATCTATTGTTCAAAATGACCATGAAAAGTTATATAAAGAAATAGAAGAGGAATTGAAGATTGTTGTATCTGATGAAGATATGTTGGAAATTTCACAACTAAATTATGATCAAAGTTGTGCTTATCAAATTATTATGGATAGATTCAATACTAGAAAACAAGGAATATTTTTTATTGATGGCCCATGAGGCACAGGAAAAACATTCTTATATCGTGCTCTACTTACTAGAGTAAGATCATGCAACTACATCCTATAGAGTGTCTGCATCTTTGTTACCATTTGGTCATACTGCACATTAAAGAATCAAGAAACCACTCAACACTGAAGAACAAAAAGTATGTAACATATCCAACCGAAGTAGTTTGGGTGAATTACTTAGAAGGACCAAACTTCTAGTATGGGATGAGGTATCTATGGCAAAGAAATAAACAATTGAATCACTGGATCTTTTACAGCAAGATATGACAAGTAATACATTTCTTTTTGGAGGAAAAATTGTCGTATTTGGTGGTGACTTCAGACAAATTCTTCCTGTCGTACCACAAGGAGGGAAAGAACAAACTATTTTGGCAAGTTTTGTGAAATCAAAGTTGTGGAATCATATTGAGAAGCTGCAACTAAAAGAAAATATAAGAGCCAGTTCTGAACCATTATTTAGTGAGTATTTACTTCAAGTTGGAAATGGTACAAAAGAGACTATAGTTGGTGATCAAATTGAAGTTCCTAGAGATATGGTCATCCCATATATTGATGAAACATCTTCCAAGAATGAATTAGTATGAGCAATTTTTCTTGAACCTATGAATGAAGAATAAATACACTCTTTAACAAACCATGCAATTCTGACAACAAAAAATGAGTTTGTTGATAAAATAAATGATCTATTGATTGAGATGTTCCCCGGGGATAAGAAAGAGTACTTCAGCTTTGATTCAACGATTGATAAGAGCAACTGATTTCAAGAAGAATAAATTTTTGATTCCTTGACTCCTTCTGGTCTTCCACCTCACAAGTTGGTCTTCAAAAGAAACTATCCAATTATGTTACTTAGAAATATTGATCCTTTTGTAGGTCTTTGTAACGGTACATGCCTTATTTGCAAAAACGTCAATCGAAATATTATAGATGCTAAAATAGCAATTAGACATAAGAAAGGACAAAGAGTATTCATCCTAAGGATTCTCTTGATGCCAAAAGAACATGAAATATTACCATTTGTATTTAATAGAATACAATTTTCAGTTCGACTATGCTTTGCAATGAAAATCAACAATGCTCAAGGACAAACCTTAGAAAAGGTTGGAGTATATTTACCCTAGCCAATATTTTCGCATGGTCAATTGTATGTCGCTCTATCAAGGGTGAAATCACTACATGATTTAAAACTTCTCATAAAACCAACATCCACAGACGATAACTACCGCAACAACAAGAAACATATTCTACACTGAGATATTATCATCCGTTGGTATAATCTAGGTACTAATATGTTTCTCTATGTACTCATAATTTTCTTTCAGTATAATTTTTTATTAACATTTTCTATTTTCTAATGACATGAAATCGTGTGAAAATATATGAAGACAAGTTGCAACTTTGAACATGAAATCGATGTCATTCTTCAAATATGGACAGTGAAGCTGAAAACAACCATTGTTGGCACTCACACATGAAAAGGTATGATTCTCATTCTCATAAATGAGTAGTATGATGTTTTGAACAAAAGCATTAATACATATACAACTACTTTTTCAGAAGATGCAATCTATGCTACTCAATGAGGGCACTGAAAAGTTCATCTCTAAAAAGGAATTGATCTTCCATATACAAATTGATGGGAGTACAAAATTCAACAACTAAAAATGTAGTATAATGTTTCTATTTATTTTTGTGGGTAATATATAAAACTTTATCTCAACATATGAGATATAAGTGTCATTCATAACGTCCTATATATAACATGAGTGTGCATCACTTGACATATCTACTATAGTTCACATGAAGCATGTGTTATTCAGCTAGTAAAACACAAATGCAAAAAGGAAAATGGTAATGCTTAACCCAACAAAAAGTATAAGCATGACACACACAAACTAAAAAATGGTCCAACAAAAATCAATGTACATGAAAGATGTTTTATGTGTAGAATTAGATAACAAAACCAACACAAAACAACAAACCCACAAAGATGCATTGTGCAAAAAGAAAAAAAATGTTTCCGAAAGACTTCTCCATAAAACAACATTCGACAGAAGCATGGTAATACCATAAACAACCAATCCTAAATTACCAAACAAATTCATGAGCATAAGGAGCTAGACATCAGGATGTTTATGGAATTTATCTCATGCATTGACTATAGAGATGGATTGCTCTCTCAGGCACTTTCAAAGTGGTGCACAGATGTTTACAGTGGGTCCGACCTTGATGTTCGGAACCAACAAAGAAGATGTTTCTTTTTTTTATTTCAAACCTTTGAAGATTGAGTGTCCGTCAAAATCATAACAAACAAATGAAGAGTCAATTCAACACATACGAAGACCAAACCTGCATGATAATGGTTGACATGAGAAAAAGACCATCAATAGTAAGTAAAAAAGAGTTGTACTAAATCTTGTTGTTCTGTTGTAGCCAAATGTAAGAAAATGCAAGCCTGTTGTCTTCTTTCTTAGAGAAGTAAATTATATCACGATGGTAAACATGAAAAACATAAAAACTATAAAGAATAAGAATTAATATAATTAATGGATATGCTAAATATTCATGCTATGAATGCAAGACCAAAGCGCACTAAGAAACATGCATATAAGTACCATACATTTCCAATATAAGAAGTGAAATTCAAATCATCTGAGGCCTCCTTCTATGAGAACCGTGCAAAAAAACTATTTTGTCCATTCCTAATAGCCATCAGTTCTTTAACATATTAAGAGGCATGGGATAGCCAAGAGAGTTAGCTGAGAGGGGAGTCTTTTTTTATACATTGGTTATGTTATCTTCTAGGGATGGAACTCTAAGAAAGTAGAGTATGTGCACAAGCTTTAATTACATGTGTGGCATATCTGAAGCACTAAGAGGTGATTTTCAACGATAGAACAAGAGTGGTATTTCTAAACCTAGGTATAACACATGTGTCCACAACCCAAAGCTCGAGTAGAATTTTGGGTCTGATGACTAGCTCCACAAACCAACATGAGCATCTGTGTTTACTTTGCCCTCACTCACATAGAGTCTGAGAAGATGTCTCAAAAGGTCACCCATCCAAGTACTACCCACAGTTATTAGGCTTAACTGTAGAATACTTGTTGACAGACCACTTGAAAAAGAGATGCACCTTTTTGACATGGGTGGTATGATATTCCTTCTTAAGATAGTTTTATTCAAGGCCTCAAATTCTAAGATGTTAGACTAGAAATATTATTATGCCTAGGGCCACTGTCCAAGGCTCTAGCAAGGTTTCAGGAATGATGACTGACTCAACAGACCATCACTAGTCTTAACTGTGTGCTTTGTCCTCACTTACGCGTAAGCCATGATAAACTTACCATCTGGTCACCCATCCTAGTACTACTCTGGACTGAGCATAGTTAACCAAATAGTAGTACTAGGACGGGTGATCAGTCGGGAAGTTTATCTCGACTTACACTGAGTGAGGATAAAACTTACAGTTAAGGTAGTGGTTGTCTGTGGGGCCAATCGCCATTCCTTAAACCTTTCTACCTTAGGTAGTGGGCCCATGTATTACATATGGTATCTGAGTCAATGTCCCTCCAGTAGGTGGAGCCTATATGGGCATGTGACATGCCATTCTTGAGTTGTGCGGTCCAGGCATGTTGGAAAGGGTTGTTCATGGTGATGTAGCCACCCTTGTGCTGGTATTTTGTGTTCTCGAGCTGGGGTGTCCATGGGCCATATCGGGTTTGCACTAAAATGGAGATATATTATGAGACCACATATTTGTGCCTTGATAAGTATGTCAAAAGTCTAAGTGGGGGAGATTGTAACGTCCCAAAATTTGAGGCTTTGGATAATATTATCTTAAAAGGAATGATTGGACTACCCATATCACCAAGGTGCACCTCCTTTTTAGGGAGCCCATCACTAAAGAACTTTGTGGTTAAGCATGCTCAACCCAGAGTAGTACTAGGCTGGATGACCTATCAAAAAGTTTATCCTAGTTTGTGCCTGAGTGAGGAGAAAGTGAACACTTAAGGCTAGTGGTGGTATGTGGGGCTAATTAGCATTCTTGAAACTCTACTAGAGCCTTAGGCAGTGGGCCCAATCGTCACACCTGAAACTCTACTGAGGACGCTTAACCACAAAGTTCTCTTCCAAGGAGTCTTGAATGGTCTTGGGACTGGATCTTGAATGGTTTGGAGACTGTTTGGAAAGTCTCACTCTTGGGACCGTTTGGATCCTTGCAGTCTTAGAGATCATTTGGATCTGCACTCGATCTTGGGACCGATGAGACTCGTGAGGTCTGGAGATCGTTTGAGGTTTGCTCGGTCTTGAGACTGTTTGAAACTGGCTTGGTCTTGAGACCGTTTGAGGCTGGCTCGGTCTTGAGACTGTTTGAGGCTTGTTTGGTCTGGAGACCATTTGAGGTTTGCTCGTTCTGGAGACTGTTTGAAACTGGCTCGGTCTTGAGACCATTTGAGGCTGGATCGGTCTTGAGACCATTTGAGGCTTGCTCAGTCTTAAGACTGTTTGAGGCTTGCTCGGTCTTGAGACCATTTGAGGCTTGCTCGGTCTTGAGACCGTTTGAGGGTTGCTCAGTCTTGAGAGTGTTTGAGGTGGAACTTTTTCAATTTTTTTGGGTTTTTTTGTAATAAGAAAAGAAGAAATATTAGTATATTGGTATATTCACAATAAAGAGGAAAGTTAATTATTCTACCTAATTTATCTAAGAAGGAGTATGGAAAACTAAGAAAAAACTAGTAAGAAAACATCACAAAATGGGAGGTTATCAAGAACCTATATCAGGACATGTGTTCCATCATGTCCAACATGAACATGTCATGTGCTGTAACGACCCTGCCTTCCGGTAACCCCCAATTAAGGGAGACCCGAAAGTCAGAGCCGTTATTCAATTAACAGGATCAAATGTTTGACAAATAATCAATAATAATTATGAAATTCTACTAACTAACTGGAATTTGGTATAAAATTAAAAATTTACTTACCTTTGAAAACTTTGGAAATCTATCTATCCAGAGCTTGAATTATTCTATCTAATCCTCCTTGCACTTTATTTCTTATTTCCACAATGTGTCACTTTACTATTTGTTCTTTCAATCGTTGTTCCTAAAACGCCGAAAAACAAAACGTCGGTCAGTATATCGAAATATACTGGTATGTGGGGACAACCAAAAGTTTGCACATATGGATAACAATCTAATTATAACAATCAAGTTAATTAACCAGCCAATTTACATTTTTCAGTATGACATTCTCCACCTCTTTTGCCCTAACCCCGACATACCCACCTTAGGGTTTCCTTTGCTAATGACTTAAGGCCACCTTCTCAATCCCGAGCTTGGTGCCTGGGGTCACCACTCATGGTGCCCTCTAGTCATGCAATATGATAGGCCACCTTCTCATTCCCGAGCTTGGTGCCTAGGGTCACCACTCAAGGTGTCCATTGGTCTACCCATCTGGGCCTGGCCTTTGGCATCCATCAGGGTGGTATGTAGGTGCGAGAATACATACTTCTATTTTAAATGTGATAATCATAGCGACTTTCTAGTTTGCAAGTATGAACATCCAAACTGATAATTTACATTCAATGCGGTTAACCATCCGAAAACTCCTCGGGAAACTAGGGCGGTTATTCATAATTAACCACATACATGTTAAGCAGACTTGAATGCAGAAATAACTCAATTAGTCAGGAATCAAGCAAGCACACACACAATTATTCCTCAAAAAGGCATCCAATTTCTCTATTATTAATCATGTCATCATGATCTATTAATCCTAGTTGTTTCCTAGGTTATTTGTCCTTTTTAGGGTTTTGAGTATAATTAGGGTTCCACTTCATCTTTACTACTTTAAACCCTAATTTCACAAAATCACTTACAAACCCTAACTATTTCATTTTTCTTTTACAAAAGATTCTAAATTCATCTTTTAGCAACAAGAAACCCTAATTTCATATTATAAGCACTTTTCTTTTCTTTTTCTCTAATTTAGGGTTTCTAAACATATTAATCAACATATTAGGTTAAAAACCCCAAACTTTGCAATTCTATCATAAAAATAGGTTAAAAACCATCTTTAACATTAATCCAATAAAACATGCTCGAATTAACCTAATTGCAAGATTAAATCTATTTTTGATCATCACTTAGGGTTAATACCCACAAATTAAAACCTTTTCTAATCAAAATATGTCTTTTTGCACAAATATACAGATTTAGGTGTCCAAACCATTTTTAATGCATTCCTCATATGTTTCTGATCATTTTTCATGTATTAACTTCCCTCATCGGAGTTTTCTATCAACAGGTATGATTTTTATAAGAAAACTCCTTTTATTTGATTTATTAGCAAATTCTGGAAAAACGTGGATCGTTAGATCGATGGTCCATTGGTCCACTCAGGATCCAACGAACAGGGTCACGCGTGCCCAAATTTTGTTTTAAGTAATGAAATACGGTTATGCCCTTACCTTCATTCACTAGTGCCAGGGACAGGGAGGTCTTTTTCTCCTTCTTCTTCAACCTTGCAAAGAACTCCGCGCTCAGCTGCGATCCAGGCTCCTAGCTTGGTCAACCGGATGGTTGACTTTGAGCTCCTTGCAGCCTGCTCGCGTGGCGATGGGCCAGGATGTTCCTCCTACCTTCGACGAACCAGATGAGGCCTCACATTGGTGACGGGCTCCATACATCACTGCCAAACTGCCGCCGACTTTTCCGGCAAGGTCGACGAGTTGTAGAGGGGCAGGCTGGGGTCGCTTGACGAATTGGATTCACCAATCAATTCCATGTCTCCCTTCGGAGATGTTAGGGTAGATATAGCATGAACTTGTGCCCTCACAAGCTCTCCCTATATATAGGGTCATTCGAGGAGTCTGCTGGTTTGGGGACTCTCCCAAACGGTACCCAAAGTACCCAAAAAAAAGGTCTGGATTCTCCGGTTCAGTCTCCCGAAGATGATGGACTTATCAGTTCATCGATTTAAAGCACTGAGTGCAAGAAACTCGGATTCTTCTTCCTTTCCCTTTCCTTTTGTGAACTGGGGTAGGTGATGAACAGATGCCCTTGGATTCTGATCCTATGGCTGACGTGCCACGCGAAGAACAAAGGAAAATTGGTCTAATTAAATCGTGACATTTATTGATTTCCTCCACACATTAGGGAAACTTCCAAAAATCGTATCTCTCAAACCGCTTACACGTTTGATCCCAAATTTTGAGGGAAGCTTAGTAATAACGTTATCTACTTCTCTGTCAAAATTGGGTTTAATATATAAAAGCAATCGTGCCTTTTCTTTAGGTGCAATATATCACTTAATTATGTATATTGCTCATTTATTTTCTCTTTCCTTTGCCTTTAAATTATTATTCAGAGATCCTTATACCTCAAGGAACCCTAATGGCTCGAAATCCCATCTTGGGAATATCCCTTAGCCTTTTATTTATCTTTTATCCATTTTCTTATTATCTTACTTATTCCCTTATTCTTTTTAATGATTTCTCTTTATCTCTCTTATATTTTCCTTATGGGAGTTCCTTTTAACATTAGGAATCCTTGGGATACGAAATTCCACCCAGGATAACTTAATTAAACTTCTTCCCACTTATTTTCCACATTTCAACAATGCTATCAATTTCTTTATTAACAAGGAAATACTCATTTGATCTTTTCTTTTCTTATTGTAGTATTTACGCAATTTTGGACTCCTTGGAATCCAAGGAACTCAAGAGGCACAAAATCCATTCTTGGATTACATTCTCTTGCCTTCTATAGGTTTCCACACCTTTCTTTTCTCAAATTATTCATTTCTTAATTAAATTTCCTTGTTATTGGGCCCAATAGCCAATAAAGCCCATGATTAAATCAACAAGTCTATTTTAAAAGAAATTCATGCATTCAATCAAATACATCATTATTTATTCATTTAGCTTTATTAAGAGAAATTACATTTCTCATCCAAAGAACCCAAAATTGGGGTTGTAACATCCTTCCCCTCTTATAGGAATTTTGCCCCCAAAATTCCACCAGGCACACAAACAAACAGGATAAGCCTTTCTTATGTCCATCAGGGCTCCCATGTGGCTTTACCCTTCCCATGGTGCTTCCCAATAACCTTCATCGTCTCATATTCTTCCATCTGAGTTCTTTCTTACCTTGGTATATCGTACCCTCATAGGTGACTCAGGACATTTCAGCTTTTCAAAAGCTGAATAGGTTCAGGGTTCAGCACATGGCTTGGGTACCTCACATAGTGCTCTAGATCAGACCCATGGAACACATTACACATCATGTTATCCTGAGGGGCAAGTCTAAACACAACCAGCTCCACCAATCCATCTCAAATGGACCCATATATCGGGGATTCAGCTTTCTCAGTTGTAGCTTAGAGGGGTCAGATTTTCACATCACATATTCTCCCACAATGAACTGCATGTCAGTCTGCTTTGCATCAACTTGTGACTTATGTCACCATTGGGCTCTCTCTCAGCCATTGTACGATCAAAGTGACTTCATCTACACCCACTGTGGTTCTTTTCTAACCTTTACGAGGCCTCCTTCACCAACATCATCTTAATGAAGTGGTGACCGACACAACCTCTCTATAATACTTCTTGCATCCCGATAAAGGCTATGTTGGTTAACATCACATCTTAAGAACTGTCTCTATGTATCACCCTAAATGAGCACACATGCTCTCATCAGACCCTCTAGTCTGGATCATACTAATCATTAGTAAGGGGTGATAAACCACACCAACACTGAGTTCTGCATGTTTCTACTTCCATCTCATGGAAGTGAACCTTTAGGTCATACTAAAGATTTTGAACTCGCTTCATGGTGTAGTTGAACCATCTCTCTCTTATGTAGTTCAACAGAATCTGTCTCTTGACAGTACTCCTTTCTTTCTCATGTTATCTAGGTAAAGCGATCTACCATAACCCATACTGCATCTTGACCTTCCTTGGTCAAGGGGAGACTTACCAAAACTTCCATAATGGTGAAATCCCACTCCCTTTAGGGGACTCTTCATCCTCTATGTCAAAGCATTGGGTTACTGGTTGTTCGTCCTTCACCTACTACCATGCATGGTCACAAGCCACATGCATCTTCATCTTAAGCCTCCAAACTGCTACCATCTCTTATTATCTTTGTAGTATCACGGGCATGGTGATCTTAAAATCATGATTTCATGTATGTCATGATTCCTCAAGATCGATTCCTTAGAAACCCTAAACCACTCTCATCAGGGTTTTCTTACCTTCCTATCCAAAGAAGTGCATCTGAGGTTCTACAACCATCCTTTTATCGCATCAAGGCCTAGGCCGGATAACCAAACAACCACTAATCTTGTTTAACAGATCTCGTTATATCTGAGTGTTAGCCAAACTTATCTCTTTTTCTAAACTTAAAGTTAGCCTAACAACCTCAACTTCTTCTATCTTCCAGCTAAACTAGGAAGCTATATCTCAACCAGAGCATTCATTACCGCTTCTCATCCTTAGGTGTTAGGTAATGTCGAAGACATACACCTCCATGTATTATACTTATCATCTCATCTCAAACTCTAAGTTTATCTTCATCAAGAAACTCTGAGCTCATCCACTTGGTGATCAAACTCAACCTTGTATAACTTGCAAATTCCACAAAGCTTCTACTGGTAACATACTTACAAGGTGATTATCTTAATACTTTTATCGTTTGTACCTATCCATGTATCATTCACTCCACCAGGGCACATTATTATCTCTGTCCTCATTCCTTATAGCAACGTTCCAACTCATGTCATCTTTACCCTTGTTTTATGGCATGCGTATTGTCCTGTCTCTCACTCCCATAACAAGAAGAAATAAGCATTTGGCGGCCGTCCAAATACAGAGTTCTTCCTATTCCAAGAGTAGAGATGGTACAACCCACATTGCCAGTACACCTTCAAATCTAAGTTGAAACATGCAACTTATGTCTCTACATCACAAGCATCATGATATCAAAGTTACTTCCATGGAAAACTGGTCTCGAACCTACTTGGGTTTACACACAATCCTTGGTCATCTCCTCTAGGTCTATAGGGTGCCGACACTTTTGGGGTCATCCCTCTTCCCTTATGCATTCAGAGAGTGCCCTACTCATCTGCCCTTTGGGTCCCATGAGATCATGAAGGTGATCAATCTCCTAACCCATGGCCCTCAGACAATGATAGTTGTTACCTCCCGACCCTATGGTCATGTGCAACTAGGGAATTAGGCAACTCCTACTTCCATCGGTCTTATCCCTACCTGATCCTAGGATAGACTTAGGATTTTGTTATAGTACATGTTCAACTTAGAACCTTACCCAAGGCTTCATCATCTCTCTCTGCATTCATGGGCCCACTTTCATCCCTTCATAGGGGTCATGGTGACCTGTCTTCCTTGGTCATGCCCCATACCAGTTACCTACATGGTAACAAATCCATATGCACTTAGAGATGGATATCTATGGGTCTACAAGTTCTTTCTCATACCGTGTACTTTTCACTTAGCTTCTCAAGATCCTATGAGACCTCTCTAGGTTACCTCAAAACCAACAAAAATGATATACACCCTACAAAAGGGTCCCCCTCCCAGGATGGAAGGAAACTATAACTATTGACAACAAGGTCACAATCGTCCCTAGGGTTTACATTCACCTGAGCATGCTTAACCCAGCAGCTACTAGGGCACACGTAGATCACCTATTAAACCATGCTAGGTCATACTTGTTCTCTTTCCTCAACATTGGATCAACTTAGTCATGAGGGGTTCATCAAACCTACCCTTAACTTAAGGGGTTTCCTTTTCCTCTACGCATGAGGAGTACCATACTCGAAACTATAGAGACTCAAATCTCATCACGAGCATCAGGTACACCACTTCCCCTCATAGGCATAGGAACCCTAGGTTCTCCTTTGGGTATCCAACTGCATGCTCAATCTCTTAACAATGAATCAAGCATGTCCAAGGTATGTCATGTACTCCCATGATCCTTTTATATGAGCAACACCTCAGAGTTGAGTCCTCCTCAAGGTCAACCAACTAGGTATAAAGCCTCACAACTGGTTACTTGAACCTCCTCAGAGTCTAAGGCACTCTTTGTCTCATCTCAGTAGGTAAACTCCTATACCATAGGCACATAGGTTCCAGAAGCATCATCCTTTCTCTAGGGTTTGGTTCCTCTAAAGATAACCAAGATAGCATTAGCCTCCAGGGGTCAAGCATAGGGCAACCACTATCATCCACTTAGGTCGCATCATCCTCGACTCCCACTATTCCTCAAATCTCAGGGTTTTAGGATTCCAACCTTCTTGCTTGGTTCCCTGCTCTCTCTCTAGAGCTAACTCCCCATCCAACCATACTACTAGAGGTCCTCTCTCCATGAAGGATCAAGCTCACAGGCATACCTCTACGTAGGTGAATCCTATTCTAATGTTTGCTCATGATTATCCATATCTCTTTATGCTTATCTCATAAGCCATCCATCGTGGCCTTCTGGCCAGGGTTTCATCCTACTATCGTGCCACTGACGTACTCTGGGTGCATGCTATCCCCTACTTGCATAAGCCCATAGGGTTTCTATAGGTCCCTCACTAACCTCATCAATTAAGGAGCTATCCTTCACTCTAACTTGCACGGCCCTTTCCAGGGTTGGGTCGTCAAAGGTACTAGGTCATCTAACATCTCATGGCTCGTATGGAATCCCAAGGTGTGTCCATCCAAACACTCGGTCAACCATGACATCTAACTCATCATGTCATCTCTCTCTCGTACCTTCACTTAGGGTTAGGGTTAACATCATCCTCAGAGGATGTGCTAGGTCTCTACTTTTAATGGAGGTCTCTACCTCCAAGACTAACTCTCTCTACTCATCCTCCTGACAAGGAGGTCTAGCCTCAGGTCTTCTTATGAGGGGCAATGACAACTCATGTCATACGACCTAAGCATGTATCTATTCTTTAGTTTGCGCTTAATCTATTAAGCTTATGTCCATGACATCTTATTTACATGCTCTTCATTAATTTGGTGGAGGATTCCTTAGACCTTATTAACCTTAATTACCCATACCTCAAGAGGGTGGGGAGAAAAGAGGAAACCCTAATCCTTAAGGTCCTTAACAGAATTTGAGTTGAGAAGGGATGAACAAGATGAGAGAGTCCTAAAGGTATCTTATTTTGAATCATACCCTAAGACTTTGGCCAGGCAGTCACATAGATCCGGGAGTCCTCGTATTTCGACTAGCGGTGCAGAGGAAAATATTGCCAGCCCCCGATCGTGATCCTTTTCTAGACACCTCTGTCTTTCGGATAATCCTCTAATAACTCCCTCAGTTCTATGGAATTTGTAAAATTTAATAATTATTAAAGATTAAGTGAGGAACCTATGCTCTGATACTAATTGTAACGACCCCGCCTCCCGGTAACCCCCAATTAAGGGAGACCCGAAGGTCAGAGTCGTTATTCAATTAACAGGATCAAAGGTTCGACAAATAATCAATAATAATTATGAAATTCTACTAACTAAATGGAATTTGGTATAAAATTAAAACTTTACTTACCTTTGAAAACTTTGGAAATATATCTATCAAGAGCTTGAATTATTCTATCTAATCCTCCTTGCACTTTATTTCTTATTTCCACAATGTGTCACTTTACTATTTGTTCTTTCAATTGTTGTTCCTAAAATGCCGACAAACAAAATGTCAGTCAGTATATTGAAATATACTGGTATGTGGGGACAACCAAAAGTTTGCACATATGGATAACAATCTAATTATCACAATCAAGTTAATTAACCAGCCAATTTACATTTTTCAGTATGACATTCTCCACCGCTTTTGCCCTAACCCTAGCATACCCACCTTAGGGTTTCCTTTGCTAATGACTTAAGGCCACCTTCTCAATCCCGAGCTCGGTGCCTGGGGTCACCACTCATGGTGCCCTCTAGTATGCAATATCATAGGCCACCTTCTCATTCTCGAGTTTGGTGCCTGGGGTCACCACTCAAGGTGTCCATTAGTCTACCCATCTGGGCCTGGCCTTTGGCATCATCCATCAGGGTGGCATGTAGGTGCGAGAATACATACTTCTATTATTAATGTGATAATCATAGTGACTTTATAGTTTGCAAGTATGAACATCCAAACTGATAATTTGCATTCAATGTGGTTAACCATCCGAAAAATCCTCGGGAAACTAGGGTGGTTATTCATCATTAACCACATACCTGTTAAGCAGACTTGAATGCAGAAATAACTCAATCAATCAGGAATCAAGCAAGCACACACACAATTATTCCTGAAAAAGGCATCCAATTTGTCTATTATTAACCATGTCATCATGATCTATTAATCCTAGTTGTTTCCTAGGTTATTTGCCCTTTTTAGGGTTTTGAGTATAATAAGGGTTCCACTTCATTTTTATTACTTCAAACCCTAATTTCACAAAATCACTTACAAACCCTAACTATTTCTTTTTTTTTACAAAAGATTCTAAATTCATCTTTTAGCAATAGGAAACCCTAATTTCATATTATAAGCACTTTTATTTTCTTTTTCTCTAATTTAGGGTTTCTAAACATATTAATCAACATATTAGCTTAAAAACCCTAAACCTTGCAATTTTATCATCAAAATAGGTTAAAAACCATCTTTAACATTAATCCAATAAAACATGCTCGAATTAACCTAATTGCAAGATTAAATCTATTTTTGATCATCACTTAGGGTTAATACCCACAAATTAAAACCTTTTCTAATCAAAATATGTCTTTTTGCACAAATATACAAATTTAGGTGTCCAAACCATTTTTAGTGCATTCCCCATATTTTTCTGATCATTTTTCATGTATTAACTTCCCTTATCCGAGTTTTCTATCAACATGTATGATTTTTATAAGAAAACTCCTTTTATTTGATTTATTAGCAAATTCTGGAAAAACGCGGATCGTTAGATCGATGGTCCGTTGGTCCACTCAGGATCCAACAAACAGGGTCACGCACACCTAACTTTTGTGTTAAGTAATGAAAGACGGTTTTGCCCTTACCTTCATTCACTAGCGCCAGGGACAGGGAGGTCTTTTCCTCCTTCTTCTTCAACCTTGCAAAGAACTTCGCGCTCAGTTGCGATCCAGACTCCTAGCTTGGTCAACCGGATGGTTGACTTTGAGCTCCTTGTAGCCTGCTCACGTGGCGATGGGCCAGGAAGTTCCGCCTACCTTCAACTAACCAGATGAGGCCTCACATTGGCGACGGGTTCCATCCATCACTTCCAAACAGCCACCGGCTTTTCCGGCGAGGTCGACGAGTTGTAGAGGGGCAGGCTGGAGTCGCTTGACGAATTGGATTCACCAATCAATTCCGTGTCACCCTTCGGAGATGTTAGGGTAGATATAACATGAACTTGTGCCCTCACAAGCTCTCCCTATATATAGGGTCATCGGAGGAGTCTTCTGGTTTGGGGACTCTCCCAAACGGTACCCAAAGTACCCAAAAAAAAGGTCCGGATTCTTCGGTTCAGTCTCCCAAAGATGATGGACTTATCAGTTCATCGATTTAAAGCATTGAGTGCAAGAAACTCGGATTCTTCTTCCTTTCCCTTTCCTTCTGTGAACTGGGGTAGGCAATGAATAAATGCCCTTGGATTCTGATCCTATGGATGACGTGCCATGCGAAGAACAAAGGAAAATTGGTCTAATTAAATTGTGACATTTATTGATTTCCTCCACTCATTAGGAAAACTTCCAAAAATCGTATCTCTCAAACCACTTACACGTTTGATCCCAAATTTTGAGGGAAGCTTAGTAATAACTTTATCTACTTCTCTTCCAAATTTGGGTTCATTATCTAAAAGAAATCGTGCCTTTTATTTACGTGTAAGATATCACTTAATTATGCATATTTCTCATTTATTTTCTTTTTCCTTTGCCTTTAAATTATTATTCTGAGATCCTTGTACCTCAAGGAACCCTAATGGCTCGAAATCCCATCTTGGGAATATCCCTTAGCCTTTTATTTATCTTTTATCCATTTTCTTATTATCTTACTTATTCCCTTATTCTTTTTAATGATTTCTCTGTATCTCTCTTCTATTTTCCTTATGGGAGTTCCTTTTAACATTAGGAATCCTTGGGATACGAAATTCCACCAAGGATAATTAACTAAACTTCTTCCCACTTATTTTCCACATTTCAACAATGTTTTCAATTTCTTTATTAACAAGGAAATACTCATTTGATCTTTTCTTTTCTTATTGTAGTATTTATGCAATTTTGGACTCCTTGGAATCCAAGGAACTCAAGAGGCACGAAATCCAGTCTTGGATTACATTCTCTTGCCTTCTATAGGTTTCCACACCTTTATTTTCTCAAATTATTCATTTCTTAATTAAATTTCCGTGTTATTGGACCCAATAGCCAATAAAGTCCATGATTAAATCAACAAGTCTATTTTAAACAAAATTCATGCATTCAATCAAAGACATCATTATTTGTTCATTTATCTTTATTAAGAGAAATTACATTTCTCATCCAAAGAACCCAAAATTGGGGTTGTAACATGTGCACACCCCTACCCTGCCTACCAGCCCTACCCAGGAGGTGACTATGCATCCTATGCATATGATCACTTTTACATTGCCCCTCCACCTACATCTTCTATTGCTACACCCTCTGTTGTTGGTGGATCTACCCCTGGTGTAATGACCCCGTCTCCCAATAACCCCCACTTAAGGGAGACCAAGAGATCAGAGTCATTATCCAATAACTCGGATCAAAGATTCGACAAATAATCATTAACAATTATTGAATTCTACCAACTATACTGAATTATGGTAAAAAAAAATAAAACTTTGCTTACCTTTTAAAACTAGGATTTCAAAACTTCTATCCACACAAATATTAATCTAGCTAATCCTCCTTTGCACTTTAATTCTCATTTAATTCTACATATGTCACTTTACTGTTTGTTCTTTTCATTGTACCTAAAATGCCGACAAACAAAACGTCGGTCAGCAAGAAGCTAGTATGTGGGGGAAACAATAATCGTGCAACTATAATAACAAAGTAATCAGCTAATTATCATTTAACAGCCAAGATTTCGTTTTAAACCATACTACTCAATCCTTTCCTATCCCCTATCTCTGTGTTGTCCCTGCAGTGGACTGAGATACTACCTCTCCCTGGGTAGATCCTTATTAAACCCTACATGATCCTACCTAACAGGTAGATCAATATCTAGGGTTGAGTCGCATGACACTACCCTTGAGTAGTCCAATCCCTGACTCAAAGTGACTTGATGGACCTACCCCATTGGTAGCCATATACTAAGTCATTTGACACACTTTTTACGTGCGTAGAACGCAAGTGTACGTGTCAATGTAGTATAGGCCTTTGTGAGGCCCGAGTCGAACTCAGGGACACTGAATTATCTGTAGACTACTAATAAATGGTCGTGATTAGCTAAACTGATTAAAAGAGTTTGAGGGTTGTTGTAAAATAAAAGAAAATAAAATAAAACAAAACAATCGATTAAGGGTTTAATTTAATCAATTCATGTGAAGATCTTTAGGATTGCGGTTTCACCGCGGGTTTTCATTGTATGAATTTTTATATAATAATTCAGGTTCATCTCTCAATTCTGGGTAGTGGCATGTAGTCAAAATTGCCCACTGTCGTGGTACAATTCACTACCTATGTCTAGGTCGGTTCCACCGTCGTAGTAACCTATACCCTAAACTAGGTGCATTAAAATCGACCTCTGGGTTTCCACCATTAATCTTACATCACCTTGTTCAAGGGATTTGTTAATTAATGTGAATTTTGTCTCTTTTCAACCATTAATTCTTCTTTCAAAGTAATTAAAGGCATTAGATTATTTCTATGGTGATCAAGCATAACAATATAATTGAGAAAATGAATTCATACCATGGATTAAAGAGATTAATGATGAATTACTATGATAAAATTATCATACATTGCTTCCTCGGGCTACTCCCGGTCCTAAAGATAAAGGGGATTAGCCCTGCATGTTCATCTCCGAGCAAAACATCGCAGAGAAAAGGGGAAACATGGAGAAAATCCAAGCATTCCTTGGCGTAGAATGCACGATCTCCGGCCTTTCGGTGGTGGAAAACGTCTTTTTCGGCGTCCAGAACGGCTGGGGCGTGCTTCTGGGCTCCGTTCTTCTCTCCACACCTTCTCAGGACGTGTGCAACGGCTAATGACGTCATAGATCGCTCTTGGCTGCCGTCATTAGGTATAATCCCCGAGTTAGTTTGCAAAAATATCACAGCCGTCGGATTTAGATCAATCTGAAACAAACTTGTATCTGACGGTGTCGATACCATCGACGTGGGTCGATGGTATCGACCTTGCGTGATATCGGCAAGTCTTCTTTCTCTTCGTTGTTGCACCTGATGCTGACTCGATACCATCGACGCGAGTCGATGGTATCGACACCCTGTGGTGATGGTTTTGTCCTTTTAAGTCGTTGTAGCTCCACTTGTCGATAGTATCGACTATGATGTCGATAGTATCGACTGTCTTCTCACCAGCAACCTGAAGGTACGTTGCTACCATCGACTTCCCTATCGATGGTATCGACTCTGTGCTACTCCTTGCGGCTGGCAACCTATGGTTGTGTCGATGGTATCGACCTCTGTCGATGGTATCGACAGCAGTAGATATGCGTTTTTCCTGAAATTGCAACACAAACCCACATAAGCCAAAATAAAACTTATAATTATAATCATTTATGCTCAAAACAATAAAATAAGGGAGATTTGACACTGAGAAGGATCATAGACTAAAGTAAATGAATTATGCAATTTTCACCACCAAAATGACCAATAAATGCATAAAACACAAGTAAAACAAGTCTATAAATGCGACTCAAAATCATCGCATCATCATTCAATGACATGATGGACCTACCCCATTGGTAGCCATGCACTAAGTCAATATATTAAACTATAGAGGGGACTAGGATCTGAGCTAGTAGGCACATCTCTTATGTGATAGTCATATTCACATTATAATTTGCATGAATTAAATTCATCCAACAATTAATTCAAGCCACGACGTAAACATCGATAAAATCCTCAGAAAACTAATGCGGGATAATCATAAGCGTAACAACATACCTATCAAGTTGATGTGAGACAGAAATAATCCAATCAACCAATAGGCAAGAAGCATTCAATAAGATCCTGAAACAATTATACAATTTATCTTTTATTACTCATGTCATTAAGATCTATTAAATCTAGCTTGCTTCCTAGGGTTTCTAGTCCACTTTTAGGGTTTCCATTGCAATTAGGGTTTCCCTTCATCTTTTACTATTTTAAACCCTAATTTAACACAATTGATCACAAACCCTAATTATCTCAACATCTAATCCCCAGTTTTAGATTTAAGGCATAATTAACCATTAAATAAGTCCATTAAGCCTCTTTTCATTAAAGCTACTATTTTTATCCTTTTTAACCCATGACAAAGTCATTATGCTCGTTTATCATCAATTCGTAGTTTATTATGCTCTAATACTCATATGAATGTTATTTATCATTAATTCTACCTTGATTCATTCAAAAAAAACCTAATTTCTATATTAAGGTTATTTATCCACAAATTAGGAACTTTAATACTCAAAATAGCTTAGAATCATTATATCTCATCTTTATCCACCACTTTGAATAATTAGAGCTATTAAGAGTCGAATTTTCCAACATTAGGGTTTCAAGGCCCATTAAAGTTTATTCATGCACAAGAAACTCTAAATTAACTAATTACGTGCCAAATTCATCTTTTTCGATCTTAATGTATCTCTTTATGATTAACAGGTTAATATCAACTTTAACCATCAATTAAACCCTACTAATCGCATTAATCATATCCAAATAGGGTTTCTTAATCACTATTACACTAAAGTTAAAAACTTCCATTACTTTTCGAATTTCAATCAGAATTAGGCTTCAAACATATTTTTATTGCATTTCTCTCATTTTTCTGAGCAAAATTCATGTATAATGTGCATCTATCCGAGCTACGGTTATTGAGATACGAATTTAAAAAAATAACTTATTGTGGACCAATGGGAGGTTGCCACGTAGGCCTGTTCCCATGCAAAGAGCTCGCTAGTTTGGGAAACAGTTCGAATTGACGAAACTGTCCATCCTTAAGTGGTCGGCTCTTCAATACCCGGAAGGGTAAAATGGTCCAACGCACTCCAGGTTGTCTTCAACCTCGAGAAGCCTAGCTTGGCACCGAACTGCAGCAGGTTGCGGCTGCCCTTCTCCACTCCTGACCTCGGCGGCCACCGGGGATGCTTCCCCTACCTTCGTCGCGCCTCTGCGCACGTGAGGATGCCGCGGGGTCGTGGCTGGGGTGGCAGTTCTGATCCTGCTGGTTCTCCACCTTGCGGTCGTCTTACAGCCATCCAGAGGCTGTTGTGCGAGCTCTAGGACACGGCCACGATGGCCAAGTTGTTCTTTAGCACCGTGGTACACCCAGCTACCAGCAGAACCCTTTGTTGGCCCCTAGTTTCTCCCTGGTTATGTCACTTTTCTTGCTTAGGGTTTAAGGACAAAAAAATCAGGAAGAAGAAGAATAGGAGAGAGGGGTACATGGGGTCCTTCTTGAACTCGACCCTGACTCTACCCCCTTTATATAGGGGTGGGAAATGAAGCCATAGGTTGGCTTAACATGAGTCAAAGTGTCCCTTTCCAAATAGGAATCATATTCCTTCAAGGAGAAGTATTCCTTCTCTCTCCTCATAACCTCTTTGACATTCTTATTTCTTGGATAGATAGGAATTCGAAATTCCTCTCATTTATCCCCTTTATTCTTGCTTTTTAAACCATTGGCACGAGTTTCTATTTTCCTTTTTAACAAACCACATAATCCATTAATAATGTATTCGCATTATATTCTTATTTTCTTTTATAGGTATTTTCTCTTTCCTCTTTCTTCATTGGGACTCCTTGGATCCCAAGAAACTCTATTATTTCAAAATCCTTTTTATTGGATACTTATTATCCTTCTAGATGCATCTAAATGCATTATTCTTCATTATCTTGTTTTATTTCTTATTAAAATATTTCCTTTTGAGGATTTCTCTTTATTTCTCTTTTATTTTCCTCCTTGGTATTAATTTTATCATTAGGAATCCTTGGGATACGAAATTCCACCAAGAATAACTCAATTACACCTCTTTTCACTGGTTTTCCACATTTTACCATTGTTTTCAATTTCTTTCTTAATAAAGAAATACTTAATTAATCTTTTCTTTTCTTATCGCTTTTTTCTTTGCAACTTTGGACTCCTTGGAACCCAAGGAACCCATGTGTCACAAAATCCACCTTTGGATTAAGTTCCTTGCCTTCTAGAGGTTGCCACATCTTTCTTTTCTCGATTTCTTAATTAATTGAATTTCCTTGTTATTGGGCCCAATAGCCAATAAACCCACAACACAATCATCAAGGCTATTGTAAATGAAATCCATTTATTCAAAACAAATTATATCATTATTTGTTCAAATATAAGAAATTACATTTCTCACCAATTGAACCCAAAAATTGGGGTTGTGACACCTGGTGTGTTGCCTCTGATAGTTGGCCCCTTATCCACTCTGCTTGCTAGCCTCAGTAGTTCAGCTCCTTCCTTCCCACAGGCCAATGAGCTCCATTCTCTTGGTATGTCCTGGGATGAGCATAATGCATGTTGGCCCGGTCAAGGTTTTGGTTCTCTTACTGATGAGGAGATGCCAGACCAGGCTGATGATGAGGTTGTTGCTTATGAGGAGGTTGATGATGATGATGGTGAGGCTTCTGATGATGATGGCTCTAACGGTTGTACTGGTGCCTCAGACGATGAAGGTGATGTTGTTCTCTCTGTTGCACCTTCTAAAGAAGATGACTATGAGCCTGATGCTTCTGATCTTGATGATGATGATATTGTGGACATAGATTGCTTAGATGTGTAGTTGTTCTAGTTTTTAGTCTAGTTGTTGATCATATATATCTTTCTAGGCTATTTGTATTAAAAACATCTAGGCACATGTTCTGAGTTGTACTATTTTATCATCTAGCTTTCATTGATTTGGCTTGTAGTTGTTTTCTGAGAACTTGCTTTCTAGGTTGCAATCTTAAATCTGTTGTACACTTACTCTTTGATTTACTATATCTCATGAGTTGGTTCCATGTTTTACCATATTTTGATATGACTTAGATTGTTAGTTTCTCTTGTCTCTATTTGGTGTATGCTTTGAGATTTCATGATGTGCATGTATGTTTGGTTGTGCTTGGATAAGACCTATTTTTGTGCTCTTCTACCCACCTTCCTTTTTTGATAATATCAAAAGGGGGAGAGGAGTTCAATGCTTTAAAGCTCAACCATAATTTTTTTCATTGCCTATGTGATCTTTTTCTTGTTCATTGTATGATTTATCATGTGACTTGCTAAAGATCCATATAGTATATATATGTTATGTTGCTTTGTGTAGATAGACTAACTATACAGGTCAGAGTAAGCATAGTTTGAGGGGAGCAATTCACATTGTTCAAATCTTGGATCCCCTTGAAGTTCACAAGGCAAAGGTATAACTTCAATATCCTTTTCAATATGATTGAGGAATGGTTTGTCATTGTCAAAAAGGGGGGATAATGTTGACTTGAGAGTTATACATTGCCCATATTTTGAAAATGATTTAACCATTCCATTCCTATGTATCTAATATGTTTGTTCAAGATTGATTTCAGGCCTTAGGTACATGAAAAGGATCAAATTACACAACCTCTAGCTTGTTCAAGTTCAAGTCAAAAGCAATGTAAGTGTGCATTTTTGGAAATCACTCCAAATGACCTTAAATAATTTTTGTAATCACTTGTATTGATGATATGACTTTTAACTAAGATGAGAAAAAATTATGGACACTTAATTCCAAGGTTTAATCACTCAAATGTCAATTTAGAAAATTTGTCACATGTTGTTTATCGATCGAGTTGGAAACTCAACCGATCCTATGATAGATTTTCTAAAGATGACCCATCGGTCAAGTTGCACACTCACAAAACTCTTCCAACCAACTCACTGAGCAAAACTAATTTTAGCTCATCATTCAAGTTTCCCAAAACAAACTTGACCGATAGTTTGAAAATTAGCTTTGTCATTTAGTGGATAGGTCAAGTTACCTTTAATGAAACTCAATCGCATGTACTTTACAAAAAATGTAGAAAAAGTGATTATAACTATCTCTGAGTTGTTTTGGGTGAGAATAGATCTGTTGCAACTTGGAAAATGGCTATATTTCAACCTTATGTGATCCCACACTCAAGGGAATACTCCTAACTATAAATAGGACCCCTTGGAGTTCATTCCAAGCTTGCTTATTCATGGTATTCTAAGTCCTTGCTATAGTTGAGTGTGTTGCAACTCCTTGAGCCCCTTTCTCTCTCTATTTTACACTTCATTTCATGATTATGAGTGAGATAGCCCAGTTGTAAGAGAGATACTTCCTTATTCTTATAAGGCTCTCATTCCATTCCATCTTCCCTACCCCTTTACTTCATGAAGCAAAGGTGAAGCAAGCTACTCTGAGTGAAGGTGGAGTTATTGTTGTTCTTCTTCAAGGTTAAAGAAGAGGTGAAGATCTTCTTCAGGTGAAGGAGAAGGAAAAGGATGAAGATCCAAGAAGAGTAGGAATATCCCTTGGAGGCTGAAGACTTGTGCAAGAGTAGGTAAGTCCTTGGAAGAAGGCGTAAGTCTCTTACAAAGTGGGTAAGTTCTTGGTAAGGTTGAAGACTCTTTGTGTTTGGATGGGTAAGTAATTTGATGGTCTTGTGTTATAACTCTTATTGGTGAATATATAGAGGAAAGCACTTACAAAGTCCTAGAGGTTGACCTCTCTAGGTAGTGGACTGACTCTCTCTTAGTTTGGAGAGTGGAACCACTCTAAACGACCTTGTCAAATGCTTGCTTTCAATCTCTCTCATCCTTTCTATGCTTGTTAGTTAGGACTTCAAATTGTACTTAAGATATTGGTTTTAATTGATATTATTTTAAGGTCTAATTTATCTTGTGATAATTTTTGAAGCTCTATTCCCCACCACCTCTAGAGCCCTAGATCCAACAAGTATGTGCATACAAACTTATTTGAGCATTATTATATGTGTAGAATAAAAATGGTGTTCCAATAAGGTAGGAGTTTATATCGGGTAGGTAAGTTCAAGAAGATAAAGTTCAAAAGCATATAACAAAATAATGAGACTGTAAAATTTATGAGATTAGCAAATTATTTCAAATATCTTGTCTGATAAATCACAACAATAACAATAATGTGCATGTAGGTTAGAATAAGAGAACCTATTATGGGGTTGAGACACTATTGAATCTTGAGTTAGGGAACAAGGGGGAGAAGAACCCCCAATCCTCCAAGGATAAGGGGGAGTAGAACCCCAATACACAAAGGGCAAGGAGAGGAGTAAAACCTCAATACCTAATGTTTTAAAAGTATATGGTTGTACAAAAGTATCACTACTTTAGATTACTAGTCTAATTACAGTTATGAAAATGGTGTGACAAGGTGAAATGATTCCATAATCAATATACTTAGAAATATGAAGATGGAAAAAGGGGTAATAAACCAAGCATCCAAGGATAGTTCCACATTTTAGGAGTAGCAAAAGAAATATAATTCATGAGGTATAGATAATGAGTCAAGAAGGAAATTTTTTTGAAAGATACCTTATTATGGAAAAATGGTTCTATGATCAATTTAATGCTACATGTAAATAGGGATATCACACCTCAAAGTCATGTCTAATTATACAAAGATGCTCCTAAATTTAGGGTCAAGTCATTAGTACAGATACCACCCTTAACATCAGTTAAAATGGCTTTTTTATGTCAGTTTCCAAGCAACACCCAAGCGGACGACACTAAAGGTAACATCCTACAACATCGGTTCTAAAACCAATGACATAGATCCAACCGCGATTGCAGCCAAAAAAAGAATCAACACCAACAGGATCCATAGTCGTTGGTTATTTTTAGAAAATCGATGCCTATCTCCATACTCATTTGGCCCGAGTTAGAGCATACTTGTCAATTTTCTATAAATAACTGACGTCGTTGTCACTAATTGACTTTTTTTAGATACCATCACCAGTAGGCTCCATAGTTGTCGATTATTTAGTATAAATCTGACTATGTTGACATTAATTGATGATTTTTTTAGATAACGGACTACTAAGTATTGTTACTTTTAATTATCATCTTGCAGGACTGCTATCCGGCTGGTCAGTAGGATGTAGAACCTGCAGTTCAAATATAAACTATAGGTTTACAACATCCTATGATTTCAGCTCACAACAGGCCACAAACCTACAATAACAAGATGTTCAAGATTATATATACATCATGTTTTTCACACACATGTATAAACACAATTAATTCATTCATATGATTCACATACATGTAGAAATCTGTAGTTCCATTCAATCCTGCATTTTTACATTCACACACATGTACCAACCTGCAGTTCCATTCATTCATCTCTTTTTACATTCACACACATGTAGAAGCACATTCATTCATTCATCTTCACATTCACACACATGTATATTGATCAAATTCCAATAAGCCAATTCAAAAAAAATCATTCACACATGTATATATAAGCTTGTCTTTCAAAGTTTAGAAATGCCATCAAATACAGAAATAATTATGACATCAAAGTTTAGAAATGTCATTCTTTATCATCATCAGTACCCCAATCATAACAAAAATGTGCCTCCCTTTCTAAAAGATTTTGCCATTTGTTCTCTTATGTCATCTAATTGTTCCATCGTATAGGGAATATGTATATCTAATAGTAAAGTCTCCAGTTTTAAACAGCTATAAAGAGAATGACGTATATATATAACTAAAAAGTTTGATATTTTCATATTATCTAATGAGACTATACTTATATATGATGATCAAGACTATATAATACCTATTGTATGTTTTTTATTTCTTTTGCAACATATCTAACAATTAGGTCCATATATTGCACCACGTAGTATCCATATGCCTAGTTGTTATTTTGTACAACACACTATAAATTTCAACATACAAAATGTTAATAAATAAAAATAAGCATAGTTTACATAAATAATATATGCATTGGAGTCAGGAAACTACCTTCAAATTCTCCCAGACTAACGCTTTCTTTTTCTTCCACATGTTTCCTCCAAACTTTTTGAAATTATTTAAAGCCTTAAACATTAATGTAACATATTAAATTGCGTTACTAAATAGTAATATAATAATATATGTTAACATATATAATTATATAAAATCTCTCACATGAATAATTGCCTTTTCATTACGCATCTCAAATAGTCTAATTCCTTCCCCTCAAGATCTAGATAATAAACAGTCAACGTCTCGGGGACAACAACCAGTAACTCCCAATGCTTACCACTAGATATAAGATAGTTAAAAATATATAACTCAAAATCCACAATAAAATGTAATTTTCTTAAGTCCAAATTATAAGAAAAGTAAACATACTCAACATTGACATTAGAAATCATAGGATGGAAAAACAATTTTCAATGACTGATCAAGGATGTAATTAGAAATCCCACATGGATAAGTGAAAATTATATACAAACCCTATGTAAGTGGTTGCAAAACATATGTTACGTATGCATTAATATATAAGAAAAAAGATCACCGTATATAAAACAAGGTATATTGATATATAAAAAAGATATCACCATATCCATAGTTCTGTCACAGATGTATTCAACCAATCATAACTAAACAACTCCAAAATATCTTGTATAAATATATTATCATCAAATGATTGGTCTGCAGTATCCTCCTTAATAGAAACAATCATAGGACAATTTTTCGGATGTTCGCTTATCCATATTGCCATACCCCTTCATTGAGGACCTATCGAGTCGAATAGGTCTTTTGCGGGCCAATTGGGTACTTCAGGAAGAGGTGGAGTTGTAGGAGGATGAGTTATAGCGGGTTTTATCCCTTGGTCCTGTATATATAATTTCATATCAATTGTCATGTATATACATATATACTAATTAATGTAATGTAAATTTATCATACATGATTAGTATATATGACACCCGTTTCGGGCCACACAAGACCACTTCGCCTTCTGCTTCACCAAGTGTTCAACATCTAGGTGGGCATATGGCAATGGATGTTGGCTCCAAGCAACAAACACAAGCCTTAGGCTCACATGAACCGCACCATCGGGTACTGGAGTGCCATGAATCGTGTGCCCTAGAAGGTGTGGGTAAGCCTCGCCCTCTGCAATGACAAATTCTTTCAATTGTAGATGACATGGCTTCAACCCATACAAATTTACATAGAGTATGATATAAATATACATTAACATATCATCTTGAAAATACTAGAAACTATGTCATAAAAATACTTACAGTGGACGTGCTAGGTGGTGGGTCTACAGGATTACTCCCAACCACCTCTACAGGATCACTCCCAAACACCTCTATTGTAGGGGAAGAGCGGCACACCACAGGTACCGTCAGAGTGGCAACCTGAGATGTCTGTCACTTGCTCAATGCTTCTTGGACTCTCTTATCAACTAACTAATCTACCGATACATGGGAAAAAGAAACATTTTTTGTTTTTGAATTCCCTTTCCAATAGCATTCTAAAAAAATAATAGGTTACCTCAAATTTTGAAAGTCCCCCTTTTTGGACATGTTTGCGCTATGATGGACCAAAGAATGCTCTTAGGCACACTCCAACCCTTACAACCATAACACGTACATGATGCTCTAGGTTACTGAGAGCAACTGTCAATTCATCCCTTGTTCCCTCAGGAATGAATGAGCCTTGCTTCCTCTTCTCGTCAAGCTCCTACTAATCATCACTAATAGAAATTGGTAAGTAAACATAACTATCATCAATACTAATTGCTCTGAGAGTTGAATTTTTCCATTTTTGTGGCCACCTCAGTAGTTGTGTGGTTGGTTATATATCCGTTTTTGTTTTGCCTCCCAACTATCCACACATCATTGCGATATAGAGGTGTGGGAGTAGTAGTAGAGGACTCAGCAGTCTCAGTATTAGGAGCAGTAGGCTACTGAACGGAAGATGTTTGTAGTTTTAGTGAAGGGCCGCATAGCCACCTGGACCCATTGTGTGGTCATGCACATTTAGTGCATGCCTTTCTTTTTGAGCATCGCTCATAGCCTTGTTAGTAATCACATTGAATTGGTTAGTAACAATCAAGGTCAATCGTGTATATATGAATTTATAAGAATGTATATTAATTAAATTGGGAGTGACACTTAATACCTTGAATTCATCAGTATTTCTCTAGGCAATATACGCCTTCCACTCAGTCAGGTCCAGGTATTTCCATTGCTCAAGAGCTAACTTCTTTCCTCTTATCAGCCTCTCATATGTATAGTAGATTGAGAGTTGTCCTATAGTTCCTTAGGACCCTCCCACAGTGTTGCATCACTTTTTTACGATGTAGGCTTTCATCTAGTTCAAATATACTCTGAACAATTTCATATATTTAATAGAGTATTCTAAAAAATAGTATTATGCAAAATAGAATGACAAATGATAATATCTCATACATAGTTCTTTCCGTACTAAGTCTTTATTTCCTTGAGGAACTGTATGCCAAGATTCGGCATTTAGACTACAATGGCTACGAGTAAGAACCCTAAGATATGAAACAAATGAGTTGTGGTTCATTCCAACTGGATTTCCTGCATGATCAAAATCCACAACCAATTTTGGTCCATTGTCCCTTTGTTGTAGTAACTTGTTCATCATAGTGATGCCCCTACCTTTTTCAATTCTTTTTTGTTGCTCATTTGTTGACACAAGGTTTTTATTGGGTGCATCCTCAACCTAAAAATTGACAAAAAAAACACATATAGGATATAACTTATAAATGGACAAAAAACACATATACGATATAGGATATATTGTAAAACTTACATTGTGAGGCGACGCCTCACCCCCATGGTAATCATCATCACAATCATCATACTCATGGTCAAACATTTACCATTTAACATAACTATACATTAATATAACATTGTAAAGTTCACATAGATCTAACATTCAAAAAAAATAAAACATTTTAAAAAATAAAAACATGCCTCTAATATATTAGTGTTTAGGGATTACATATTAAATTAAGTATTTAAAGATAGATTAGGGTTTGTTTTATTAAATTTAGGGATAAAGATTTAATGATCAGGGTTCAGTATCAAAAGATTAGGGTTTAGGGTTAAACGATTAGGGTTTAGGGTCATATAATAAATGTGTGTACCACCTATCCCATTCTTGAACACCTAATCTCACTAATAAGTGTATAACGTGTATTGGGTTTTTAAGAAAATTTTGGCAGTATTTTCTCACAGTTTTCCAAGTACGCCAATGTACATGGGCAAATGCTCACCAACATATGTATTTAAAGAACAAATGGGGAAGTGTTGACCAAACATCATGAAAACTGAATATACATTATACACTTACATCCTAAGTGAGATTAAATGTTCAAGAATAGTCCCAAACTAGGGACTATCCAATATTTACTCCTAATGTAAATCTCATATGAGTTTTTAGGTTTTATGTAACACCGTTTAATCTTGTTCATATCCTAGGTTTTATGTAACATTATTTATTTCAATTCATTCTTCTGTTTGGATTTTAATCAATAGAGAAAGCAAACATTTATACTACCACATGTCTTGTATTACCACATGTAGTAACACTCGTCACATATAAACTTAAAATCCATATAGATACTTCTAGTCAACATCATATCACATAAGAAACTTAAACTTGGAGTAAAATAAGATTTTTCTTGTCCTCAAGTAATCCACCTAATAATAATTGTGATCCAACTTATGACAAAAGTTCCTAGCCCAAATTTAGAAAACATCAATCATTTTGTGTTTCCATCATATATAGGAAGAAGATCTCATCTACCTCCAATTATTAATCCATTAAAACAAAAAGATTTATATATTTTGGTTGAAGTTCAAGGCTCAAAAAGATCAACACGTCCACTATTTCATAATGCATCCTTATAAATATAAAAAATTTACTACAAACTTCAAAATCATGAAATATCACAATCCATGACACATTTACTAGATTTAAGGATGCATTTTCTTATTACTTAACGATTACATTAATTATGTGTAGGGACATATACACCTGAACTGATCTAATCTGATACACAAGATGTTGCACAATGAAGCAAGTGAAATAAATGGTGTAAGGGATCCTGATCTTACCTAGCAGTAGGGGAAGTAGCCCAAGGTTTAAGACAATGGGAGCGACGGTGCAGTTCAGGAGCTCCGGCCTCAAGGGCGGCGGCAGTGAGGAAGCAGCAACGGTGCGGAAGCAGGAAAAGCAGTAGGCAGTGGAAGAAACGGCGGCAGAAGCAGCATGCTCCTCAGTAGTAGCAGCGCATGCAGCTCCGTAGCTCCTCAACAGCAGTGGTGGCAAGGAAGCCCAACGGTGCAGCGGCAGTGAGGAAGTCCAATGGTGAGTTGAGGAAGACAAAGATCGACAGCGGCGAGTGGCAACATAATCGCCAGAAACCTAGTGAATGAAATCGCAATGAAATACAGAATGGGGAAGAGTTTGTTTTGCGCGGGTGATATTAAGTTACCTATAGTCATCAATTTTTCAAAAAAACCAAAGTCTAATACCAATAGGAGTCAGTCACATTTGAAAAACTGACAACTAAGTGCAAATTTAAACAAAAAAATTTGCACCTGGTTAGGGTTTTAGTCAGTGGTTTTCAAATATAACAACCAACATCTATTCACATATCAAAACAAAAAATCATGTTCTTGTGTTAGGACCATAGTTGTCGATTTCCAAAAAAAAATTGACGACGAAGAAGCAAATGAGGGGGGATATTTTCACTGGGAAAAGGTGCAAAAACACCTAGTTGTCGGTTCTTTGTCAAAAACCGACGACTGCTGAGGGGGTACGAAGGGTGATTAGTTGTTAGTTTTATATGATAACTGACGACTAATTAGGGATACCATTTTTCGTGGGGACATGGCGTGAAACATGTGTCATTGGTTTTGGAACAACTGACGCCAATTTTTTCCCTGGAAAATTATATTTCACGGGTAATTTTAGACATCGGTTTCTTTGAAATGAAACCAACGTTTAAGTAAAAGAGGTATCGGTGTCTTTTCTGAATTGGTTGGACTTCACATATGGGTGATGGTTGTAATATTTAGTTGACGTCGTTGTACTATGGCGTCGATTTTTTATGTTCGACTCCATCAAATGTGACGTTATATATCATTTATGTACTAGTGAGTGTTCCAACACCTAGTTGTAAAATTAGGACCTTTGTGTTAAAAGTTAGTTATATTATTAATTAAAATCATGGAAAAAGTTTTTGGGAAACATTGATTTATACTTTATAAACCACACCAATAAATTAATTCTTTTTTTTATTCTAAGTATATATATGTGTGTGTGTCTGTGTGTGTTTCTGATAAATCAATATTTAGTTATGACTAATACAAGTTTGATTCATTTTCAAACATTTAAATAAAATAAATGAATGATATAGATGAGTTACCCTCAAACTGCCATTAACCAACCATACATGGCAGGGTATTTTGGTAAAAATAGTTGTCAATCATTTCACGGTAAAGACGAGGTCAAACACCCAAAAGATGCAACTTCACTCTCGGTAAACATAGCTAGGGGTGAAGAATTCACTTACTCTAGGGGAAAGTCTCTACTTATTTGTGCCATTGTTTCTATAGTACGCGGTTGATCCTGAGTGGACGACCTCTCATGATGCATCCTCACGAGTGAGGAATAACCCAACTTCATCTATGTAGCCAAGACAAATACATAGAGCCTTTGCTTTGATTTTTTGGTCATTAGAAGGGATATATATGAGCAATAGCTTGTTCACAACAAGGAGTAGTATATATGTTCAAATTAAGCATGCATCCGAACTTTGCACGCAGTTCCTTGTGCACACAAACACTATTGGAGTGATCCTTGGTTCATTGTGATCCTGATGAGCCTTTGGTTGAAACTTGAAATGATTAGTGGAAGGGATTACAACTCATGCAACTATTTAGAGAAACGAGAAGAGGAAAGGGGTACTAACAAGGAACTAAGTAATACATAATTGCCTATTCAAGGTGAGAAATTAAGCATGTAGCACCAGAACTGGTCATTTGATAAGGGTTGAGATCAACTTGTAAGAAAGGATAGCATTCTGGTAGTCAACAACTAAAGGTAGTTTAAAAATTCACAACCAGGAATTTTATAGGGCATATAACATTAGGATCTCATTCCCACAATCCTTGAAAACTACCCATGGTTGATTTGGAAAGATTGCTAGGGGCAAAGGGCCACATATTATATAACCCTTACTGGCGACTAGCCAAAACATGTCAGATGATTGAGCTTGTCTTTAGGGTGAACCAGTGATAATTGGGACAATAATAAGGTACACAATAAAAGTGCAAAGTCTAAGGATGGTTACCTTTTCACAATTGATAAAATTTTGTCATGATTCTTTATGAATTCTCAACATACAGTAGAGATATACAATAGTTCTAGAAATGCAACAGAGGGCTCTAACTACAATTGGTAAATGAAAAAAGTGTAGGAGGTCCAACCAAACATTCCTATTTTCTCAAGTGGTGATGGTAAATTGGTTATAGGGGTCTACGATTGGTTTGATGAGATAGAGGGCTTAGGGTTAAAATAGGCTTTTTGCGTAACAACACCCATACTGTAATGGTTCAAATGAAATAGAAGGATGCGAGCATTTTCACATTGAATAAATCTCTCAAAATCATTAAATGTTGAGAAGGAAACCATTAAAGAGAACATTATTGTCTGTTAGGCCTATGATAGCTAACTGCTAAAGGTATAATCACACTATGGTCATTAGATCTAACATGCTCAAAGACACCCGTCAGATAACAATTCACATGCTAAAGAAGCTTGGCAACAATTAATCATTGTAATATAGATAATTTAAGTGTGTCAAACACTAATCCAATTAAATTCGAGTAAACATACTTTACCTTTCCATAGTCAAATTTGGGATACATTTAACATCTGATTGACTTCAAAATTGTACCAAAACTCATGATTATTTCAACCATATATATGATGGTTACCAATACCTCCTCTATTTTGATTATCATCATTCTTTTTCTTTTGGGAATTACATGTATGTGGTCACTAGGTCTGACAATAGCATATCCTTTTAAGCATGAGGGACTACACACTTATATATAATCTACATGACAAATTTGGGTGAGATGTAAGATTAGGGTTTTGTTTGCAATTCTATTTTATCATACACACTCAAGAATTACAATACAATATATACAACTAGTTTAGTTAATTTCCCATGACTATAAAGAAAACATTAAATTTGCATGTTATGATTTAAATATACAATATTTTCGATTTTAGTTCATTACGGTTATCAGGGAAAGGTGTACCTACATTAGTTTACAAATTCTTAATGTGTTTATCCTAGCTTCTAGAGTAGATGTATCCTCCACATCTATTTTTAAGAAAATTGGGGTATAGTAAATTATGTTCAAGCATTTAGGAATTCATTCTTTTATAACATACCACACTAAGTATACTAGTTGAGATTACATGAAGATATATTTTAAGACTTATTTTAAAGATCCAAGTAACAATCATGGCACTTAGGTTCGCACAATTTACACACTTACCCTAGTTAGGTGGTAGCTACATGTTTTGACATTACTGGTGGAATTTACCAAGTATTACAATTAGTTTCACATGTTTTTTAAGTTAAGATATACTCCTTATGAAATAAGCATAAAACACTCAACCCTTGAAAGGGTTAATTTATAACTTAGCTAATCAACTAAAGGAGAAACCAGGGTGGATCAACTAGGTCTTATATGCCCAAAACTTCTTCTTGGCACCCACTATACCATGCTAAGGCCTAGGGTCTGAGGGTTGGTCAATCCTTTCAAAAGTTTCTTCACAAAAAAGGTTTCTATACTGCTTAGACTTCCTTATGGTGGTGACTTGATTCCAAATATCATCGATAAAATCTAAAATTCCTTTACTTTTAATACATATAGTATAATAATGAAAAAAACTTTGATACAGAAAACTTTACGGTGTAAATATTAAAATGGATCCAAACTCGATTCTAGAACCAAGTGAACCACTTTCCACTATAAAATAATTATAATGTCATTCTATTGTCACTCAGTTTGAGCAAAGAGTCTAATTCTTCAAGTAGTATAAAGGTATACCATAGGCATTTCTAACTTATAGCATAGGAGGGGGAAACATTTTCTATTACCCAAAATCCATTTCCACTAGATCATATTAAAGAATGGAATCCATTAATCCTCATTTCAATATTTCATTTATACTACCTTATATCAAGACATAGGATATGCATATGGTCATCCAACACTATAGTCAGGTATCAGGGTATTATTCTCACTTTGTAGTTCACCAATACTAACTATATAGTCATATCACTCATCATCACATTCACTGGATAACATAATTTCACCATGGATAAGAGATAGGTGAACTCTTAGGAACACCTCAAAAACACCCCCCTTCATCAACCCCCATAGAAATGAAGTATAAAAATCTCAATGGTGATTCTCTGTAGTTAGATAGGTAGATTTCAGCAAAGCTTATTGAGGGATAACTCTATGTTGAAGGAAACACTTGTCTAACCATAACAAAGCTATTCTATATTATCAATTATCATCTCCATACTAAACTTATGTCAGGTTCGACATTTTATGTATATGTATTCTAAGTACCCAAGTGGACGTGTACAACACATGTTGTAAAAGCAACCACAGAAAGGGTTTTAGGCAAGAACTAGGGTTAATCCTAGACATAAATGCTCAATGATCAATTCTTAAGGAAGGAGATAAGAGCTAATCACTAAAATGATCAATTCTTAAGTAGGAAATTTGGATCTTCATGAGAGGGTAGGGGTAGTAGGGATACATTAAAAGTGATTCCCAAGAACAAATGTAGTTAGGGGAGTAGATGTGACCAAATTAGATAGGTATTGAAACCCTAATTGGTATTGAAAGAATTATGGATAGGAATATAAACAACCAGCAGGGTTTCTTAACTAAGTAATTTAGGAACTACTCGAGATAACTTGAAATACTCAAGTCACCAACTGCATAGGATCTAATACCATATTATAGAGAGTGGGACCCAAGAGGGGATCCACTCTTCACTAAATTGAGGGATAACTTCATCCTTCCAAAAATGGAGGAAGGAGGAATTTCATTATTACTCAAATGGTATGTATATTTAAGAGCACAAAAGTTTATAAGCCGAGAAAACAAAACTATTATGAAGTTATATATTATTTCAAGTACAATTATTCCTCATGATAAAAGATAATACTTTAAATAGGATGGATACATATACAAGAACACGAGACCAACTATAGAGGGCAACCCAGCAATTGAAAGAAATCCTCATTTCGACATGTTGAAGGTGATCTTCTTGATTCATTGGTCTCTAGGGTACCTACACCTGGGTGGTTTGGAAACAACACCCAGTAAAGGAACAAAAAGGAATGTGTCAATAACACTAAGTATGTGCATAATAAACATATTTTATCATTATTATATGTGTAGAAGAAAAGGGGGGCTTCCAATAAGGTAGTGGTTTTCATCAAGTAGATAAGTTAAATAAGATAAAGTTAAAAGGTATATAACAAAAGGATGAGGCTGTAAAATTTATGTGGTCAACACAATCATATAAAATATATTGCCAAATAAATCATAACAAAAATAATAATGTGCATATATGTTACACTAAGTGAATCTATTGTAGGGCTGAGACAACATAGGATATCAATCTTGGAATCAAGGGGAATTAAAATCTGATCCTACAAGGATAAGGGGGTGCAGAAACATGATACCACAAGGGCAAGGGGAGAAAAAAGCCCATATCCAATATATAAAAAGTATATTGTTGCACAAAAATACCCTACTTTATACTACCATTATAAAGATCTAGAATAACCAACCCTTTACTAAATTAATATGGTAAACAAAAACACCAATGTGAAGCAGTGGAATTTTAAACTTTGACTATATTCAATTATATAAAGTGTACATTACATAATTTCCCAAAAGGGTGTACAACTTTATATATAAAAGGATCTAGGTAGAGGAAGACTAAAACCAAATCAACTTGTCTCCAAAAAAAGACAACTTAATATGTAGTTAGCTAAATCCATGCTAGACAGTTGAGCTCTTTAATCCCTATCCTTAGCCTTAGGCAGGTTCACCATGCTTCTAATGTGCACTCTGATCCTATAACTGGGTGGTTGGGATCACCCAGCAAGAGAGAGATAAAAGTATGTGTTAATTAAAGGAATAAGGACAAATGATAAAGCACAACATTCAAAATTAAAATGATTCACTGTACTTAGAGATTTTAAGAGTATGAGGCAAATAAAAAAATAAGAAATAGAAAACTGCCATAGTTAAATCCACAATAATAATCACATAGTATGAATAATATTTTGACACAAATATCATACCAATGCAAGGTGAGGCACCTACCAGACCTACACCAATAGGAGAGGGGAACATGCACATCCCAAACCTCAAATATATATAATACAAAGGGAGTGGTCACATCCTTCAGGGGAGAGTGGTCACATTCCCCTAGGGCTCATTCCCTCTATGGGTGGTTTGTACTCATGTACACTCATTGTCATTTGGCCAAAAATATATCATGCTTATTAGTTCACTTGGTAGTAGTGAATATAATTAACATTGCATTATAACAAATGGAGAATAAAACCCATGAAATGAACCGCATAAAAGAGCCAACATTGGCAATAGAAAGATTCAAGTATTTCCAGTAAATGAGCCATCATAGGCAGTAGAAGATCCAAATAATTCAAATGATGAGCCACAATGGCATTAGAAAAATCGACTGAATAAAGAGCCAATAAAGGAAGTAGAAAAATATCAAGGCTAGCACATAGTGATGTAGGGTTGGATAAAAGCTCAACTCGGGAATGGTTAATTGCACATTCTTAGACAAGCATTATTATTCACTCATAAATAGGCATCACATACATAAATAGGGGTCACATACATAAATGGGGTCACATACATAAATACGATCCACATACCTTATTGAAGATTCACATAATGATCATTATCATTAATTAGATTGTATCAACATCCATTACCCTAGTTACAAACATTTCACCATATATTAGTATGCATTAAAGCTTAAAGTGTATAGAAGATAACCATTTTAGACCTTCTATGGAAACCTTCGATTTAGGACTCAAAACTAGGACCAAAATCTCACTTAGGTTTCACTGATTAGGAAAACATACTTTATTTCTCAATTTGGAGTTAAAATGAATTAATTATACATTTTAGACCATTTAATATAATCAAATAGGTATCCAAAGAAAACTTCAAAAATAGAAATGGAACTAGGACTCAAAAACCACAAATTTGGATTCTACGTGAAAAATCCTTTCTAACTACTATTTATTTGCATTTTGCTGACCATGGATCGATTTACTATGAATTAAGTAAAATCAGCCAATCAGAATTCAACAAAATGCCACATTGGCAGTCTAAGGCTCGCAAAGCAAATGCCATTGTGGCCAGACCCATCCTAACATGGCCCAATCGGCTTTATCCCCGTCGGCTGGTCCACTCGTGTGGCTCAGGTCAAAGGCGATTGAGTGGATGGTTAAATTACAAAAATGCCCATGGTCGGGTAATTGATTCGATTAACATGGCGGGGGAATTATCGTCATTCTTAGGTTTCCAAAATTTGTAAATGAGAAATAGAATGAGAGGTGAAAAGATGAGAATACCCATGTGAATATGATAGAAGAATTGAAGTAGCGGGGGCTTCAGGGTCAAAGCACCCATAGGATTGTAGTTGCTTTGAGCCATGGCTCGAGCAACAACCTAGGGTTAGGGGAGCTACTCGCATAGGGCCATTGAGGCATGTTCATTGCAACTTGAGACCAGGGAATGATTCACAACTCTCCTACAATCATGGAGATCTAACAAAGAAGCGCTCAGGTGCACGTGAACCCCGGAGCAGGTTCGGAGCAGGTTGAGGAAACGATCGATCGAACACCATTGAAACGGGGAGGAAACCCACTGACAACAACCCCAAAATACTCACGGAGTCTAGGCATGTAAAATGCAAGCACGAATGTGGTCGGAGGCACACTAGAACTCAGAAATGTCGAGCGTCAGAGGAGGCCAGAGTAGAGTCTATAGGACCCTTCGATCAGAGCCATCATGAGACAAACGAAGAGTTGGAAGGGATAGAGGGGAGGTCAGTGATGCTTACCGTGCATCCAATTGAACGTAGGTGGTCAGAGATGCAAGTAGGTGGCCGAGGTCACCAAAAATGAAGGAGGGGTAGGACCCGACACTCGGGGTTACCATGGGGCTAATTAAGAGAGGAGGGAAGGTAGAGACCTGAGCGTACTCTACAATTCTTTATATAGGCCGGAGGAGGGTTCTATCCCTGTCTGTATCTTGTTGTGGAGAAGATGTGAAGAGCCCTAATGGGCATTTTGTGCACACAACAAGAGAGAAGACAATTGACGGCTCAAAGTGAGCGGCCCGAGGAAACGAACTCAACACAACTGGAATCGTACGAAGAGGTGCTCTGAAGAGGGAGAATGGGGTCTGGGAGTTGGGGGGTCTCATCCGCCCGGCGGCTGGAGGTTGAAGACGGTTTTGAGACCGTCGGATCAAGATTGGATGGTGGGGTCGACGCGTGACAAAGTAATCGAAACAACCTTAGCGTGACAATGAAATAAATGCAAAAATCAATTCATCTACTATAGTTGCACTATATTAAAACTCATAAAATCAATTTGAGTGGTCAATTAAAGTCCAAAAGCCACCAAAATTTAACCATAGGTTAATTATGACTCCTAGAACAATTCTATGCTTTAGTTTCTCGTTTTACACACATTTTGGCCCCTAAATGGTGTATTGGCTATTAATGCATATTTTAATGTATTAAATGAATGATTAATTGTGAAAAGAGTCTTTTAATGACATAATTGAGTAAAATTCGAGATATTAGATACATATCAATATTGGGAGTCATATATCACCATATTATCCTCTTATTAATGCATAATTGCCCTTTTTGGAGGAGAGAGAAAGTAAAAGGTTAATTACATTCATTTCTTGCTCAATTACATTTAATTATTCATATCTTTATCCAAAAGATAGAAAAACTCTTAATTAGCATTATATACTTACATTCTCTCATTAAAGGTCAATTTGTATAATTAGTCCCCAATTATCAAATTAATTGGAACATTTGTGCAAAAACCCATGAATGTGGTAAAATATAGATTTCATCATCAAACTTGGATCAATTTCAATATTGAGGTCAAAGAAGATACTAAATGATGGGAAATTTATGAAAAAGTCCAAAAGGATTCGAAAGCAAATAAAGCTCAAAAGTGGGTAAATTGCAAAGAGGACCCTGAGATTCAGTCTATTACAACCATCTAATAACAATCATGCAAATAGTATGATAAGATGAAATGATTCCATCATATAGTGTAATCTTGGCAATGTAAAGATGGAAAAATGAATAATAATCCCATGTCCAAGGATAGTTCTAGAATTCAAGAATAACTAAAGAAATATACTTCATGAGATATTGATAATGTTTTCAGAAGGAGAAATGATGAAAGATGCATCCTTATGGAATAGTGGGTCTGTAATCAATCTAACTCTCAAATAAATAGGGATTGCACATTCCTAAAAGTTAGGTTTTGAAGATACTCCTAGGTTTTAGGGTCAAGTCTTCCATTGCCTAACTGAAATATTAGGACATTAGTGTTAATAGTGAATTATATTATTATTTAAAATCTTGGAGAAGTCTTTTCCTGGAACTCTAATTTAGGTTGTGAAAACCACACCAATAGATTAGGTACATTTTTTATTTTTAGAACATATATATTTCTATTTTTTTTATAAATCAAGGTTTAATTATGATTAATACAAGTCTTTTTCCTTTTCAAACATTTCGATAAAAGAAATTCGTGATATAAACAAAATACCCCAATAACTAGTTATGAACCAATCGTGTGTGATATGGTATTCCGTTGAACATAGTTACAAATCATTTGTAGTACAAATGAGTTAAACGCCCATGATACTACACCCTTGGTAAAAAGATCACCCCTAGGAGGTGAGGGGTGAAGAAGTCTCTTATGCCAGGGGAAAGTCCCAACTCCATCACACCATTGCTTCTCGAATAGGAGCTCGATCTTGAATGCAAGGCATGTCATAACACATCCTCTCAAGTGAAGAAAAACTGCATCACCTCTTTGTGGTCAAGACAGACATAGAATGTTTTTGCTTGGTTTATGTGCTCATCATAAGGTCTAGATATGAAATCTGACGTGTTCACTATGAGGAATAGTAAATACATGTAATCTAAGTATGCATCCCAACTTTCACCACCAGTTCCTTGCATCTAGAAACACTACTGGAGTAATCCTTTGGTCCGTACGAGCCTAATGAGCCTCTGGTTGAGACGGTGGGGCTATTAGAGGATGGGATTACAACTCCAACTCAACAAAGCAATTAGAGGAAAAAAGAGGTACTAGCAAGGCACTATGTTATTTATAATTTATTCTTTAAGACAAGAAATCGGGTGCATATCATCGAAAGTGCTCATTTGATAAGTAGTGAGATCCATTGATAAGAAACATGGGTACTCTATTAGTAGGCAACTAATCATAGTGTTGACAAATCAAAGCCATACAAAGTTTTAGTGTAGCTAACGTCAAAATATCATTCCCACAAGCATTAAAAACTACCCATGGTCAATATTGCAAGATTCCCAGGGGAAAAGGACCACATATGATGCTTACCAATGACCAACCAAATGGGAAAGATGATTGAGTTTGTCACTGGGATGAACCAGTGAAAACGGGGACAACAAGAAGGTACATGATAAAAGTGAAAAGGCTAAGGATGGTTATCTTTTCACCATTTAATATATTTTGTCTCGATTATTTGTGAATCCTTGGTATACTCTGGAGATAGAGATCAATTCTAGATGTGTGCAATAGGGGGTTCTAACTTCAAATGGTAGAGGAAATAGGTGTAGGATGTCCAATTGGACATTTTTGGGTTTTCATGTGGCAATAGGAAATTGGTTATAGGGGTCTATGATTGGTTGGAGGAGCAGCAATGATGGAGGGATTGGGATTGGTACCCATACATGATGTGTAAGGGTTCAAATAAAATGAAAGGATGAGAGAAATAAAACACTGAAGAAAATACTCAAAATTGTAGAATGTCGAGCAAGAAACTAGTTTGGAGAACATTATAGACTATTAAGCATTACGACAACTAATGACTGAAGTTAGGAGATACACATTGGTCGTCTAATCCATAACATGGTCAAAGACAATTGTCAAATTGCATATCACATGCGAAATCAATGTGAAAACAATAAATAGATAAATTAAATGTGACAAACATTACTCCCAGTAAAAATTGCTAAATCAAATTATCAAATTCCTTAGTCAACTTGGGGGTACATTTAACATCCAGTTGGTAGAAAAATTGGCCTGTTTTCTAACTAGGTCGTAAGGAATCTTACTCTGCATCAGATTTTATTTTGAAAATGTTTATTAATAAATTTAGTTATTTGTATATTAACCATCCATATAACGTATGTATTGATCTTAATTAATCAATTGTGACATGATTACACCTTTTAATTCAATTTCTTTACTTGTATATTCATAAGAATATTTTAAAGTGTCAAATTGGAATAAAAGATGATTACTTAACATGTTTATAAGGTTAACCCCAAATGTGATACTAATTAGTTCATACATTTTAAAACTTCATATAAAGGGATAAATAGTATCACATGAGGTTTTTTAGCTTCAATTAATTATAATATATTCTAAATTAGAGGGAAACCAACTTGTTATTATCCATCCAAGAAGGCCTATAGATGAGAGAGTTTAGATATTTTCATATTCAGGTATGTTACCAATTCATCCTAAATTGACTTATGAAGAAAGCTTGATGCATATAGTGAATCGACAAACTCACCAAAAAAAGATGTACTGCTCATATGGTGAAGGTGGCATGGTAATATCATAGAGATGAAGAGGCTACATGGGATCTCATGTCAAATATGAAGGACAAATATTCTCAACTTTTGCTAAGTCTTGTGCTTTAGTGTTTTGTTTTCTAGGATGAAAACTTCTTTTTTTGGGGGGACAGTGTAAATCCTCATAGAATAAGGATTATGTTAGGTAAAAACCGAACTGGATTGTCTGGGATGAGAGTCCTACATGTACTTGAACTCTAAACCACCACCCTCCAATTGGAAACACTATCTCTACCCCTACACACACACACACACACACACACACACACACATATATATATATATATATATATATATATATATATTTGAACACTTGCCTCTATGAAGTAAATGAGAAATTATCTCTAATGCATTTTCAAAAGACCCCAACACACAACAATAAGACTCATCCTCTTTGAGTAGAACAAGAAGCAGTAACTGTGGGTTGAATGAGAGTTTGCCTTGGGGAAGACAAAATATACATAGCATGAAAAGCCGATGACACAAGGTGACACACTAGTTATGATGTTGGAGGTCTCTCAGTGTGGCACACCCTTCCAAGATTTGTAGAAGGATCCACAGTCAAGGCTTTTTCCCTAAATGTACCTTATAAGTCAAATTATTGTGTCATACTAATTTATTGCAATAATGGAATATGTTTTCATTCTTGCCCAATCTACTAAACTGGTATGATTTAATATAGTCTATGACCAAGATATATCCATACAAATAAACTTTCTTCTTTATCTCATGAGAATGATTGTATCAAATATTTTCTTCACATCTTGTAAGTTACTCATGCTATGTTAACAATTGTCTCCTAAACATATGGATCATGCATGGGTCTTAATATATTGAACGATCATCTTGATCTTACTATATATATACATTTTATATTCTCATTTATATTATGACTCATTATGGTTTTCTTATTCATGTTTTAAGGTAGAAAAGAATGTTTATTTTGTTTATCTAAAAGCAAAATATGAACTTCCACTATGTACCGACTATCTTATAAGGATCATAATCATCGTAGAAGGAAAATAACCATAAGGAGGCACACCGAATACCCAAAAATGGAAGATAAATTATTGTATTAATGGTTCCGATCACATTAACTATTTTGCCTTTTTGCAAGCAAATACTTGGTAGGAAGAAAAGGGGTGCTTCCAATAAGGTAGTGGTTTACATCAAGTAGATAAGTTCAAGAAGATAAAGCTAAAAGGTATATAACAAAAGAATGAGGTTGTAAAATTTATGAGATTGGCATAATCATTTCAAATATCTTACAAAACAAATCACAACAATAGCAATTATGTGCATGCAAGTTAGACTACATGAATATTTTGTAGGATTGAGACACCATGGGATATCAATATAGAGATCTAGGGGAATTAAAACCCCGATCCTCTGAGCATAAAGGGGTGTAGAAATCTGATGTGCCAAGGACAAGGGGGAGTAAAACCCCAATACTCAACATATAAGAAGTATATGGTTGTACAAAAGTACCTCTACTCTAGATTACTAGGCTAATAGTAAACATGCAAATAGTATGGCAAGATGAAATGATTCCATCTTGCAATGTAAAGATGGTAATGCAAAATTGGCAAAAGAGGTAATAAACCCAACATCTAAGGATAGTTCCACAATACAAGAGTAAGGAAAGAAATATTCTTCATGAGGTGTAGATAATGTGTTAAGAAGGAGAAATGTTGAAAGATGCCTTATTATAGAAAAATGGGTCTATGATAAATTTAGCATTCACATGTAAATAGGGATTGCACATACCTCAAAATTAGGTTTTGAAGATACTCACAGATTTCAGGGTCATCTTCCATAATGAAATATTAGGACATTTGTTTTAGTATAGAATTGCATTATTAATTAAAACCCTACAAAAGTCTTTTCAGGGAATGATGCATGGTCTTTTAATCATTTTCACATGCATATTTTCCTTGATTGTATGTGTTGATTTTCATTTATTTGATTATGCATGAAATGTTGTCAATCGCCTTTTCTATCAAAATGCATCAAAGTATGTGATTTTTACTGTTTGAAATGGTTTCATATTCCTCCTGAGTACTTATGTACTTTCAGGTACAAATGAGCTTCACATATTCGGTACTACCGATACCAAAAGATGATGGTACCGACTTCACATCAGTACTGGACCAGAAAAGACTCTCACAGACTCAATACTATCGAAACTCAAAGTCGATAGTACTGAAACCTCATCAGTAAAGCACAAGGATGAATCATGGAAACTCATACCATCGAGTTCACAAATTTGGTACTACCAAGATGGCATTAGTAAACCAGTGCTCGAGTGACCTAAACACTCAATGCTATCGAGACAAGTCGACAGTACTGACACTATTATGAATCGTGACTACCCTAGAGACTCGGTAGTATCGATTGTAAAAGTCAATAGTACCGAGTCTGCCCGATCAGAAAGATCCACAAATCACATCTATTCTGGTGGCTGGCATTATTTCGTACCTTAAACAATTCTTATGACTGGTGGGGAGTTCAGCCATACCTAATCTATCATGTTCTATTCCATTACACGACGACTACAGTATGAGAGAGGATAATGAGAAGGAGAACTGCACGTTCGAGAGGTTCTGGGCACGTTTTGTGGGCAGAATTCGCGGATTCCGGATTTGTTTGTCTGCGTAGAGTGTCCTAGTCATGTTTCTCCAAGGGGTTCATCGGTTTTGCTATGTTCTTCACGTTTTTCTTTCTTCCTAGCATGTTTTTGTCCACAGAAACTATGAGGGGCTAATCTCCGTGTTCTCTAGGACCCGGGAGTAGCCCGGTTGTACAATTTATATGGATCTTTTGCATTAGAATATTGTTTTCTCCTTATCCTTGGGCATGTTGCTATGAAATCGTAGTGAATTGTCGATGTTGCACACCATAGGTAATTATTTAGATCCTTAATACCTTCAGGAGGAGGATTAAGGATGGGAAATCCATAGTAACTTTGGCGATCCGACAAGATAAACGAATGCAGAAGCGATTAACTAGCATCAGAATTATAAAAATCACCAAAAATTTAAAACTTTTTGGAAAGAGATATTTAAACCATAAAACTCTTTTATAAGCAAACATGATAACTTGTTTATAAAATGGTTTATCATTTACATCTCGAGTAATTTTATACATCCATTGCCATGTCACCTGTTCAAGCAAGATACAAAAAGAATCTCGAGGCTTAAAGCCAAAAAACCTCAGACCTACTGACTCCTAGGACCTGAGAGTACAGAGACGACATAAGACATACTATCTACAGGACTTGACAGTCAGTATCTCCACCTGAGATTCACTGTTTCCCCCGGTGTTGTTGCTGTTGATACTGCTCACCCTCAGATTGGTTCCTCCGTCCTCGACATCCACCTAAAAATTCGAATCCCACGGGGGTGAGACAATTTGAACAATTGTCCCAGCGAGAGTTATAACTCTCCGCCAGAAGCTTTGTTATAGCAATAAAGAAATAACATAAGCAATTTAACTTAAAACATTCAACAACAGGCTTAGGATTAAGTAAAACAACATTTACTTAAGAAATCATTTCAATAAAGAATAATAAGAACATGTATACTAGTTACTTGACAAGAACATTTATAAACAATGTAACTTCAATCATTGTTCCTCGTAGTTCAACCTAAGCAGTTATGCTAAACGGCTGATTATGATTTTTCAAACATTATTATGCCCTGGGGAAATGAGGTATACCGCTCATACTCCAACCGATCATTACTAAATCGCATCGGTATCATACAGAGGTCATCAAAAGAACCAGATTCTTATGACCTCATCTTCCTCAGTCAGTATGAGGATCAACATGCAGGACATCTCGTGTCTCTGCTATAATAGCTTTCCAGGGCATTCTGCCAACTTCGCTATTAGAGTCACAGTGGCGTTCTGTACTCTCTTCGTCATTGAAAGATCTCTTGTTTATCTCTCATCGATGCGGCATTAAAGATTCCCTCGGGAGATTAGTGATACATCACCCTGACATACACACATAATGGAGGATTGATGGATTAAGGTACATCTTACATCAATTCCTACATTAGGACGTAAGGATATTCGCGTCCATAACCCCAACATACTCAAAAGTATGTTATCCAGGAGTTCCCTTACGAAAACATGTTTCACCATCATTAAACTACTGACAATGATGGATCTATGATCAGGGCTCTACATGATATGATTAGACTTGATTATTTAAGTACATTATAGCATTCTTTTGACATCAATCATGTTTTCAATCATTTAACTATTAAGACAACTGCTATGAAATAAGAACACTAAATGTATCAAGTTTAACTCACATCAGTTATCATATAGATATCATTTCATCATAAGTCATCTAATCAGCATGACCTTGATTATTGTAGTGATGTTACTCATGACCCTTACAGCCCATCAATCTCATATGTTTCCCCATAAACTAGGCAACATAATGTATCACTATAACATGATTTCAATGAATATGATATCATAACCTTTACCTGGCTATGATCACTTCTTTATATGAACATGCATGGTCAATTCAATTGATAATAATAAACAATTCATCTCCAGATCAACAATTTATAAAGCAGATATAATCTTTCAATTCAAGGGTTGTACCATCATACCTTCAATAAGGCTAGGTTTCCCTATTCAATTCAATTAGGTTTGTTCAATCCCTTTATCTTAATTAGGAATAGTGATTCTCTATTTCATACTTCAGTCATGTAGTTCTATGCTTAAAAGCATAACCCAGAATTAGGGTTTACTGTTCATTTCATCATATCACCCTAGATTAGGGTTTACTATTCATCTTACATGTTATTACTCTAAAATTAGGGTTTACACTTCACGGTGAATTAAAGTCATACCATCATCATGTATGAAAATTACTATCATTAATGCCTTCAAATTAGGTTAAGATTCATTAATCATCATAATTAGGGTTTCCATGATCTCACTATGAAGGATCATACCCTAATCATGTGCATTCATACATATTAAGGGTATTTTACTTGATTCTCATTCATATTAGGAGTCCTCTCTCTCTTCTTACTATTAGATGATGTTTATATCACTCTAGATTAAGTTAAGTCAAATCAACTTTGATTAACATAAGTCATATCATCACCATTGTGGTCATTAGGGTTTACTTGATCAAGGGGTATTGATTGCTTAAACCCATCAAGGGTACTTTAGTAATGTTCACCATTGATCATAACATACATCAACCAACTAATTATTTGTTCCCTTGATGTCTTTAGGTATCATTAGGGTTTAGGTTAATCAACCATTGAACCATCTAAGCCTTTAAAGCATTAAGCATTCTTGACCTTAAAGGACCCTAAATGGTTTTGAACTTTCAACCTCCAAACGGTTTTGAAACCGCATGGAATGGTTGACCGCTTAGTACCTTTGACTTTCAAGACCACATGGACAAGTTCATACTCAAGACCGTTTGCCCTTAGGTGAGGTGAAGACCGTTTGGTCACGTTGACCGTTTAGCCAAGTTTGACTTTGAAACTGTTTGAGCAAATCAGCCTTGAAACCGCATGACCATAAATGGTTTTGAAACCGCATGAATCCAAACGGTTTTGAAACCGTTTGGTCCCAAACGGTCTTGAGACTGTTTGGACTCAAACGGTCTTGAGATCGTTTGGTCCAAACACCTCAAAACTGCATGGACCCAAAAAGTGTATCAACACTTGCAATTGAATTAGGGTTTTCTATGTTGAACCCCTCAACTGTTCATGCCATGGTTAACCACTCATCAATTGAGCCAATTAGGTTAATCCTTAACCAATTTGACACTCAATTGATCCTCAATTGGTCACCAATTAGGGTTAGGACCAATTGGATTAGGGTTTGAAATCGACCAACCTTCAACATTCATCAACATGAGTTTAATTGAAGTTGAACCCATTGAACCATCACCCAATTGGGCCATGACCTGACCCCAAACGGTCTTGGGATCATTTTTACATCCTCCAAACGGTCTTGAGACCGTTTTCCCAAAGTCTCACCAAAAACTAAGTCAATTACTTAAGGGTTGAACCCTAATTAGGTCACCAAATCAGCACTTTGATTGTTTCAACAACCTATTATGATTGGACCTTCAATTGATTAACTCTACTTGACCCTAGACCTCCAAACGGTCTTGGGTGATCACCAAACGGTCTTGGGACCGTTTAGGTGATCCCCAAATGGTTTTGAAACTGTTTGGGCCACTCAACCCAAACTTCAACATGATTGGTCCATTGAAATCAGCAATGAACCCAATTAGGGTTTAGGTGATTAAGGTGCCTTCAACTTGAGATTTACTTGGAATTAGTTAATGATTCTTTGTAGGTAATTAGTTCATAACATGTCCAGCAAACCCCCAAACGGTCAACACTTGGTCAACCCCTCTAAACGGTCTTGTGAAACCGCATGAATCTAAACGGTTTTGAAACTGTTTACTTCCAAACGGTTTTGCAAACCGTTTGGGCATGGGTACAAGACCGTTTGATAAAGTGACATTGGTATTCACGCCCATCTGCTTCTACCTCAGGATGAAGGTCAGTTCTTCATGGTTTTGCTTGCAAGAGTTCAAAGAAAGATGGAGGGAAGAAGAACAAGCTACTTTTGCAAGAAAGAAAGGTGCATAACAAAGTTTAAGGGTTTAGAGTTATAAAACCCGCCTTAAAGTCGACTCTAGAGCTCCAAGCTTCAAAGCTTTAATGGCGTCTTGAGCTCCACAGGTCGTCCAAGGTTGCTTCCCCAAGAATTGGTTGGAAAAGATGGCTAGAAAGAAGAACTAAGTAAGAAAAGCTAGCAAATTAACCTTGTATCATGTTTTCCTCCATGAATTCGAGCTAAAAAGCAACCAAAGCTTATCCAACTTCACTTAGCCATTCTCCCCTGCTCCTGAGCTCCTCCCTTAGTCAGTCCAAGCAAGAAGATAAGAAGGGAAGTGAAGGAAACAATCCTTGCTAAGTAAAGATAGGTGTATATATACTTTGGGTGAATTTCAAAATAAGGACAACTTATTTCCTCAATTCTCAACTAGGTCCTTCTCTCCTTTTTGGGTACGTCCCCCCTCCTCTTCTTAAGAAAAACTTCTTCTTAAACCAAGGTCTATAGGAAAGGAAGCCAAACATCCTACTGAGTTGCACACATAAAAGGGTCATCTTGCATAAATCTTGGTTATTTAATTACAAGGGTTATCCTTCTTATTTTATTATTCAAATGAAGCACCCTCTTCATCATTTTTACTCTAATTAATGCCAAGAGTTATGAAATATACTCTAGAAGGTGTATTTTACATGTTGCACCCCATGTTTTGGGTAAATTGCACTTTACACCAAAACTAGGGTTTAAAGCACAAGGATTGCTCCACAAGCTGCATCTTGGTGCCCAAGCTTGGAGAATCCATAACACTTCATCATATTCGTTCTTATGATGTCTCATCATCAAAGGAACATCTCAACATGTGCAATTTGCAAGTTAACCCCTCTAATTGGGTAATTTGCACATAGATCCCTGTTAGCTAAAACAAGATTACAACATTGTTCAAAAAGGGCAGAAAAGGAAATATATGTTCCTCAGAAGCTTTAATTACATACCAAAAGATAATCACAAGTATCTAATTACATAATTAAGCAAAACATCTAGGGTTAGTTCATAACCCAGGTCAGGGATGTTACAAATTATCCACCCCTTACAAGGATTTTGTCCCCGAAATCAACAGACATATTAAGAGAAAAGAGCAGGGTATTTCCTTCTCATCTCCTCCTCTAGTTCCCATGTGGCTTCATCAACACCACGATGATTTCAGAGGACTTTCACAAGACTTATATCTTTCTTTTTCACCTTTTTAATTCTATTATCAAGGATTGACACTGGTCCTTCCTCATAAGATATGTCATCATTCAATTCTACCTCCATAGGTTGTAGAACTGACTCTGTATCAGGGTGACATTTCCTCAGCATAGAAATGTGAGACACAGGGTGTAACCTCTGTAACTCTGGTGGAAACTCTAGTTTATAGGCTACCTTTCCAACCCATTCAATGATTGGATAAGGCCCCATAAATCTAGGAGCTAACTTTCCTTTCCTTCCAAAACGAAGGACTCCTTTCCAAGGTGACACCTTGAGATACACTTTGTCTCCAACCTAGAATTCTATGGGTCTACGACGTCTATCAGCATATGATTTCTGCCTATCATGTGCAGTCTTTATCTGTTGTTGTATTACTTTAATCTTCTCTGTGGTCTGTTGTATAAGATCAGGACCTAACAGCTGATATTCACCGGTTTCATACCAACATAGGGGTGATCTACAACGTCTACCATACAAAGATTCATAAGTTGCCATGTCAATTCTATGTTGATAGCTATTGTTGTAGGCAAACTCTACCAAGCTTGGGTGTAGATCCCAACTCCCTGTAAACTGAAGAACACATGCTCTCAGCAAGTCTTCCAAGATCTGTATAGTCCTTTCAGAATGTCCATCAGTCTGAGGATGAAAGGTTGTACTAAACCTTAACTGCGTGCCTAAATCTTTGTGAAGTCGCTCCCAAAAACGACTCGTAAACTGGGGACCTCTATCAGAAACAACAGTCGCACTATCTCTGCAACATACAACTGTGCTAACTTTTCAGCAGAGTAGGTTGTTTTGACGGGAAAGAAATGTGTTGTCTTTGTCAACCTATCAACTATTACCTAAATGGAATCATGTCCTTTGTTTGTCCTGGGTAGGCCAACAACAAAGTCCATGGTTACATGATCCCACTTCCACTGTGGTATTGGTAAATGTTGCATTGTTCATGTAGGCTTCTGGTGTTCAGCTTTAACTTGCTGACACACAGGACACCGCATAACAAATTCAGCAACGTCTTTCTTCATTTTAGGCCACCAATACATATCTTTTAAATTTCGATACATCTTGGTGCTCCCTGGATGCATAGCATACATCGAAGAATGAGCTTCTTCCAGGACTTACTTCCTCAAGTTATCCGCATCTGGCACTATCATCCTCCCATGATAATAGGCTATTTTATCATCTGATTCATGGAAACCATCTCGTTTCTCATCACCATACTCTGATCTGATCTGTTGAACTGTAGTATCAACCTGTTGGGCCTCTTTAATCTTCTCTTTCAGAGTAGGTTTTATATGCATCTCAGCCAACAACCCGGCTAACAATGACACTTTCAACTGTACATTGTCTTGCCTTAAGGAGATAAGCATATCTCTCCTAGAGCATACTAAAGAGTTTAGTTGTGTTCTATCTAAAGCTGGTGTTGCTGATTTCCTACTCAAAGCATCTGCAACTACATTGGCCTTCCCTGGATGGTAATTAATTGTACAATCGTAGTCTTTGATTAACTCCATACAGTGACGTTGCCTCATGTTAAGCTCATGCTGAGAGAAGATGTACTTAAGGTTCTTATGATCAGTGAAAATCTGGAATGTCTCTCCATAGAGATAGTGTCTCCAGATCTTCAAAGCATGAACCACAACAGCTAGCTCCAGATCGTGTGTCGGATAATTCTCCTCGTGTTTCTTAAGCTGTCGGGAAGCAAAAGAAATCACTTGCTTATCCTGCATCAACACGCATCCAAGTACATTCTTAGAGGCATCACAGAAAACTATGTATCCTTTGCCTTGCTCAGGTAACACAAGTACATGTGCACTTGTCAACCTCTCCTTCAACAGTTGGAAAGATTGCTGACACTTATCACTCCAAGCAAAAGGGACATCTTTCCGGGTCAACTTAGTCAAGGGTAAGGCTATGGAACTGAAGTTCTTAATGAACCTTCGGTAATAGCCAGCCAACCCTAAGAAACTACGGATCTCTATCGGTGTCTTCGGCTATTCCCATTATAGAACAGATTCTACCTTTTTAGGGTCAACACGAATACCCGAGGGAGATACCATGTGTCCAAGGAAAGATACTTCTGGTAACTAGAACTCACACTTGCTAAACTTAGCATATAGCTTATGTTCTCTTAGCAAAGTTAGAGCCTGACGAAGATGATGTTCATGTTGTTGAGCATCTCTACTATAGATCAGAATGTCATCTATAAAGACAACAACACACTGATCGAGAAAAGGTCGGAAGATTCTATTCATGAGTTCCATAAATGCAGCTGGTGCATTAGTTAGTCCAAACGACATAACAGTGAACTCATAGTGACCATACCTTGTCCTGAAGGCAGACTTGGATATGTCACTATCCTTAATATGGAGTTGATGATATCCCGATCTCAAATCTATCTTCGAGAAGATGGTTGCACCACGCAACTGGTCAAAGAGATCATCAATCCTCGGCAGAGGGTACTTGTTCTTTATTGTTACCTTGTTTAGTTGTCTGTAATCAATACACAACCGCATTGATCCGTCTTTCTTTTTAACGAAGAGGACCGGAGCACCCCAGGGTGAAGTACTCGGTTAGATAAAACCCTTCTCAAGCAACTCCTGCATTTGTTTCTTGAGTTCTGCCATTTCGGCAGGCGCCATCCTATATGGTGTTTGTGTTATAGGTTGTGTATCTGGGATCAAATTGATTTCCAAATCAATTTCCCGAGGCGGTGGCACACCTGGAAGTTCTTCAGGAAATACATCTTCAAATTCCCTGACTACCGGAACTTCGGCAGGGTTAGGACTATCCATGGTAGTATCTACCACATGGGCCAAGAATACATAACATCCTTGCCTCATCAGCTTCTCAGCAACCATAGCTGACACAAGACAGGTAGGCAAAATCTTTCTCTCTCCTTGAAAGATCCATGTGTCACTATCATCAGCAAACACAGCTTGCTTGGATTCACAATCCAAAACAACCTTATACCTTTCTAAGGTATCCATCCCAAGGATTATGTCAAATCCTTGCATCTCAAGTGGTATAAGATCCACTTGAATGCGATGCTCAGAAAAGAAGAGGAAGCAGGGAGAGCATACCTCCTGCAACACAGCAGACCCTCTCAACGGAGTCTCTAGCAACAACCTATCTTCTCTATGACTGACTATCATATTGCAGTTAGGAATCAACCTTCGAGTGATAAAGGAGTGTGTAGCACCCGGATCAATCAAAACAAATACAACGCAGGATGTAGACATATCAGAATATAACAATTCCATCTGACCTACCACAACCCGAGGGTTGATCACTGCATTAGGTGGATTCATTGCATAGAACCTTGATGTTGCATGTGGTTGATTCGGTGCTGACGATTCAGCTTGGGACGCTTGTCCACATCCTCTAGATCCTCCTTGAAACTGTCTCCTCTGGGATCCTTGCTGAATCTGCCTCTGTGGTTGTGTTACACTTACTGGTCTAGCCCTGTAGTCTTTCATCAGATGTCCCATCTTCCCACATATATAACAACTTCTATCCAGTTGTTGTGGTCTTGGTGGTCCTGTAACTGACATAGATGTTGAACTGCGAGCTCCTTGTAGTGGTAGGCTTCGTCCTCTACCTCTACTCGGTGTCCACTGTGACTGAGCACTAGGTCTAGGTGGTGGTGGTGTAGGCGCAGAAAATCTAGGCTTCTTGAAGTCTCCAGATGAAGATCCCTGTAATTGAGGATACATCCTCTTATGGGTTTGCCTCTTCTCAGCTACGGATCTCTCTATCCTTCTGACAGACTCTACAAAGGTAGCAAACCTTTTTCTGTTCTCTAAGGCAGACACAGGGGTAGTCAACTCAGCGTTTAACCCCTTCTCAAAATGTGTGATCCTTTCTTCATCTGTAGTAGCCATATGCGGACAGAACGGCAACAACTCCATGAACTTAGCTTTGTATTCGCTAATGTTCATCATACCTTGCCTTAACCTCTCGAACTGAGAGATTTTCTCATCTAGGAACGTCTTAGGGAAATATCTATTGATAAATTCCCGTCGGAAGACTTCCCATGCAACTTCCACACCAGGCCTCTTCTGCTCTTCCATGGTCCACCAATGACTAGCACTCCCCTTGAGAAGATAGACAGCATGTCTAACCTTCTCAGCTTCTTGGATGTTCAGGATTCTAAAGGCCTTCTCTAGTTCGGTTAACCACAGGTCGGCATCTGCGGGATCAGCTGTTCCAAAATACTTTGTGGCTCCAACCCGGCAAAGTCGTTCAAATGTCTTGCCGATTCCTTGTCCTTCGGGATGGTTAGGTGACCTAGGTGCAGGCATAGGCATCCTATCTGTTATGTGTGTCATGGCTGTCATAAACTGCCCAAACATGGTCTGAACGGTTGGATTCCCCATGTCAGCTGGATTGAACTGGGGTGGTTCAAGTACAGGTTGCTCTATCTCTGGGTTTCTTGCACCTTCTCGGGGTGCAGCAACGCTACTCTTTGCCACATATTCCTCATGTGGTCCAGACATCCTTAACTTATCTTCTTCTCCTGAGGAGCAGAAGACACTATTAGATATACTGGAAGACACTAAGAATAGACTCGACATCCTAAGTCCTATGTTTCTGTAGACTCAACGAACCTAGATCTCTGATACCACTAAATTGTGGCGGTCCGACGAGATAAACGAATGCGGAAGCGATTAACTAGCAGCGGAATTATAAAATCACTAAAAATTTAAAACTTTTTGGAAAGAGATCTTTAAACCATAAAACTCTTTTATAAGAAAACATGATAACTTATTTATAACATGGTTCATCATTTACATCTCGAGTAATTTTATACATCCATTGCCTTGTCACCTGTTCAAGCAAGATACAAAAAGAATCTCGAGGCTTAAATCCAAAAAACCTCCGACCTCTTGACTCCTCGGACCTGAGAGTATAGAGACAAAATAAGACATACTATCTACAGGACTTGACAGTCAGTATCTCCACCTGAGATTCACTGTTGCCCCTGGTGTTGTTGCTGCTGATACTGTTCACCCTCAGATTGGTTCCTCCATCCTCGACGTCCACCTAAAAAGTCGAATCCCACGGGGGTGAGACAATTTGAACACAAGTTATAACTCTCCGCCAGAAGCTTTGTTATAGCAATAAAGAAATAACATAAGCAATTTAACTTAAAACATTCAACAACAGGCTTAGGATTAAGTAAAACAACATTTACTTAAGCAATCATTTCAATAAAGAATAATAAGAACATGTATACTAGTTACTTGACTAGAACATTTATAAACAATGTAACTTCAATCATTGTTCCTCGTAGTTCAACCTAAGCAGTTATGCTACACGACTGATTATGATTTTTCAAACATTATTATGCCCTGGGGAGATGAGGTATACCGCTCATACTCCAACCGATCATTATGAAATAGCATCGGTATCATACATAGGTCATCAAAAGAGCTGGATTCTTATGACCTCGTCTTCCTCAGTCAGTATGAGGATCAACATGCAGGACATCTCGTGTCTCTGCTATAATAGATTTCCAGGGTATTCTGGAAACTTCACTATTAGAGTCACAGTGGCATTCTGTACTCTCTTCGTCATCGAAAGATCTCTTATTTATCTCTCATCGATGAGGCATTAAAGATTCCCTCGGGAGATTAGTGATACATCACCCCGGCATACACACATAATTGAGGATTGATGGATTAAGGTACATCTTACATCAATTCCTACATTAGGACGTAAGGATATTCGTGTCCATAACCCCAACATACTCAAAAGTATGTTATATAGGAGTTCTCTTAGGAAAACCTATTTCACCATCATTAAACTACTAACAATGATGGATCTATGATCAGGGCTCTACATGATATGATTAGACTTGATTATTTAAGTACATTATAGCATTCTTTTGACATCAAGCATGTTTTCAATCATTTAACTATTAAGACGACTATTATGAAAGAAGAACACTAAATGTATCAAGTTTAACTCACATTAGTTATCATATAGATATCATTTCATCGTAAGTCATCTAATCAGCATGACCTTGATTATTGTAGTGATGTTACTCATGACCCTTACAGCCCATCAATCTCATATGTTTCCCCTTAAACTAGGCAACATAATGTATCACTATAACATGCTTTCAATGAATATGATATCATAACATTTACCTGGCTATGATCACTTCTTTATAAGAACATGCATGGTCAATTCAATTGATAATAATAAACAATTCATCTCCAGATCAACAATTTATAAAGCAGAGATAATCTTTCAATTCAAGGGTTGTACCATCATTCCTTCAATAAGGCTAGGTTTTCCTATTCAATTCAATTAGGTTTGTTCAATCCCTTTATCTTAATTAGGAATAGTGATTCTCTATTTCATACTTCATTCATGAAGTTCTATGCTTAAAAGCATAACCCAGAATTAGGGTTTACTGTTCATTTCATCATATCACCCTAGATTAGGGTTTACTATTCATCTTACATGTTATTACTCTAAAATTAGGGTTTACACTTCACGGTGAATTAAAGTCATACCATCATCATGTATGAAAATTACTATCATTAATGCCTTCAAATTAGGTTAAGATTCATTAATCACCATAATTAGGGTTTCCATGATCTCACTATGAAGGATCTTACCCTAAACATGTGCATTCATACATATTAAGGGTATTTTACTTGATTCTCATTCATATTAGGAGTCCTCTCTCTCTTCTTACTATTAGATGATGTTTATATCACTCTAGATTAAGTTAAGTCAAATCAACTTTGATTAACATAAGTCATATCATCACCATTGTGGTCATTAGGGTTTACTTGATCAAGGGATGTTGATTGCTTAAACCCATCAAGGGTACTTTAGTAATGTTCACCATTGATCATAACATACATCAACCAACAAATTATTTGTTCCCTTGATGTCTTTAGGTATCATTAGGGTTTAGGTTAATCAACCATTGAACCATATAAGCCTTTAAAGCATTAAGCATTATTGACCTTAAAGGACCCTAAACGGTTTTGAACTTTCAACCTCCAAACGGTTTTAAAACCGCATGGAATGGTTGACCGCTTAGTACCTTTGACTTTCAAGACTACATGGACAAGTTCATACTCAAGATTGTTTGCCCTTAGGTGAGGTGAAGACCATTTGGTCACGTTGACCGTTTAGCCAAGTTTGACTTTGAAACCGTTTGAGCAAATCAGCCTTGAAACCGCATGACCATAAACGGTTTTGAAACCGCATGAATTCAAACGGTTTTGAAACCGTTTGGTCCCAAATATTCTTGATACCGTTTGGTCCCAAATAGTCTTGAGACCTTTTGGACTCAAACGGCCTTGAGACTGTTTGGTCCAAACACCTCAAAACCTCATGGACCCAAAAAGTGTATCAACACTTGCAATTGAATTAGGGTTTTCTATGTTGAACCCCTCAATTGTTCATGCCAAGGTTAACCACTCATCAATTGAGCCAATTAGGTTAATACTTAACCAATTTGACACTCAATTGATCCTCAATTGGTCACCCATTAGGGTTAGGACCAATTGGATTAGGGTTTGAAATCGATGAACCTTCAACATTCATCAACATGAGTTTAATCAAAGTTGAACCCATTGAACCATCACCCAATTGGGCCATGACCTGACCCCAAACGGTCTTGGGATCGTTTGGACATCCACCAAACGGTATTGAGACCGTGTGCCCAAAGTCTCACCAAAAACTAAGTCAATTACTTAAGGGTTGAACCCTAATTAGGTCACCAAATCAGCACTTTGATTGTTTCAACAACCTATTATGATTAAACCTTCAATTGATTAACTCTACTTGACCCTAGACCTCCAAACGGTCTTGGGTGATCACCAAACGGTCTTGAGACCGTTTGGGTGATCCCCAAATGGTTTTGAAACCGTTTGGGCCACTCAACCCAAACTTCAACATGATTGGTCCATTGAAATCAGCAATGAACCCGATTAGGGTTTAGGTGATTAAGGTGCCTTCCACTTGAGATTTACTTGGAATTGGTTAATGATTCTTTGTAGGTAATTAGTTCATAGCATGTCCAGCAGACCCCCAAATGGTCAACGCTTGGTCAACCCCTCTAAACGGTCGTGTGAAACCGCATGAATCTAAACGATTTTGAAACCGTTTACTTCCAAACGGTTTTGCAAACCGTTTGGGCATGGGTACAAGACCATTTGATAAAGTGACATTGGTATTCATGTCCATCTTCTTCTACCTCAGGATGAAGGTCGTTCTTCACGATTTTGCTTGCAAGAGTGCAAAGAAAGATGGAGGGAAGAAGAACAAACTACTTTTGTAAGAAACAAAGGTGCATAACAAAGTTTAAGGGTTTAGAGTTATAAAACCCGCCTTAAAGTCAACTCTATAGCTTCAAGCTTCAAAGCTTTAATGGCGTCTTGACTCCACATGTCGTCCAAGGTTGCTTCCCCAAGAATTGGTTGGAAAAGATGGCTATAAAGAAGAACTAAGTAAGAAAAGCTAGCAAACCAACCTTGTATCATGTTTTCATCCATGAATTCAAGTTAAAAAGCAACCAAAGCTTATCCAACTTCACTTAGACGTTCTCCCCTACTCCTGAGATCCTCCCTTAGTCGGTTCAAGCAAGAAGATAAGAAGGGAAGTGAAGGAAACGATCCTTGCTAAGTAAAGATAGGTGTATATATACTTTGGGTGAATTTCAAAATAAGGACAACTTATTTCCTCAATTCTCAACTAGGTCCTTCTCTCCTTTTTGGGAACGTCCCTCATTCTCTTCTTAAGCATAACTTCTTCTTAAACCTAGGTTTAGAGGAAAGGAAGCCAAACATCCTACTGAGTTGCACACATAAAAGGGTCATCTTGCATAAGTCTTGGTTATTTTAATTACAAGGGTTATCCTTCTTATTTGATTATTCAAATGAAGCACCATCTTCATCATTTTTACTCTAATTAATGCCAAGAGTTATGAAAGATACTCTAGAAGGTGTATTTTACATGTTGCACCCCATGTTTTGGGTAAATTGCACTTTACACCAAAACTAGGGTTTAAAGCACAAGGATTGCTCCACAAGCTGCATCTTGGTGCCCAAGCTTGGAGAATCCATAACACTTCATCATATTCGTTCTTATGATGTCTCATCATCAAAGGAACATCTCAACATGTGCAATTTTCAAGTTAACCCCTCTAATTGGGTAATTTGCACATAGGTCCCTGTTAGCTAAAACAAGATTACAACATTGTTCAAAAAGGGCAGAAAAGGAAATATATGTTCCTCAGAAGCTTTAATTACATACCAAAAGATAATCACAAGTATCTAATTACATAATTAAGCAAAACACCTAGGGTTAGTTCATAACCCAGGTCAGGGATGTTACAGTAACACACATTTTATAACGCCCTTTGGGAAAGGTGTCTTACAAACGTGAAGAGATTACCCAGAGGTTATTTGTTGAAGCACCTATCTAATTAACCAATTACTATGAAAATGGGATTGACATTAGAATAGATAGTGAACTACACTGCGGGAGTGGGTAGTTCTTGCAAAAGGCTCTTTGTCTAGGACTGGGAGGAGAATATATTAATCTTAGGTAAATTTTGTAGTGTCAATCATGATGAAACCACAATCCTAGAGAAATTTTTCTCATTGTGATCACAAACCATTAAATTAGTTTTCTTTCTTGCAATTAGTTAAATAACTCTCAAACCAATGTTTTCTTTGGCTTAGCTGATCGAAAGCAGTTAGTAGTAGTTTTTTTAATTAAGTTTTCTTGTGTTTGATATCTGGGCCTCGTTGGCCTGTATTACTTTAACACATATGCTTGCATTTTATACGTACAATTTATTCGTGTTAAGTTTTTGACGTCGTTACTGGGGAGACGACATTTTCAATCACTATGAGTGTTGTGATCAGCCATTCTAGGCCACCCTCTTTATTTTTCTTTTTCTTTATTCGTTTCCAAATCTGAATTGCAATTTTTTTAATCACTGGTATCTCATTCTCACATTGAATTCAAAAATTTTAGGTACTAGTGCATGGTTCAAACACAAACCACTGATTACGGTCCCACAACAAATCCATTGTCAAAAGGTATGGGTGACGCAAAAGAAGAACATGTCACATGGGAGAAGGTTAAGGCATCATCCTTAACATCTCAGCTTGGGCCAATTAAGTGACAAGTGATAAATGTGGGAAGCTAAAAGATCGATCTTGGGCTGGTGGCATTAGTCAAGCAACATGCTTTCCATGGCAACATCATTGAGGACCCAATGACTCACATCAAAAATTTTGTTGAAAGCTATGACATGGTGAAGGTAGATAAAGTTCCTACCACCGTGATATACCTAAAGTTGTTTCCATCATCCTTGGTAGACCATGCTAAGTCTTGGTACTGTAACCTCAAGCCAGAATCCATAGAGACGTGGGACCATATGATAGACACATTTTTAGCGTTATTTTCTACCGCAGATGACGAATGAATTGATGCAGAAGATTTACAACTTCAAGAAATAGGCTGAAGAGTCATACTCAGAGGCTTGGGAGTGCTTTTAGAATATGTTGTAGAAGGTACCTCTCCATGGTATATATCTATATGACCAAGCAAAAACTTTCTGTTATGGCCTACGTCAAGGTGAGAGGACCACTCTAAACAGTACAAGATCTAGATTTTTCTTAAACAATAAGCCTTCTAGATGCCATGAGATTTTGAAGAACATGGCTAAAAAACCATTCGTGGGGTGAAGAAAGAGAACACCTAACAACCATTCAAAGCACTGAAGAATCTAAAGTCATCTTGACATTGAATGAGAAGCTTGACCTCATCACCACAAAATTGTGCTAGAAGTATGTAAATTCATCTGTAAGTGAAGACGAGGATTGAATGTATATGCACCAGCAGTACTAGCAGGACAGTGCCCTAGCAAGATTGACAAAATGGAGAACATGTTAGGAAATATGGTGACCCAAAATGAAGCAATTATGGGTCAGACACAAAGGGAGCTGCAAAACCAAGGTGCCCAGATCTGCAACATTGAATATCAAATTTCTCAATTAGCAACAGAAGTAGCTTCCTTGAAGATGTCCATTCAGCAAGGAGCACCTAGGAATGCAGCTGGAGCCCAACAACATCACCAAGCAAAATTCATCTATGTTGTCAAAGAGCAAGAACATCATACCGAGGAGGCACCCAAGCAACACACTCATGAGTCGGTTTGGGTTTATGTGCCTAAAGTCCCATTTCCTCGCAGTCTATTGAAATTACCAGTTCGATGCAAAATGCCAGTGGATATCGAACTTTAAGGTCCCATTCATGTTAAATCACCAACTACAGTTCTAGAAAGAATACCTATTCAACAGGAGCAGGTGAAGGTTTTACTACACAGTGGAACAGTTAAATTCAATAAAGGGGCACCCACAATTCAGAAGGAATAGCTACCAGTAACACCACCCACAAAGCATGTTCCAATCTTATTTTAGAAGGTGGTGCTCAAGCATGCTTAGGGAAATAATTTTGTCAAGTACCATATGTTCCCCCACATAAGCGAGCATAGAAGTCTATCTGGATAGTCTGAAGATGAGGAAAAAGGAAACACGGTTCAAAAAATTCATGGACATCTTCTAAAAGCTCAACATCAATTTTTGACTGGTGGAGGGGATAGAACAAATTCCTGCTTATGGGAGATTTTTGAAACATATCATCAACAAAAAGTGGAGGATCAAAGACACAAATATTGTACAGGTTGATGAGGTAATGAGTTCACTGATCAAGGGGAAGTTTCCAATGACAAGGAAGGATCCAGGATGTTTCTACATCCCATGTTCTATAGGTGGAAAACATTTCAAGCAGGCACTATGTGATTTGGGAGCGAGTATTAATCTCATGCCTTTGACCACCTTTTGAAAGTTAGGATTGAAAGAACCAACAAGAACATACATGGCAATTGAGTTGGCAGATGGCGCTATTGTGATGTCATATAGGATATGCGACGATGTGTTGGTTAAAGTCGACACGTTCATCTATCTGGTTGATTTTTGTGGTCATGGACATGATCGAGATTTGAGAATCTAAGATGTTGTTAGGAAGGCCATTCCAAGCTACGGTTGATGTGATCACTGCCATGGGTAGAGGTTATTTGACACTCGGGATAGATGATGATAGAGTGGAGTTCAGATTGCCAAATGAATCTTCACCACCATCTCATGACTCCCCTAATCCTCACCACCATGGCAACCCAGGCTGAGGAGGGCCATTCATGTCGAGCCTAGGACAATAAACAAGGGCGCTTCTTGGAAGGCAACCCAATTTGATTTTAGTCATTTACATTTTGTTATGACTTTTTGTTGTGTACTTTTTTGCACTTATTTTGTTAGATTTTTGTTTGATGTAAATAAGGTACATTGATGCTTTTGTTTGGTGTGTAGACAGGGTAAAAGTTGGTACTACCGAGTCCAAACTTGGTACTACTGACTCCTTATTAGTTAAAATTCTGCAAATTCTGTAGAAAGTTGTTATATCGACTTTCCAAGTTGATACTACCGAAATTTTCCTAGAAAATCACCTGGAACCTGGACCAAAGTTGGCACTTTAAAAAAAATTCAGCAAAAAGGTGACAAAAGCTACAAGAGGAAGTTGTCGGCACCACCGATACACATGTCGGTGGGTACCAATATTAAAATTTCAAAGAAGGAGAGAGAATTTCATATCTTGATGCCAAGAAGATACAAATTAGTGACACCAACAAGAGGGATATATGTTTGCACAACTTGATCCAAAGATCCACCAAGCATCCACCTCCACCACCCTACAAAGCATCTGGTATCTCCGTTCCACCTCTAGGTTTGGATTTTTGACTATGAGGACATGGTCAATTCAAGCTTAGGGGAGGTAGGTGTTGTAACAGCTTTATCTTCCCTTTTACTTGTTTTTAGCTTTTATTTTTATAATTTGTAGGATCTACAATCTATCTAGTGTAAAGTGGAGATTAAATTTTATTTGTCCATGGCATTATCATGCGTTCTTTCAAGTTTGCAATGGAAATTGAAAATATTTTTTGTAGGCTTAGTTGTGAGTACTTGAGTAATCTCACTTAGAGGAAGTATATGGGTTAGTCATCCTAAGGACATTTAATATGAATGGGCATCTTAATTATTCATGACATGTGGATGAAAATGGGGTTTGAGCTTGAATTTATCAAACAGTTAAAGGGGCCTTAAATTAAAGTTTAAAAAACAAATCCTAAGGTTACCATGTACACATGTCATTAGAGAGGGACATATCATAAATTCATAGACGGCTTTGTCTCTTAGTTATGTGATTCCACCCATCCTCCACTCACTATTGATTCACCACCTTAAGATGAACAAGTACTCCAAATTATTTTTTCTTGTTTGCATTGCATAGTATAGTAGGTGACATGATAGTTAGTTTGCTTTTATTTCATTTGTTACAAATAGAAAAAGAATATACCAAGTCGTATACTTCAACATTTTATGTACACAACATTCTAGTTGCATAAACAATTACATGTAGATTGCATGCATTTTTCTCCATTGTGATTTCTTGCTCGACATTCAACGATTTTGAATGATTTCTTCGTAGCTTTATTTCTCTCGTCGTTGCTTAAATGTCTTGTACGAGGACCAATATACAAGACACCTAATTTGACCCTGATCCCTCCACCGCTGCTTCTTCTCAAACCAATCGCAGACCCCTATAACCAATACCCCATCGCCACTTGAGAACCCAGAGAAATGTCCAGTTGGACCTCCTGCACCTTTTTCCTCTACCAATTGAAGTTAGAATCCTCTGTTTCACACGTCCAGAATCGGTCTATGTCTCCAGAGTATATCAAGGATTCATGATGAATTTTTACAAACTAGATCAATTGGTGAAAAGGTAACCATCCTTAGCCTTTGCACTTTTATTGTGTACCTTCATGTTGTCCCAGTTTTCACTGGTTCGTCCCAATGACGAACTCAATCATCTTTCCCGTTTTGGTTGGTCAGTGGTTAGGATCATATGTGGCCCTCCTCCCGTGTGAATCTTGCTATATCGACCATGGATAATTTGCCAGGCTTGTAAGAATGAGATCATGACGTTAGCTGCACTAAAACTTTGCATGCCTCTGATTTGTCAACACTACCATTAGTTGCCGACTAACGGACTAGTGCTACTGTTTGCGACGAATTGATCTCACCCCTTATCAAACGACCACTTCTGATGATATACGTGCTTGATTTCCCACCTTGAAAAATCAATTATGTATGACATAGAGCATTGTCAGTACCTCTTACTTCTTCTAATTGGTCTTTCAAGTTGCAGTTGTAATCTCTTATTCCAATAGCCCCACGTCACAACCAGAGGCTCATAGTGCTCGCAGTAACCCAGCGTTGTTTCTACGCACAGGGAACTGCGATGCATACTTCGTTCAGACTTATTTACTGCTCCTCGTCGTGAACACGTCGGAATTCATATCTAGACCTTTCGACGATCACAGAAACCGAGCAGAGGCTCTCTATGTCTGTCTCGACCACACAGAGCCAGTGGGGTTATTCCCCACTCACGAGTATGTGCCATGACATGCCTTTCTCTTAAGATTGAGCTCCTACTGGAGCAACGATGGCACGATGGAGAGGGGACTTTCCCCTGGAGTAAGGGACTTCTTCACCCCTCGCCCCCTAAGGGTCATCTATTGACAAAGGTATAGTATCATCTTTTGGGCATTAGAACTCATCTGTACCGCAATACGACTCGCGACTGAGTTCATCAAAATACCCTATCATGCACGGTTGGTTGATAACTAGTTGCGGGTCAACTCGGTTATATCACTGATTTCTTTTATTTAAATATTTGAAAAGGAGTTAAACTTGTACTAACCATAATTAAATCGTATTTTATCATAAATGTATATATATATATATATATATATATATATATATATAGAGAGAGAGAGAGAGAGAGTCAGGCTAGAATACACTCGAGTGTACGGATCGCACAAATACACTCAAGTGTGTTTGTATATCAAGACTATTTTTCGCAAAATGTAAACCGTTGATCTTCACCGTCATACTATAACTAGGCTACATACAAATTTTGAGCCCATTTGGATGAGTGTAAGTCACTCATCCAAGGACAACAAAACCGACGCACGAAACTAATTTGAAATGCATAATTTTTGCAGTCTTCATAACATGAGCTATACATATCCAAATGTGCTCAAATTTTGCGTATGAGTTGTTCACGAGATGTTTAATAAGATCAACGGATTAAATTTAAAAAAAAAATATTGCATCATGAAAAACTACTTGAGTGTATTCCGCTCCGGATACACTCGAGTGTATTCTAGCCCGACTATATATATATATATATATATATATATATATATATATATATATATATATATATATATATATATATATATATATATATATATATATATATATATATAACAAAAAATGTACTAAATTTATTGGTGTGGTTTTTACAGTCTAAGTCAAAGTTCACACGACTAAATTGTACATGTAAAACACAAGTGTAAGCGTCGAAGTAATACATGCCAACAAAGACCGGATATCGAACACAAGGAAACGTAATTCAAAAAACTACTAGTGAATGCTTTCGATGAGCTAAGTCGAAGAAAACTTTAGTTTGAGAGTTATTTAAATAATTGCAAGAAAGAAAACTAATTTAATGGTTTGTGACCACAATGAGAAGAAACTATCTAGGATTGTGGTTTCACCACGATTGCCATTGCAGATTTTACCTAAGCTTAATATATTTTTCTCCCACTCCTGAACAAAGTGTCTGTAGCAAGAACTACTCGATTCCGCAGTGTAGTTACTACCTATTCTAATGTCAATCTCATTTCCATAGTAATCGGTTAATTAGTTAGGTACTTTAACGAATAACCTCTGGGTAATCTCATCACGTTCATAAGCCACCTTTCTCAGAGGGCGTTATAAAACGTGTGTTACTATAGATTTCCAATCCTTTGTTGGCTAAATGGACATCTATAAATCCCTTTGTTTTGATAATGACAAACATTTCATTCTTGTTGATCTAACGTGCTACTCGAGTGTTGCAGGAATAAGGTGGATGACAAAGCACTAGGGAATCTATATGCTTGAATGATTGTAAATGTCATGAAATGTAATCAATTGTAAACTTATACAAATATATAATGTACAAGTACTTAGACTTCATGTAAATCAAGCGTTAGATCTTCCCTAGCTAAACACCACATTTAGATAGGTCATCCCCTTTAATAGTGTCACATATGCACACTCATACACACACTTAGTGCCTTAATTGAAAGATTGAAACTGAGACACTCTCGGTCGACAAACTCCTCGACCGAGAAAGACCCAAGTAGCCGTTAGACACAACTGATAAGGTAGTTGGCAGTTGGAGATGAACGTTGCAAACATTTGATCTAGAGAGCCTGTCGGTCGACAAAACCTCGACCGAGTAGGTATCTCGGTCGACCATTTCTCGACCGAGATGGACTCTGACAGCAACTGCAGAATTAATTAACTAGCCGTTTTTAAAGCAACTAACTTACACCTAACGGCTAGTTAAGCACTTAGAAACTCCTAGAAAGTGTCTAGAACGTCCTTAAGCACTTGTAGGACATTCTTATAAATAGGACATGCCTTAGGACACCTAAACTCACTAGTTTTACACTTGAGCAATCTTTGAGCATACACTTACATTGAGCAACCTGTTTGTGAGCAATTGAGCATATTGACAATTGGCTATTTTTCTCTTGGCTCAAATTTCGTGTCCTACAGGCTAGCATCTCCTATCCACAGCAATCACAATTCCATACACATTGGTTAGGAGATCTACACGCTTGATCTAGGCAAATCAAGCCTTGTGCTTCAAAGGATAAGTTGTAATTTCTATTTTCCTTTCTTGTTCACTATTATTGTTTGTACTCTCCTTGCTACTCCTAGGTTGGAGGCTGCGGATTGGAGAGGTTGGAGATCTTCTTGGTGAAGAAGGGGACCTTGAGCTACTTCAAGAAGGCTGGTGCAATGGGAGGTTACTTCTAAAGAGGAAGGATACTTCAAGGGGGAGCTTGGAGTTACTTCAAGAAGGCTACCTCGGGTTGGTGCATCTACTTCAAGTGAAGGTTGTTCAAGGGGTGTAAGAAAGTATTGTATTTTGTGTAATTCCTTGTGAAGGTAATAAAATTGATACTTTTAAAATCCTGGTTGGGTAAGCAACCGGGTAGTGGACTGACAACCTTAGTATTTGCTAAGGTTGGAACCACTCTAAACCCTTTGTCTCCTTCTTGGTTTCTCATTTGTGGTTGTTTGTGTTAAATTATTGTTAAATTATTTTAAACCCCTATTCACCCCCCCTCTAGTGGTTTTTCAATTGGTATCAGAGCAGGCTTCAAGGAACCCTAACAAGGTCTTGAAGAATGGGTGACGGGGTGCTTAACAACCTTAACCTTGAAGGGACACTTGTTGCTAGACCTCCAGCGTTTGATGGAACAAACTACACATATTGGAAGAGAAGGATGCAGTTCTACTTCCAAGGCATCAGTTGGGACTTATGGAGGATGGTGTCAACCCCATACGAGCTTCCTCAAACACAATATGCAGAGTGGGATGCAAATACGGTAAAGTCGGCTCAAATGAATGCCAAAGTTGTAAGCATTTTATATTGTTCAATTTCAGTAGGAGAATTTAATAGAATATCAAACTGTGACATAGCCTATGACATTTGGCATAGACTGTCCATAACTTATGAAGGTACGGTTCAAGTTAAGAATTCTAAGATTAGTATGCTTAAATAAAAGTTTGAACACTTTCGTATGGATCCAAACGAATCTATTAGTGAAATGTTTGCAAAATTCTCTTCTATTGTTAATGATTTAAATGCCCTAGTAAAAACTGTTCTTGAAGAAGATCAGGTATCAAAAATCCTTCGATCACTTCCTCCTAAATACAAGCGCAAGGTGACAGCCATTGAAGAAGCTAATGACCTCACTCGACTGAAAATGGAGCAACTCATTGGCAATCTAGAAGCTCATGAAGCAACCCTAGAAGAGGAAGAAAGAAGAGAACGTGAACTTCAACAAGGAAAGAAGAAGGATGTGGCTCTAAAAGCTTCAAAGATCATCACACCAGAAAGTGAGGAGTCAAGTGAAGAAGAAGGAGAAGAAGCCTTGATCGTCAATGGTAAGAAATATAAAAGATTTAAATCTAACAAAATTTATAGTTCTTCTTCTTCTCCTCCTAGGTGCTTTGAGTGTGGAAAGAAAGGACATCTCAAAAATGAATGCCCTAAAGCAAAGAAAGGAAAGAAAAGGTCACACAAGAAGAAGGGAGAAAAAGCTTATAAAGCTGCATGGGACGAATCAAGTGAGAGTGAAAGTGGAGAAGAAAAGGTGGAATGTCTAATGGCAAGAGAAGATAATGAGGACTCTCAAGAGGTAAGCCTTCTTGATCTTCCTAAAGAAGAGTTAATTACTAGTCTGCAAGAAACTCATGATAAGTATGTTGATTGCAAAAAGAAACTAAAGAAGGTTACTAAAACAAATGATGAGTTATATGTTAGATTAAATGATCTCTCTTCTGAAAAGAACAACATTGATCTTGAGAATCTGTCTTTAAAAATATCTTTAAATGACTGCACTAGAAAGTTACTTACTCTAGAAACAAATGTTGATCTTCTCTCTCAAGAAAAGACTGAATTGTTAGCTAAACTAAATGATCTTCATACCCAACCAATTTTATGTAACCATCTAGACTATGATAATGTTGTAAAAGAAAGAGACTCCCTATTATCTGATTTAGATCAAGCAAGAAAAGATTTACACAAGAAGATGGATGACATTGCAAAGCTACAAAGAAACCTAAATGACTTAAGAGGAAAAGAGATTTTTCATAACATTCTGAAAATTTCCTCCAGTTCTAATGGAAGAAGAGGTTTGGGATATGCTCCAAAGAAAAATCAACCCAAAAGAACTAAAGCATCCAAGACTCAGACTATGTTTGTACCTAAGAACACAATTCCTAGAAAGAGAAATGAAGTTGACTCTATTACTTGTCATTTTTGTCTACGTCTTGGACATTATTCATTTTCATGCTCTTATAAGACCAAGGATTCCTACTTAGTTTGGGTCCCAAAACCCCAAACCTAGTAGAGTCAAATGCAATTCAGTTGAGATATGATCAAATGCTCAATTTTGCAATTTATATTGTCTTATCTCAACTTAATAAAAGGTTTCATGCATTATGGTAATTTTCTGAACTGCTGTACTGAAACAGAAACTTAATCGGTCGAAGTATTGTCGACCGAAAATATAATCGGTCAAACTTTTGTCGACCGACCAGATGCCTGTAACAAATCAAAATCTACAGCAACAAAACAGCAACTATTTCGGTCAAAAATTGGTCGACCGAGCAGAACTTCTGTTTTTTTTCAGTTCTTAATTTGCAATACAGCAACTTTCTCGATCGACGATTAGTCGACCGAGAGAGATGTCGGTCGAACAATTGTCGACCGACAGAAGTTCTGAATCAGAATTTTTATTCAGTCTGTACTTAAATGCTTCTAACCATACCGGACCATCACATGGGTACCAAAACCTACATTTTAATGCAGGATTGGGTGGTCGACAGTGGATGTTCCAAACACATGACCGGAAACAAGGATGCATTTCAAACTTTTGAAGAAAAGAAGAGTGGAACAGTCACTTTTGGAGATAATGGTAAAGGTAAAATCGTTGGAATAGGTAACATTGGTACAAACCTCGAAATAAAGAATGTTCTACTCGTTGATGGTTTGCACCATAACTTAATAAGTGTGAGTCAATTATGTGATAGTGGCTATGATGTTTTATTTAACAAAACCTGCTGCAAATTATTAATAGAAAACACTACAAATGTTGTTTATGAAGGAAAAAGAGTTGGAAACCTTTATATTCTTACACCTAACTCTATGAAATCTGTAGTAGGAAAATGCTTACTTGCAAATGAAAATACTTTACAACTATGGCATAAAAAGCTAGGACATGCTAGTTCACATGTTATCAAAAAGTTGGTGAAATATGATCTTGTTCGTGGTTTACCTACTTTATCCTTTGATCAAGTTGAAAATTGTGAACCATGTACTTTGGGAAAGCAAACAAAAACCTCTTTTAAACCTAAACATGTACTTAGCACCAGTAGATCCTTAGAATTAATTCATATGGATTTATTTGGACCCATGAGGACACAATCTATTGGTGGCAAAATATATTGTTTTGTTATTGTTGATGATTATAGTAGATATACATGGGTGCATTTTCTTGCAACCAAAGATGATACTATTCATGTTTTTATAAAATTTTGTTCCAAGATTGAAAATCTATTACAAAACAAAATATGTACCATTAGAAGTGATCATGGTGGAGAATTTGAAAATCATGTATTTGAAGAATGTTGCACATCTCAAGGGTACACTCACAATTTTTCTGCTCCACGCACTCCACAACAAAATGGCATAGTTGAAAGGAAAAATCGATCACTACAAGAAATGGCTAGAACTATGATGCTCGAACATAACACACCTAAAACCTTTTGGGCTGAAGTTGTAAACACTGCGTGCTATGTGTTAAATAGAGTAACTGTTCACTCCCATTTGAAGAAAACTCCATATGAAATAATACATTCTAAGAAACCTAGAGTTGACTATTTTCATACCTTTGGATCCACATGCTATATCTTAAATACCAAAGATGATAGAGATAAGTTTGATTCTAAATCACATAAAGCATTCTTTTTGGGATATTCTACCTCTAGCAAAGCATTTAGAGTCTACAACACTATCTCTAGAAAAGTTGAGGAATATATTCATGTCTCTTTTCATGAAGAGTCCAAATCAGAAAATCTTGAAATAGTTGATCTCACTAATCAATTCGAAAACTTAAACATACCAAATGATAGTGAGAAAGATACTACAAACAATAACCAAGCTAAAACACAACCTATACCTAGACTTATTAAGGATCATCCTCAAGAATTAATTATTGGAAATCCAAATGATAAAGTAAAAACTCGGTCTTCCTTTAAGGATGTTGCAAACATGGCTTTTGTTTCTGTTATTGAACCTAAGAAGATATCTGAAGCTCTTAAAGATGACTCTTGGATAATAGCAATACAAGAAGAATTAAACCGATTCACTAAAAATGATGTATGGGATTTAGTTCCTAAACCACAAGATAAAACCATCATTGGAACTAAATGGGTTTTTAGGAATAAGCTAAATGAGGCAGGAGAAGTAATAAGGAATAAAGCTCGGCTAGTAGTACAAGGATATAATCAACAAGAAGGAATAGACTTTGATGAAACGTATGCACCAGTAGCTAGACTTGAAGCTATTAGAATGTTACTAGCTATTGCTGCACATAAAAACATCAAACTCTACCAAATGGATGTAAAAAGTGCATTTTTAAACGGAATCATTCAAGAAGAAGTATATGTTGCCCAACCACCTGGTTTTGAAATACCGGAAAAAGGTGACTATGTTTATAAACTTAAGAAAGCACTTTATGGTTTAAAACAAGCACCTAGGAACTGGTATGAAAGGCTCAAGACATATCTTTTTTATAATGGTTTTTCTATTGGAAAGTCAGATTCTACTTTATTTTTCAAAACATATACATCTGATTTTCTAGTTGTTCAAATATATGTTGATGACATTATTTTTGGAGCTTCTAATGAATCATTGTGCACACAATTCAGTGACATTATGCAAAAAGAATTTGAAATGAGCCTCATGGGTGAACTAACTTTCTTTCTTGGTTTCCAAATTAAACAAACACCTGCCGGGATTTTTATAAGCCAAGAAAAGTATACTAAAGAACTCTAAAAACGTTTTGGGATGGATCAGTGCAAACATGCTACTACTCCTATGGCTACTTATATTAAAATTGATAAGGATGAAAATGGGGAACCTATTGATGATTCCTTATATAGAGCCATGATTGGTAGTTTTCTTTACTTAACTGCTTCTAGACCGGACATCATGTTTTCCGTTGGTCTTTGTGCTCGATTTCAATCACAACCCATGCACTCTCATTTTCAAGCAGTTAAACGAATTCTTTGATACTTAGCCGGCACTACATGTTTTGGTTTATGGTATCCAAAAGGACAATCCTTGGATTTTAAAGCTTATACTGATGTTGATTATGCTGGTTGTCGACTTGATCGCAAGAGCACTAGTGGTGGCTGTTTCTTGTTAAGGAGAGCTTTAGTATCTTGGTTTAGCAAGAAACAAAACACGGTTGCCCTCTCTACAACTGAAGCTGAATATATGGCAGCCGGATCTTGTTGTGCTCAAGTGCTTTATATGCAACAAGTGTTAAACGATTATGGTTTTACTCTTTCATCTACGCCTATCTTTTGTGACAACACAAGCGCTATAAACTTAGCACACAATCCTATTTTACACAGCCGAGCTAAACATATTGAAATCCGTCATCACTTTTTAAGGGATCATATCTCTAAGAATCATGTTTCCCTTCATCATGTTGATACGGAAGATCAATTGGCTGATATTTTTACAAAACTGCTTCCACTAGACCAATTCAACAAAATAAGGAAGCAACTGCTTATCACTCCTTTGGAAGATGTTTTCTTTGATATTTGTGCTTCTTAACAATGTCTTTTATTTGCATCATTTTGGCTTTTAATGGACATCTTTTTCATTGGATTTGATGGGATATCTAATTAAGGGGGAGTTTTCTTTTTAAAGGATATCTTTTTGAAATGACAAAGGGGGAGAAATAAATATAAAACTTAGTAATTGTGCAAAACTCAATCAATGAGTTTCATAAACTCTTGGCTTTACATTGAAAGTTGCTATATTCCCTAAAGAATTGGATTTCATGTTCCATAATTCATGGGGAATAATAAGCACACATTTTATAAACAAGAGAAGAAATTTACAAAGGTAATCTTCAGGTATGAAACTCACATGTTTTATATTTTCTTATTTTATATTTAGGAAATGTTTGTCATCTTCAAAAAGGGGGAGATTGTTGGCTAAATGGACATCTGTAAATCCCTTTGTTTTGATAATGACAAACATTTCATTCTTGTTGATCTAACATGCTACTCGAGTGTTGTAGGAATAAGGTGGATGACAAAGCACTAGGGAATCTATATGCTTGAATGATTGTAAATGTCATGACATGTAATCAATTGTAAACTTGTACAAATATATAATGTACAAGTACTTAGACTTCATGTAAATCAAGCGTTAGATGTTCCCTAGCTAAACACCATATTTAGATAGGTCATCCCCTTTAATAGTGTCACATATGCACACTCATACACACACTTAGTGCCTTAATTGAAAGATTGAAACCGAGACACTCTTGGTCGACAAACTCCTCGACCGAGAAAGACCCAAGTAGCTGTTAGACACAACTGACAAGGTAGTTGGCAGTTGGAGATGAACGTTGCACACATTTGATCCAAAGAGCCTGTCGGTCGACAAAACCTCGACCGAGTAGGTATCTCGGTCGACCATTTCTCGACCGAGATGGACTCTGATAGCAACTACAGAATTAATTAACTAGTCGTTGTTAAAGCAACTAACTTACACCTAACGGCTAGTTAAGCACTTAGAAACCCCTAGAAAGTGTCTAGAACGTCCTTAAGCACTTGTAGAACATTCCTATAAATAGGACATGCCTTAGGACACCTAAACTCACTAGTTTTACACTTGAGCAATCTTTGAGCATACACTTACATTGAGCAACCTGTTTGTGAGCAATTGAGCATATTGACAATTGGCTATTTTTCTCTTGGCTCAAATTTCATGTCCTACAGGTTAGCATCTCCTATCCACAGCAATCACAATTCCATACACATTGGTTAGGAGATCTACACGCTTGATCTAGGCAAATCAAGCCTTGTGCTTCAAAGGATAAGTTGTAATTTCCATTTTCCTTTCTTGTTCACTATTATTGTTTGTACTCTCCTTGCTACTCCTAGGTTGGAGGCTGCGGATTGGAGAGGTTGGAGATCTTCTTGGTGAAGAAGGGGACCTTGAGCTACTTCAAGAAGGCTGGTGCAACGGGAGGTTACTTCTAAAGAGGAAGGCTACTTCAAGGGGGAGCTTGGAGTTACTTCAAGAAGGCTACCTCGGGTTGGTGCATCTACTTCAAGTGAAGGCTGTTCAAGGGGTGTAAGAAAGTATTGTATTTTGTGTAATTCCTTGTGAAGGTAATAAAATTGATACTTTCAAAATCATGGTTGGGTAAGCAACCGGGTAGTGGACTGACAACCTTAGTATTTGCTAAGGTTGGAACCACTCTAAACCCTTTGTCTCCTTCTTGGTTTCTCATTTGTGGTTGTTTGTGTTAAATTATTGTTAAATTATTTTGAAACCCTATTCACCCCCCCTCTAGTGGTTTTTCATCCTTAATCCTCCTTCTGAAGTTATTAAGTATCTAAATAATCACATATGGTGCACAACATAGACAATTCAATATGATTTCATAGCAACATGCCCAATAATAAGGAGAAAATGATATACTAATGTAAAAGATCTATATACAGTGTACAACCGGGCTACTCCCAGGTCCTAGAGAACACGGGGATCAGCAATTCATAGTTTCCATGGACAAAAGCATGTTAGGAAGAAGAAAAAATGTCGAGTACATAGAAAAATCGATGAACTCCCTGGAGAAACGTGAGTAGGACACTCCATGCTGGCGAATGGATCTGCAATCTGCAAATTTTTCCCACCGAACGTGCCTGAAACCTTCCGAACGTACAGTTCTCCTTCTCATTCTTCTCTCCCGTGTAGCGGTCGTGTAATATAATAGAACATGATAGATTAGGTCTGGAGGAACTCCCCTCCACTCATAGGAATCACTTAAGGTATGAAATAATGCCAGCCGTCAGATTAGATGTGATTTGTAGATCTGCCTGATCGGGCAGACTCAGTACTATCGACTTTTGCAGTCGGTACTACTGAGTCTCTAGGGTACTCGTGATTCATAAAAATGTCAGTACTATCAACTTGTCTCGATAGCACTGAGTCTTTAGGTCGCTCGAGCACTGCTTTACTGATGTCATCTCGGTAGTACCAAATTTGTGACTCAGTGGTACCGAGTTTCCACGATTCATCCTTGTGCTTTACTAACGAGGTTTTGATACTACCAACTTTGAGTGTTGGTAGTATCAAGGTTGTGCAAGTCTTTTCTGGTCCAATACTGATGTGAAGTCGATACCACCAACTCTGGTGTCAGTAGTACCGAGTCTGTGAAGCTCAGTTGTACCTGAAAGTGCACAAGAACGTACATAAGTACTCGGGAGGAATATTAAACCATTTCAAAAAGTAAAAATTGCATAATTTGATGCATTTAGATAGAACATGCCATTGATAGCATTTCGTACATAATTACTCATATAAATGACAAATCAACACATAAAATCAAGGAAAATATGTCTGTGAAAATGAATAAAAGACCATGTGTCAAACTCCCCTAATCTTAAATGTTGCTCGTCCTCGAGCAAAACACTCTCAGATCTGTTTGAAACAAGTCAACAAAAGGACAAGAAGCATGAACTTCATTTCTCAACTACTCCCACTTGATAGTCCCAAACCGACCTTCACTGATCACTGAACAATCATCTTCTCTATATTGACCAAAAATTTCCATAAAAGTTTTCCACCCTTAGGTCAATGAACACTATCAAGAGAGCAGTTAACATCATAATCAATCAAACATTCACTTGGTTCATTATGTGATTCCCTATTCTACATTGCTCTTACCTAACTACATAATCTACTTGGAAACAGTTCTCCATAAAATAATTAGTGAGGAGAAAAATCATATAAGTAGCCTACCAATCAGAGCAATGGATAGAATAAATTGGGTGGCTAATACAGAATCACAAGTAACATGTGAATCATTTATGCAAAAATAAAACATGATGAACATATATGGTAAAAAGAATGAAAAATGCATGGATCTTAATGCTTACTTTATTGGTAGAATGATGCATGAGTCAAAAGATGTCATCAATTTGACGAACGAACATTCGAAGAAAAGAATGCATCATGTGTATGTTTCCCTTATTTTTGTGAAGAGTTGAGGGCATCCTTTCTCCCTCTTAACTTTAGAACATTAACAAACTTTTTTTCTCTTTTTTTTAGTTGGCCCATTGTTTTAGCATGATGGAACGTTATGGTTGGGATTTACTCCATATCATTCATTTATTATTATTATTTTTTTCTGAGGGTATGGATGTAAATTCGTGCACTCAAATTTCGAAGGAAAATGATACCCACATGATATATTTTACACATAGTCTGAACATATATGCTAACCGGATCCTAGACAATAGGTACAACCTAAACACTTTCTCACATCCTATCTTTCCTCCCATGCTAGCTCTAAACCTAGAAAATATGTGAAACAACAAATCAACACAATGTGTTGTGTATGTGGGCTTTATCTAAGTATATGACTAGTTTTCTTATGTGCATAAAGTATGAAATATTGGATGTTTTATTTGTGTATAATTCTTGGATGCATATTATTTTATTATGCCTTTGCCATAACATCAAGAACATAATTAAAGAATATGGATGGTTTGTAGCTACTAAATGTTTACATTCTCTCTCTATCTCTCTTTCTCTCTCTGTCCTTTTAAATATAAGGTCAACACATCCCCATAGCCCAAGGGGCGGGGATCCTCATAGCCCAAGAGGTGAGAAAATATGAATGTGTGACACCACTTAGTAATGAAAACACATCAAAAGATATCTAAAAATATGTGTTTACCTGATTATCACATTCAATAATGTTTTCTTTTACAAATTCTTCTTTTTCAAAAATTTCAAGTATGCTAGCACAATATATATGTATCTTTCACCCACGTACACAACACATTGTGTTGATTCACTATTGCATGTATTTTCTAGGTTTAGTGCTAGCATGGGAGAAAAGACAGGATATGAGCAAGTGTTCATGTTGTATCTATTGTCTAGGATCATGTTAGCATACATGTTCAGACTGTGTAAAATTTTCTTTCAATATGTAATTGTAATTCATGTTGTAATAACTCATGTTGTAATTATATACATGTTGAATGTTGAGATTGTTTATGGTGTATGCATTATAGGTGTATGTTCACATAAGTGTATGTCTCTTTTTCATCACTCTTTAAAATAATTAGCTAACATTTTCATATTTGTTCTCCCAGGCCTCCTAAGTCTAACGTCCCTGGATTCTGATGTCTGGAGACTTAGAAGGCCCGAGAGGACAAATCCAAAAATGTTAGCTAATTGATTTAGAGAGTGATGCGGAAGTGACATACACATACATGAACATACAATTATAGTGCATACATCATGAGCAATCTCAACATTCAACATGTATATCTTTACAGCATGAGTTATTACAACATGAATTATAATTACATATTGAAAGAGAATTTCATACATAGTTTGAGCATGTATGCTAATAGGATCCTAGACAATAGGTACAATCTGAACACTTGCTCACATACTTTCTTTTCTCTCATGCTAGCTCTGAACCTAGAACATATGTAAAATAGTAAATCAGCACAATGTGTTGTGTACGTGGATGAAAGATACATATATTCGGTATGAAAACCCAAAAATCTGGATTATCACACAATCCTTTGGCTGAGTTAGGTCCTAGGTTGACTGACTTAAGTTCATGATGCTCATAGCTGCAAGTGAGGTGATATAAAATACTAGTTCTTGGAGTAAAATGTCTTATGCATAAGTTACTCATATATGTTGACCCTCCTCTTCTCTTTCTTAATATATGATGTTAGAAACTTCACTTGGAATATGAGGATGCTTTACGTCTGAATATTCACTCATATAAGATTGACCTGTTTGATATTCCCATTTTGTATCATACATGTAATATGGAAGTTTGAAATCATGATAAGATTGACTCAATATATTCTCTTTCCCTTCATATCATACATGAAAGATATTATTTTCAAAGAATGATATTGAAATAAAGATATCTTTGGATCAGATATCACATGATCACCAAATATAATGACTAACCTCCTCTCTTCTGAATATATGGTTCTATTTGATGATAACTCATACAATACAAGGAAACCCTAATATACAAAGATGAATTCCCATCCCTTCTAATGATGAAATATTAGTATCATGTTGATCTTAAATCACAATAATGATATTAGGTTTGAAATTACCATAAATAGTGACATTAAATCTTAATATTTACTTTCAAAAGTTAGTAGGTGAATGATGAGACATTAAGAATAACCTTCTCAAATTCCTATATACAAACAGAACCCTGATGTATAAGGGGAATAGGGACATACATATCTACAAAAAAGTATTTGGTTGTGAATAAGACATCAAATGATGTTTCAACCTATTTAAGGTGGGGTCGGTACACCCTCGATACTCTGAGTCAAAAGACGATAACTTAGAATATATCCAAAAACTATAATGGTCTTGGAACCTAGAAGTGGTGTACTAGAGGTATTAGAAACTCTTTGATGTCTACCTGATTATGAGATTAGTTGAATTTTGAGGAATAAATCCCATATAAGGTGGGGTGAATGTGATGAACTTGACTTTAGGGTTTTCATACCCAATATTGCATTTGAAGCTCATGATTGTTCCTAGTTGGTTAATCCCAAGTCTGAATGACTTTTATTCAACCTGGATTATTTTGACCCAAAAAATACAATTACAATACCATTAAATGGTCAAAAATATCTATCAAGGCCATTATGCACATGAAGATGATTAACACTAGTTTGTAGTCAATTTTTAGAACATATGGAATTAAGTATCCAATGAAGTATACATTGATTCATATGACTGAATAATGAAATAGAGGATGCATCATGTCCATACTAATTAAGCAGAACTTGTGTTTATGATGTTACAAGTAAATTGATGCATACTTTGAGTTCAATATCCCTTCACATATACTACTTTAGAGTATTTGATTAAAGATCCAACAATCGAGTTTTAGGCATCAAAAGTGTATCTGAGGTGAAATACACTATGATGACATTGGGTCAAATTTCGGGGTCATAGCCCTTTCACATTGAAGTTATTGAGGTTTGAAATCAAGAAGGAATTTAAGAAAGTGATATACAAAACTTAGGTAGGAATAACATTTGATCTATGTTGGGTGTGTTTGCAACATGGACATTGATATGAATTGGTTGTTTGGCCCTTCCCATCAACCATTGAAATGGATGGATTTAATGGCTATGTGGATGGATCATAACCCTAATTATGAGAGAACCAAGCCTTTTCCCCTAATTCACACACTAGTCAGAAATACTCCTGGAGCAACTGAACTCTTCGATGATGCCAATTCAAAGGGAAGAGCATGGAGGGTTGTTGTTAGAACTGATCTTAGTGGAGGTTTTGGTCATCATGAAGGTGGTAGAGAAGACAAACCACTCTGTCGAGCATCAAATGAGTACCTACATTTGAAGCATGACTAATGCAGCAACAATAAAACTTGGCCATGGCAGTTCTAGATTCAACCACGGAAGGAGTGGGATGGTATCAAATTTGTAGGTGTATACGTTAACTCTTGAACTGCATCACCTAGGGGGAGCCAGAAAAGTTGGATGACCATGGGAGAGACCTATTCGTGGTAGGGGCCCTTTTCTACCATTGATTTAAGGTGAGATGTTGAAGAGATTCTTCCCCTCTTCTATTGATGGCAGAGGACAAAAGACCGAAAGTGGAAGACTCTTGTTTGGAACTCGAAGAAAGAATGAGAAATAAAGGTGGGTTAAATCTGATCCAGTGGTCTTAACCATCCAATTCACCTGACCTAGCTCAAACCAAGGAAGAACTAAATGCCTCCCCTTGTGGGTGATGTGGCACACATCCAAGTGCCTTAGTTGCCTTAATTTAATGGCTCAAGTTAGTCTAAAAGGGAAATACTCTCATGAATTCTAGAATATAGCACATTATTAGATAATTCATAGAAAATATACCCCTTATCCAAACAATTCATCAAAAATACCCATAGCTCATAAAAATGTTGTCTTTTAACTAGAAGACTAAATCAGACTTTTGAAGCAAAATTACTTGGTTTTTATGCATAGTGAATGCTTCTATTAGGGATCATATAAATGGTAAAATTCGGAAATGATGGACATTGAATCAATGACAAATATCCTTTATCCCTAATGTCACGTGGATACTAAATACAAACTATGATATGAGTGTTATGTCAATATATAAGGTCCTTCTTCATGAATGCATAATTAGATGGTTTAAACCTCACTTTTAATTCTAGAAACTAGTGCAAGCATCAAAATAGCATGAAACATGAACTAGATCTTAATCATGACATATAGGTCAGCGTGAAAATATCATACACCATATTAAGATCAGATTGAAAACCCTAATTTGGACGTAAATGCCACTAATAATGATGAGCCATGTATTAATGATGATTAATATTATTAATCACGTGATGACCAGACAACTATATCATCAATGGATATATTAATATTATCTTACCATAGGTATGTGGGATTTATTTATTTATATTACTATGGTGTTCTTGGTTAAATCATGATATGTATGTATGATTTTTATATGCATATATTGGATGTAGTATTGCTATGTAGTACTCGATGTTTAATCACTTGTAAACATAAATTGTGTGTAGATGTTTTGCAGTTATTAAGGTGGTCATTATCCTTATAAGGAATGGATTAATGTTGACTAGTACACCTCCTTAGAGCACTCACTGTATAGGGAGTTTCCTAGAGTACTTGGTACAAGGGATAAGACCTAATATATATATATATATATATATATATATATATATATATATATATATATATATATATATATATATATATATATATATATATATGTTTTGGCACTAGTCCACCATGATAATGCAACTCATCTAGAAAAATGAATATAATTGGCATATTTCATTCAAAATTATTATTTTCAATGATCTTCTTTCTTTCTGCAAATCTTTTCAAGTTATGAAAACCAGAAAGATATGTATCTTTATGTCCATGCGCACAACACCTTGTGTGTTAATCTACTATTTCATATATGTTTTAGGTTCATATCTAGCATGGGAGAAAAGACGGGAAGTGAGAAATGTACATGATGTACCTATTTTCTTATGATACAAGTTAGCATGCATATTTAGATATATAAATACTCTTTTAAATATGTAAATTATGTTATAATAATATATTTTTTGATAGACATGTAATATGTTGAGAAATGCTCGGTGTATGCATTTATAGTTGAATGTTCATGTATGCACAATATTGCTTTGGCAACACACTCTGAGTAAAGGTTTTGGATTTTGTCCCCTCACCCCTATTAGGTTTCAAGAAGGTAGAATTTAGGGACGTTGCAAGCTAGGGTTTGGTTGGAGTTTGAGAGGACCTTCAACAGCTACCATTTTTATCAGTATGCAACATGTGCAACCATGGCGACAACCTACTAGGGCTTAGAACATATTTTGACTGGCCATTAAGGATGAAGATCGTCATGCCAATTCTTATAGGTTTCCCATAACTACTTGATGATTGGAGAGGGGTAGAGTAGCTGTCCATGATGGTAATTGAAGTCCATACTCATTGTGGGTTGATTAGCCATTGGGGAATCGCCTTGCAAACAGTTACTAGTAAGCTTTGAAGATTTAATGGAAACTAAGAACTTAGGATACTGGTCTTCACGGGATGGTTCTATCCAGGTGGGTGATGGGGAATATGAGTCAAAATAATAATAAGAATATTTATAGTGGAACATCTTTCACAATCCCGAGAGAGAGAGAGAGAGAGAGTTCACTAATAGATTGAGGGATAACTAATTTGACTCATTCACATACAGATCATGTATGTCTGGAATCCATATTATGCGAGGAGACATTATTTTTTCTAATTCAAATCGAGGGGTGATATCAAACCGGTCTATTTCCATTTGTATCAAATGAAGTATATACTTCAACTTTGATGTTCCAGAACTTTGGCTCGGAAACATGAAACTATAGTACGTGCTTTCTTTCAAAGATTTGGTTTAGGATTTTTAGAAGAATTCTTTGTGGAAGAACAAAAGTTTCTTTTCTTGGTTAACTCATATAATAGGAGGAAAATTTGCACAAGGTTCCATTACTGTTAATGGGTGGCTTCGGGATTTCTTATGTGCACATGCCTCTCGAGTGATTCAATCTTACGGTTCTTCATTATCTATGTATGGTCTTTTTTTCTTAGGTTCTCATTTTGTTTGGTCTTTTAGTTTAATGTTTCTATTCAGAAGATGTGGGTATTGGCAAGAACTTATTGAATCCATTGTTTGGACTCATAACAAATTAAAAGTTACTCTTACTACCAGGGTGACTTAAATGTAACTGATCAATGAAAATAGTGAATAGGGGAGTAGGTTTCTAGGTATCTTTGTTGAGTGCCAGGGTAAGGGTTACATGTTGCATGACCCACGCTCGTTACCTAGGCTATTTCCTTTTTTATTAATATTATCATTAAATATTCTTTCAAATTTTTTTCTAAACGTCATGTATTCATTAATTTCAATATGCTACATGAATGTCCTTATTTGCCCAAAAAATTTACTAGAGGCCTTTATAATGCATTATGAATTCTAAAAATATCATACTTCTTTGTCAACTCTAGAATCCTTATTCAATTATCCTCACAATGACTTAACCATTAAAAGTTTTCATGTGACATGAATGCCTATAGTCCATAATTGAATTCAACTATTCTAATGAGTCCCAAATGGAATCATTTGATCTAAATGCACACAAATTGTATTGTGGTGCTCAAACTTCATGATAATCCAATGAAGTGAAAGTTTAGAATGGAAATTTATCAAAACATATATTTGATTTGAGAAGAATAATAACTAAGATTAAATTTTGTGTCAATAAATCAATGTGTTACAACACTCCGCCCCTTAAAGAATATTTCATCCTCAAGATCCATATATCCATGGTCTAGTTAGATAGTATTCACCACCCCTTAAAAGGATTCAAATTGGAATCAAAAGAGGTGTACAAAACTATGTTAATTAGTGCCTAGTATTCTTCACTTTCACTTAATCATTACCCTACACCACACTATGCATTTTAAGGGTTTCCTATGACCTCCTCTAGGTCGTACCTCCTTGATTGTGACTTAGCTAACGAAATAATCAATAAAATTCCATAGAAACATTTTTCTTTATACATATGAGTATTATAAGGAAAATAATTCGTTGATGGGAAACTTTTCAATGAAAAACTAAAAATGGCCAAAATAAATGTGAGAAATAAGTCAGAATCACTTCTTACCAGCATTCACCATACTAATTATTTGACTCAATTGTAAAAGTAGTATTTCTATTGAATAAAGGGTCACTTTGAGCACATGGAAGAAAGATATTATTCTCTACCAAGGTGGATTTAGAAACTTAAACTTGGAGATTCTAGTCTCACTTTTCATCTTTAAACTACTAGGATTTTCACCTAATATAGCATTTTCTTTTCGACATTTGGGTTGGTGACTTATTTTAGGATTTATGGTTTTTCCCAGTAGTAGAAATCGCATTGTCCAGGTTGGTAAGTAAAGTAAGAAAACCCCACCACAACCTAAATGGTTTGGGATTATTATGTCAGAATGTTCACTAAACATCCTTCCTTAGACATGATAGCTCAATCCACTTACATAATGATGTTATTCTCCACTAATTGGTGTATTAGCAACTAATTTCACCTATGTTTTTGTTTCTATCTCAGATATATAGAGCTAGAAATACTAGCTACTCAATCCACTTACATTATGATGTTATTCTCCACTGATTGGTGTATTGGCAACTAATTTCACCTATGTTTTTATTTCTATCTCAGATATATAGAGCTAGAAATACTAGCATTGGTTGTAAACTATTTTTCTGAGTTCTACATGTATTGGTCATCTAGCCTAGGTTTCACTAGACATGCATGAGTGTCGACTGTTTACAACTCTGATATCATGTTGTATGAACCCAATTTCATTTATCAAATATTTATAAATTGTATAAGAAAATATAAACATATAGTTACAAAATCATACTTTACATTAGACTTGTAGAAGCTTATATGTAGGATGAAGAAATTAAGAATAAGCATAAGTCCTATCTACTCTTCTGTAGGGGACAACTCTTGGATGTCTTTCTAAGTCTTTTTCATATCACGTCCATGATTTCCCCAAAGGAAGTAAAACCAAAATGGACCCCAAGAAGGAAAATATGGGTCTGAAAAGTCGGCACTAATTTCAATTATTGAGATATTTAAATAATAAGGATATATGTAACTAAATATAGGTATGTTTTCTTGGTGTAGCATGGTGAAAATGAGTAGATTATCTAGTTACCATGCAAGTTCAAATGGGTACAACAATTCAAAATGGTTACTAGAAACAATAAAGATTCTCAATCTATATCAACATATAAATATTTTCTAAGTGAAATGATTTATCCACTAGCACATGAAATTTAATATTTTGTCTTCTCTAGGGCTAGGTGCCTAGTGTTCTTCCTTCTAGGAGAGAACAGCATTGTCTCCTATGGAGGTAACCAATACGGGGGTATCTCTAGTTGTCCATTATCCAGTATGCAAGGTTGGGGAATATGACCCACCAGATCTAGTGAGCCATAGCTCTTTAGCCAACATTCAAATTTTCTGCCAATGAGCAAATCCAATCATTTTATTAAACTAATCCATAATATTCAATAGTCAAATAGTTGTGGTGACCTTGCTACTTGGCCTGGGCTTTTATTACAAGAAGCATGAATGACATCAGAAAAGCCTACCATAAATCCATTAACTCAAGCATAGACACCAATGTCTGGTCAGAAAATTGGGTAAATGGCATGTTTATTCACGGTATCAACCCGAACTAGAATATCCCAGAGGATCTTAATGACATGTTATCTCCATGGGACTACAGAATGGTTACTGGGACTCATCCTTCATTTGTTCCTTCATGCCCCCAGGTGCTTGGGACACTATCTAATATATCCCACCACCTACTGATGATTCAAAGCCCGACTCCTGGGTATGGCCTCATGAACCAATGGGCAACGTTAGTACAAAAGCATCTTACAACTGGATAACAGCAGCCAACATAACTCAAACACATGGCGAATGGAAAACTATTTGGAAGATGAAGGTCCCAAAACAGCTCAATATGTTCCTCTGGCTGCTCCAGCATCATGCACTTCTTACTAATGCAGAAAAGCATCGCATGCATCTTAATGTAGAGACAACTTGTCCCATATGTAACAATGGTGAGAAAACCTTACTTCACTGCCTGAGGGATTGCCCACACTGCAAGTCCGTCTAGCATACCATCCATGTGCCACAAAACTCCTTTCTTTTAGAAGAAGATGAGTGGATACACTAGATAATATCACCAATGAATTCACCCACCAATCAAGTTGTGTTTCACGCTGTCACATGTGGAACACCAGGCGCAAACATGTCCATGAAGGCATCATGCTCAATGTGCAGTCTCATATTACTTTCATAAATGAGAGAACAAGTTCCATTGTTAAAGCTATGGAAACTATCCCCACAAAAACAAGGTTGACTATCAGAAATTTTACCCACCCATGAGCATATGACTACATCCTCTTTGTTGACATCGCCTTTAAGGCATAATTTCTAAATGTGGGCATTGGCATTCATGCCATCGACAAACAAGGCAAGCTCCTTTTAGGTGAGGGACTTCCACCAAAAGAAACCTCTCCATTAGAGGTTGAGCTACATGCCATTGTTATTGTTGCTTCAATATGTAAAGCTCGCAACATGACTAGAGCTATCATTCTTTCTGACTCCAGCTCTTCTGTCGATCTGGTGAACCAGGAATGTTGCTCTTCACCGAAACTCCAACAACTTTGGAGGAAATTTCAAGTCATCAAATCAACTTTGGTCAACCTCTCAGTTATCTATATACCCAGAGATATGAACCAACTTGCTGGCACCATAGCAAAAAAAACTCTACATTCCTTTACTTCCTACTATTTTGATTGCAATAAGCCATAATGGCTTGCTCAAGAACTTTATGTTAATCTATTAGACGTTTGGCCTATTTTAGAGCACAGGACGAATAAAACCTAAGTCTCTATTCCACAAAAAAAAACTAGTATTGGTGACCTTCAAGGGAGGGACAAGGCTAAAAACAAACTGGGTTCACCACATTTGCAAAATTCTATGAACAAAATTCAGGAGAGAAATAAAATATCTCAATACGGGAATTAAGAGTCTAGTACCATGTGTCAAAGGCAGGTGAATCTAAATATTGTGAGTATGGGATTCCAAGAGTCGATCACAATAGACATGTAGAGAAAATTAAAAAGAATTACTATTTTCTTCAAAATATTTTGTTTAATCTTTGTTATTTATGACTAGGTTTTCGATCTAGTATTTTTTTCAATAGTTTCTCATTTTTATTTTGTTTTGACTCCTTATTTTTATTAATTTAACCTATGAAACATTATATGTCTAGTGATGTTTGGGTAAAATATGACATGTATGCATTATTAACAATATAGGGTCTCATATTTAGGTCAGATGTTTTTATATTCATAGCTATATTTATCACTTATCAATTAGGGACTAAGGTGGACTATATTTTGCATACATATATGCTTTCCAAAATATGGCATAACATTACATATTATTATTCAATTAATTTTTAATGATAATAAATTAATTTAATTTTAACCCATATTCTTTTACTTAGAATTATATTTAACCACCTAACTTTCAAAATATCCCAATTGGTCATATATCCAATAATATGCATATTTTCCAACTTAGATATTCTACTTTTATCATACAACAACATACCCTCACCTACTAATATGATAATTAGAGGTATGGTTTCCCATATATATAAATATATTTGTTTTCTATGGTAATGACTAGGTTTCCTACTCCATTATTCTGACTTATACCCTTAACTTATATTTGTACAATTAGAAATTTAAATTGACTGTGTATGTATATGCACATATTAGATAGGGTTGGGCAATTGTATAATGTAGATTATCAATATAAGTAGGTTATAAGTAAAATTACCTAGATGATTACTTAAATATAAACTTATAATATTAATATGAGATTATAGTTCTATAGGTTTCACAGACTTACTGTTTCATACTTATAGATATCATTATATAATCATATATCTAAAAATCGATGAAGTTTATGTATTGATTGTGTTAATCTGAATTACTATTATCTTGCATCATGTGCTACTAAATGATTTTCTTGATGAAGTGAAACTAAATCAAAGAGATTATTGGACCAAACTTGTAGATGGAATCCTCGATGTTGAGGATCTCTAGGCATGCACCTATTTGACACACATGAGCTGGTCGTTGAGATTCTACGTGATCATCGGAGGCATTCTCTGCATCGATTGGTTCTGCCTTGGAATGGTGCAACTATAGAATGTTGTTGCGAGAAGAGGCATGGTTCAGGGTGGTCAGTGTCTAGGTAAAGGGGTCTACTATATCATTAATGATTGTTGTGTTTGTAGGATGTCAATCATTGGATAGAGGTAGAATGTGATGTGGTTGTAGGCATGTTAATGGTGGACTCAACAAAAGTGTCATGTTTGTAGGTGGTTGGAAGATGGCCATGGTTAAAGTGCATGGATCCATAGATTTGAGGTGATTACATTGCATTCAAACTATTTCTATCAGGCCACATTGAAGGAAGGAGAAAGTGTTGGGATAGATCCAGTTGGAAATGATGGTTATGTCATGATAGATGTCAAATATTTTATAGGGTTGAGGGGATAGGGCTAAGATGAGAAGTGCCAAGATGGCTAGAGTTTTGTAGGATTTTGAGAATACCTTCAATGTCTTGCGTGTTTATCAATTTACAACATGTGCGGACATGGTGATAGCCATGTAGGGTTTAGATCATCTCTTCATTGTCCATTTAAGATGAAGATCTTCATGACAATGCCTATAGATTTCCCATAACTACTTGACAACTGGAGATGGGGACTCCCCGATGGTGGTGTCTGGTGAATGGTAGCGTGATGGAAAAGAGTTAAGTGGTGGAGTTCATTGTCAGCTTTCCAAAAATGAATTTAAGCGTTGTCCTTTAACACTAGATTCTAAATATGGGTCATTATAAGATTCAAATACATCATTACTTTTTCGGTTACAAAGTCTTCAGTAGATCTGTTGAAACCAAAACTCCACAATACATCCTTGAAGAAAGTTGAGATTGAGATTCAAGGCAAGAAGTTCATCTACCCAGGGAAGGAAGTGTAGAAGAATTTGGAACGATGAAAGTGTTTTCTAACATGCTACATTGTTGGATTCAACCAACATTTGCCTACTCTTGAAAAATACATGTCATATATTTGGATTCTGAAGGGTTCTATAGAAGTTATGAATCATGTACATGGCTTCTTCCTTATCAAATTCTAAGAGGATATAGAAATGGATAATGTTCTTGACAATAGAGTTTACTTTGTTAGAGGCAAGTCCTCAGTCTTGATGAAATGGAAGCTAGGAGATACCCTAAAGAGGTTTTGACTAATTGATATGTCTGTTTGGGTTCAGATTTACAATGTGCCTTTGGAACTATGGACATGAAGATGTTCCTTAGGATTGGTTCTTTCTTAGGAAATCCTCTTCATGCTAACATGGTGACATTTGAGTTAAAGAATCTAGAATTTGCTAGGCATCAGAATTTAGTGCATGCTTCATTGATTTTACCATTGGAGTTGGAAGTCTCTAGTGATAAGGGTGTTAGCCACATGATTAAATCTGAGTATGAATGGAGGCCAAAAGCTTGCTCTGTTTGCAATTTGTTTGGTCATTTTGATAGTAAAGAAAACTCCATTGGTCCTACTATGAAGAAGATCTAGGTGAAAAAGGTTTCTAATGTAGTTGATCTGAGGGTTGCTAAGGAGATTGTTGATTACTCAAGTTTGTTAGTTACATCTACTACTAAGGATATTCCCATTGGTAAGTATTCCTAGAGAGACAATCATAAGATGATTATGACGGAATATACATAAAGGAATTGACTAATAATAATAAAGGCAAGCTTCTAATGCATTCCATTTCACTTGATTATGAGATAATGAGGAATTATAATGAATATTTAAAGAATGACAATTACTCAATTATGTAAGTCATCAAGTACATGACTTGAACAATGGGATCATACGGATGTTAAGAGTGTGTATATTCTTATTATGTCCCTAGTTGGATGTTACTATGGAAGGTTGATAGACAGTAGTAACACATAAGACTAGAGTGTGTTTTGGTTGATTATAGAATCTCATTAGTCATGATATGTGATATCAAACCAAGCACATAGATACATGTTAGGGAACACTGTATCGGACAAACCCACCTTTTTGTTTTATATTCCATGTTTATGTTGTGGGATATATATCATGTATATGATACATACTATATATATGGGGTGATTAGACAAATTATATATATATATGTATGTATATTTACGTACAAAATCCCTCGAATAAAATATTAAGTGTTAGATGATTTCCATTACTGGCACACATGAAAATCTTGATCGACTAAGTGTGGGCACCCTAATGGTGTTGTGTTGTCTATCTCATGGAATTGTGATGGTAATAATGTTGGCCTACCAAGCAGGGTGCATCTTATTGTGTTGACTTTTGGGTTAGGCTTAACTGAGTGACCTTAATGATATTAAGCACAGAGGCATACAGATGACCATGGTAAAATGTTGTGCATATAATCTATCCAAGAATTGCATAAGATGCAATTGACAAACATTGTCTGCCTTAATAGTTGAATATGGACACTGACGTGGTCCAGGTAATAGTTGAATTATTTTGGATCTTGGCACACTAGAAGATTGTATGCTGCAATCTTCTGAATTGATATGTGAGGACTATCAATTGAGTAAAATAGTCATATCAATAGTTAACTAAAGACCTAATTAATATCGTCAAGTTATATTCAAATCAAATTAAATCAAAATTGAGTTTTTGACAAAATTCCAAAATCTTTTGTAGAATGGAATGGCTACACACAACAACAAATTTTATCTAGGATCAATCCTTGAGAAGGACAAGTTAAATAGGAATAACTTCCATGACTAGTTTAGGATTCTAAGAAATGTTCTCACACAGGAGCGCAAGATCTTTGTCCTGGAAACACTAGAGCTAGATGAACCCCTTCCCAGTTCACCTAAGGTTGACAGGGATGCTTACAAGAAGAATTTTGAAGATGTCGTGGATGTCAAGTGTCTGATGCTCTGCTCCATGAACAATGAGTTGCAAAGGCAGCATGAGAACATGGATGTTATTGAGATGGTCACACGTCTTAAGAACATGTTCCAAGATCAGGCAAGACATGAGAGATGTGATGTCTCTAAAGTGTTGTTAAAATGTAACATGGCAGATGGAGATCCAGTAGCTCCTCATTTGCTAAAGCTCATTGGGTATGTGGAGAACCTTTCTAGATTAGGATTCCCCTTGGGTCAAGAGTTTCCCATTGATGTAATTCTACAGTCTCTGCCAAAATCATACAGTCAGTTTGTCATGAACTACAACATGAATGACTTTGACAAGACATTGACATAGTTATCAGGCATGTTGAGAACAGCTGAGACACAAATGAAGAAAGACAATCCCAAGTTTGTGATGATGAACAAAAAGACAAAGGGAAAGTCTAAGGGCAAAGGAAAAGCTAAGAAGGCTTCTAAAGCTATCCAGAGCCCAAACCTTCAGATCTCAAGGCAAGGGAGGAATAAAGAATGGAGGCAAGTGTTACCACTGTCACTAGGTTGGACATGGAAGAGGAATTGCCCCCTACGGTTGGAGGAAATAAAGAATAAGAAGGAAGAGATAGAGATATCCACTTCAAGTATAAACATTATAAGATAAATTTAATTCCTTCTTCATCATGGTATCTGATACCGTATGTAGATTTAACATACGTTGATGTGCAAAGCCTGAAAAGAAGTAATGCCTTTATGAAAGGGCAAGAGTGGACTGTGCAAAGAAAGAGTTTTTGTGATTTAGTCTACATTAATAATTTATCTTAACCCATTGGTCATGTAATAGAGTTATTTGAACTACTATTTCATTATGTTGATAATAGAAATATTATACTTCATGCATATTGTATGACAAGGATGATAAATCAATAAAGAGTTGTCAACGCTTCTATATTAAAGATGAGATCTTGTATGGAAATGCCCCAACATTTAATTATATTTATATAAAAGGAACTAAAGATGCATGTTAATAACATAAATACCAAAAAATTACAACTGATAACTCAAACAAAATCTTTTGCATTGTCATCTAGAACACATATATGAGAAATGTGTTACTAGAATTCATATTGATGTAAATAAAGACTCTTTTAATTATTATACCAAAAAGATACATGCAAATATTATTTATGAGCAATATGACAAACTTCCTCTCACTAGGGGTAGTGGAGAGAGCAAGCATTCTATTAGAGCTTACACATGTTGATGGATGAATATCTTATAGAATATATGCTAGAGGTAGTTGTTTATACTTCATTATATTTACTGATGATCTCAGTTGATATAGAGTTTGTATTTGATTAAATGCAAACATGATTCTCTTGAAGTGTTCAAGGAGATTATAAATGAAGTATAATTTTGATAAAAGTATTAAGAAACTTTGATATGATCAAATGTTGAAACACTTTACATCAATAGTTTGAGGACCTTCTGGAAGTACTGTGATAGTGTTTCACAAGTCAAATTCACCTGAAACATGATGATGTATCAAAAAGAAGGAATTACATCCTGATGAATCATGATCTGATTATCATTTAATCTAATCTTCTAATCTCCTCATAGATACATGATTTACACTAAAACAAAGTACCATCTAAAATGGTTTAAAAGACATCATATGAGATATGATATGGAAATGTCCCGATATGTCTTAAGGATGGAAACCTACATAAAGAAAGTAGTATCTTGAAAAGGTTAATATATAAACCATAATTTTTTAATACTAATATTAATACCAATCTTACAACAAAATGTTAGTTGCTATGATAACTGAGTTCCAAAAGAATCAGTGGGAGTGAAAATATAACTCGAAAGGTTCAAGATCAGCAAGAAGGTACAATGAGAATGATTGAGAATAAAAATTTGTTGTGCAATCTCAAGTTCCTTATGTGACACAAATGTTTATAATTCTAATAGAATATATTTTAGATTGAAAGATTGTGAATCTGATAACTCAGATAGGTAGGTCATAAGATGATGAGCCAACAAATCAACTAGAAGTTTTTGAGAACCAAAATCTGAGAAGTGTCTTAAGGCCATTATGGAAATCATGTGCACTAACAATGTATGACCTTACTAGTAAGACCTAAAGGGGTAAAACCCATAGGTTGCAGTTGGGTTTTCATTGCAAAGACCAAAATGGATAACCTAAAAGGATGAGTTGGATATAAAGGTTGTCAAATTAGTTCAAACTTGTTGAACATGAAAAACTTCCTTCACCAATTGTCATGCTTGTTGTTGTAGCTGGTGTGGATTATGAGTTTTGGCATATGAAGCTTAAAACCGCATTCCTTAAAAAGAATATATGAAAGGATGTGTAAATAACATAGCTTAAAGGTTTTGTAACTTCTTGAATGCAAATAAAGTCTATAAGCTACAAAGTTCAATCTGAGAGATTAAAACAAGCATCTTAGAAATGGGATCTTTTGAATTGACAAGATAGTCAAAGAGTTTGACTTGAGTCAAGATAAAAGATGAAATTTGTCATTACAAAAGATTTCGTGGGAGCATATATAAAAATTCCACATGTTTATGTGGAATAACATCTCAATACTACAAACATGGAGACATATCATGGAAACACCTTCAGCAATGAAGAATTAGGTGAGACATCCTATGTGATAGGAATTGAGATCTATAGAGAAATTACTTGAAAGTTTCATGACCTAAATTGAGAACATACAATAGCATGATGTTGAAAGAGTTCAACATGAAGGATTCTTGACAAAGAATCTGTCCGTTTTACATGGGATTAGTCTCTCAAGAACCTTATTTTCTAATTCCTATGAAGAATGGAAATACATGAGTAAGATGCCATATGCACCAGCAATTGGATCTATCATGTATTCTATATAAATGTAACCATCCCATAATATTGTATGTGTTGGACCTGACAAGATGATAATAGTTGATTCCAAAAAGGGTCATTGGAATGTCTTTAATAATAATCCATTAGTACTTGATAAACACTAAGGATTAGTTGGTACATTATGGAAACAAGGAAGAGTTGGTTGTAAAAGGTTACACCTATGCAAGATTCCAGAATTACAGAGAATGATCGCAATATTAAAAATTGTGTTTTTGATCTTAGGAGAAGAGTTATATGTTGGAAGAGTTCCAAACTATAGAGCATTGTTTTAGTTCTACAATAGAAGTCGAGTATCCTAGTGTTGTGAACACCAAAGTGGATGTTATATGGATCTAGAAGTTCATATGGATGAACTTATGGATGTTCCAATCATTGATGACACAATAGAGATATTGTGACAACAATGGAGCTACTGGTTAAGGAAGGAATATCTGACAGCATATTATGAAAATTCCATCTCATATAAAATATTGTATAGTGGATGAGGAATGTGCAATATACTAACTATAGCAAAGTGTTGTTAACCTGCTGTATTAGCACTTGTTTAGAAGAAACATGATGGACATGTTTAGATCACTAAGAATATGATTCATGGGTGATTGTCTCTAAGTTCAAGTAGGAGTTTGTTTGTATGTATGCCTAGAGATCCAATCATATTATGATTATGATGACATATTACATAAATGATTTGATTAATAAAAATAAAGGCCAGCTTCCAATTCATTTTGTTTCACTCAATTATGAGATAATGAGTAAACACAATGAATGTCTAAAGAATGACAATTACTCAATGATGTATGTATTCAAGTATGTGACTTGAACAATGAGATCATATGGATGTTAAAATTATGTACATTCTTATTATGTCCCTAGTTGGATGTTACTATGTAAGGATGATAGAAAACCATAACACATAAGACAAGAGTGTGTGTTAGTTTATTATAGAATCTCATCAGTCCTGATATGTGATATCAAACCAAGCACATAGATACTTGTTAGGGAACTAGGTATCAAACAGACCCACCTTGAGAGTGACACATGAAACCATAATTGGTGGTCACAATCATCTCTCATAGTGAGGGTGGTGGTTGTGATTCTTAGACTAGAAGTCACTACACTCATCACATGTCATTTGATATACTTTGGCATCATTCAACATAACTTTGACTAAGGATTTCCATAATAGTGTTGATTGGGTAGTTGTGACACATGGGATTCATTGTGAGTGATGTAGATTGGACTTGTTCCTCATACTAGAGTTTTATATCTTGGCCACTTGATAAGAAAGATTGAGAAAAGCATGTGCATGCACATGTGAACCAATATATGATATTGAGGTCACATATATCTCGAAAAGTCTGATCTAGTTCAAAGAACATGGGTTGAACATTGAAAGGGAGAAGTTCCATGCCTCGAGTTCAATTTGGATATTCATAAAAAAGGAATTATACATCATTGTAACACCTTCCACGGATTGTAGGTTAAAGTTCTTCTCCAACTTTCCATTCACTTGGGTAGCACTGATGTGAGAATAGGCACCACTCTTTCCTTTTGACGTCATAAACTAGTTATGGACATTCACTTCCAACATGATATGCGACCGATTGGGTCAGACACATAGGAATTCACCTAGAAGAGGAGTTTAATCATGAATGATAATTGAATTGATTACTAAAGTACTTAGGTATTCAATTCAAGTAAGGAATCAACTTTATGGACTCCCAACTAATCGGCTCATGTGATGAAATGACCGTTTGGAGTGTCAGGTGGATAATAAATTGACTTTGTAGAGTTTTTCCTAAAATGGGGGCGAGTCGACAGGTTCACATAGTGAACCAATAGGTTGGGTTCATGAGATGACTGGCTCATAGGGCGAGATTCCCAGTTCATAGAGAAATTTGATTTCATCAAGGATTGGTTTTGACGTCAAGTTGGGCATTAAATGGATTCAAATTGCCAATTCATATGCAATTGGGAAATATAAAACTCACTGGCTCGCTTGCCACTTGCAAACCGACTAGTTTTCCGCTCACAGGTTGTGAATTCTATGATCTTTTGGTCCCTTCCACTCCCACTTAAATTTATAGTCTTGATCCTAACCCCTCCTATAAATAGAGGGGTATTGGGGGCTTCTCAGACAACTCAATTGTCTCTAACAATTGTCATCCTCTCTAGTTGTGGTAACCAATAGAGACCCTAAGCAAGTCCTACCTGTTAACGGGAGGGTTAGAAAGGGAGAATAATTGTGGGAGTGCAAGTTGGTCACTAGTACACCAACAGGAGGGATGAGTTCTTGTCTGTTCTAGTAGAAAGACATGAGTTCTAGGTTGTCTGTGTGGACTACCATAGAGGCGAGGTGGTCGTTCCCATTGCTAGAAGGACAATGTCATCCTACAGTCTGAGATGGAGCTGCTACAGACGCCGTCCAAATTTTCTATCCGTGTAGGTGCTGTTGCAGACGAGTCCTAGTACAACTACGAGTGTTCTACTAGTGCAACAATTTATATTTGTTGGACTTTCTCCAGGAACATGTATGAACTCATTAAACTGTCATTTCCATTACATAATTGTTGATACGATCTTGCTATTTGGAAAATATGGATAGATAAAAAAAATCCGCTGCCAACTCTATGGCCATATTTCTCAACAATTTCAGTTGTTAGTAATGAGGATGAGTAATTCCATATACCAAAGGATTCCTTTGATGATACTTCTAGTTCTGAAGTTTTAGAGGATGACGGGTCTTCAATGCATGGGGTTGTCATGGACCTCTCCACTCCTCCAGACTTGGTGGAACATGTTGTCGAGGATTATTTTTTTGAACTTCAAAAAGGCAACAAGAAGAAGAATGCTAAAGGAAAAGGTAGGAATGATCTTAATAAAGAATCAGACCATACAGTTTAGACTTCACTGGATAATAAATTTGGCAATCTAAAGGTGGCTTGCAATGAACCTAGTGGTTTGCAAATTGATAAGTCTCAAACCAGAAAAGCAATTGTTCCAAATACTTTAAATGGAATGATCAACCATGAACATATTTTCCTAGATTGTAAGAGGACTTAACCTTAAGGCCTCTTCAATGTGAATTAAAATAAATGAGTTTAGACCCCTCATTGTCTTACTGAATGAAACCAAAGTTAGAGAAAAGAAAATTTGCAAGATTATTAGTAGAGTGTTTCTTGTGTTCCAATGGGTTTCAAATCATAATTCTTACATTCTAGGAGGATTTGTGGTTCTTTGTAAGGAAAGTAATTGTAGTATTGAATAAGATTCATGAGACTGATCAATCAGTTCATGTAGAAGTTTTGTTTGACAACATTTTTTTCTCTTACTATTTTTTATGGCCATAATCCTGATAGTGATAGATCTCGCCTTTGGAGGATTTCAATGTGGTTAGAAAAGAAGATGAGAATATGGGAAAGGATCCTCCACTAAAGAAGTCAATGGAATAATTCAACGATTGTATTCTTACTGTGTTCCTTTTGAGCCAAATCTCAATGGTCCTCAATTTTCTTGGGATAATCACAATATAGTGATAATTTAGTCACATCTTATATTGATAGAATCCTTTACAACTATAAGTTCATGAGTACTTTCTCTGAGCTCTAAGGTATTCTCCATTCCAATATTATCAATGATCACAAGATTCTATGTCTAGATATTAGGAAGAGAGTTAAAGTGAAGACTCCTTTTCGGTTTATCAATGTATGGTCAAACAATTTTGATTTCCTTGACGCCATTAGAATAAGTTGGTCCATTGAGTCTGGAGGTTTCCCTATTTTCAAAGTCTACTCTAAAATTAAGAGGTTGAGGTTTGATCTTTCAAACTATTACATGAATTATGTTGGTAATTTTTCTGATGTAGCTAGGAGAAAGGAATTCTTAGTTGTGGAGGCCAAAGTTAATTTAGATTTTATTCCTACTAATATTGTCTTCCAAGTTGAAGCTAGTGAGAAAAGAAAATATACTTTATTATCAAATATTCATGAAGAATCTCTCTTTAATCAGAAATCAAGAGTTAGTTGGATAAGGTGACTCAAATTCAAAAAAAATTGTTCTTTTATAAAAGTTATAAGGAACTAAAATCATATCAGGGCTCTTTCTATTGATGGTTCGGTGTACACAGATGTTGGTATTATCAAGAACCACATTGTGGCTTTTTATGGTAATATTTTCAACAATAGACACAATTTTGATTTAGGTATCTTGAACAGTCTTTATTTTATAAATGTTCATGATGTTGATAATCTGGCCTTAGAGATGTGTACTTCCGTTAAGGAAGTTCTTGAGGTTGTCAATAATTTGGAAAAGGATAAGTATCCTGTTCTTGACAGGTTTAATATGAAGTGTTTCAAATGATGATGGAACATTATCTATATTGATTTGATTGGATATATATTTTGTTTCTTCAACACTGGAAGGATTCTTAAAGAAGCCAACTGAACCTTTATCACTCTTATCCCCAAGGACAAGGCTTCTAATGATCTGAGCAACTTGACACCTATTGCTCTGTGCAACATCTTTTACAAGATCATTTCAATGCTTTGAACTAATAGACTTCAAGGAGATATATCGTCTATTATCATTAGTAATCAATGTGCCTATGTCAAGGGAAGGAGCTTTAAAGATGTTTTCCTCTTATCTAATGAGCTAATTGATGACCTTAACAAGAAAGGTGGTAAGCCTAAGATGTGTCTTAAAATTGACATCTTGAAAGCTTACAACTCTATTTCTTGGGATGTTTTCTTTTGTATTCTTAGTTTTATGAACTTTCCTCATTATTGGATTGTTTGGCTCAAAGAGATTTTCAACTCCATGACTTATGATATGTTGACAAATGGTAAATCTACGAAGGCCTTTAAACCTAGATATAGTGTTTTCCAGGGTGATTCTTTAGCTCCATTTATTTTTTTTGTGATGCTAGTCATGTCTTCTGTTTAATAAAGAGATGGTTGATTGTAAGCTCACCCCTCTTAAAGCTTCCTCTAGTTTTGATGTGTTACACTTATTCTTTGAAAATGACCTTATGGTCTTCTTTGCAGTTAATGATCAGAGAACTTATGCTATTAAAAGGGTTGCTTATGATTTATTTTCTTTGACTGGTTTAAATATTAATGCAGACATGAATATTGCCATTTATAGTCAAGATGTTGACAATGAAAGGATTAAAGGTATTCTGGGAATCAATGAAGGGTCTCTCTATCTAGGCCTTCCGCTCTTTGCTAGTAAGCTTATATTTGGGAGAGGACTCGGAAAATCTCATGAAATCCCGATACTATTGACATCAACTTTGTAGTACCGACAACTTCATAGAGGGCCATGACTAATCAAAGGCGTCGGTAGTACCGACACCAAGTCAATAGTAATGACACAGTGGGATTAGTTCAAAAATCTAAAATCATAGTTAATTTGATGGTCGGGACTTATTTTTTCCTAAGTCACATCTATGACATAGGAGGGGTTAGGCCAGACCGAATTATCATTTTCTATTCCACTGCAAGGAAGATGAGAGCTGGAAGCTGAGAAAGGAGAGGATACAGCCACATCCCAGACGATTTGAGCCCCTCCGGTGGGTAGATTTGTAGCCAAAAGACAACAAATAGTCATGTTCGTTAGAGGTAGTCATCCGAACCAGATTCTTTAGGGGGTTACTTTAGTTTTCTCCTGTTTCCCAAATTTTACTTCTCTTCTTCCATGTGTATGATAATGGAAATCATGTGGGGCTAATCCCCTTTGTTTCTTAGGATCCCAGAGTAGCCCAATTTTGCACTATTTTTACATTATGAGTTAATATCTACATTTCTCTTGATTTTTGGACATAATTATATGATTGCTTCATGATTATCTATGCTCATTACCATAGTTGATTTATTAGCCTGTTAATTGCATTGAGAGAGGGATTAAGAGTTGGATAGGTCGTAGATTTACACAATTGATATCATGCTTTGAGAGAGGGATTACGGTTTTGAAGGGTATAACCCATAGGATCTGGTAAAACACCTAACTAATAGTTAAATCACTACAAGAGTGGCGTTTATATTATATTAGGTAGTGAATTACGCTACAAGAGCAGCTATTATTGCTACAGGTCCATTGTCTAGGATTAGGAGGAATAAATATTAAGAAAAATATGTTGATTGAATTTTGAACTGGTAAAACTATAATCCTAACGAATCCATTCCATCTTTGATCACAAAATAAATATTTCATTTTGATTCTTGAAATTAGTCAATTAATCAACTAATCACTCTTTTCCATAGGTCTAGTTGATCAGATCACCATTAGTAGTAGTTTTGGATTTATGTTTCCCTAATATTGATATTCGGGCCTCTTTTGGCCTATATTACTTCGATACATGCACTTGCATTTTAGATATGTAGTTTACACTCCTCAAGTTGTTGGCACCATTACTAGGGAAAAGGCAATCCAACACTAAGAGTGTTGTGACCGGCCACTCTAGACCATTTTTTCCTTCTTTTTCTTTATTCAAGAGCATAATTGAAATTTTCTTGTTGTCAATTCACTTGTATATTGTATCCTAACATCGTTGTTAAGTTTCAGGTACTAATGCATGGTTCATGCTCGAACCATAGATTATAGAGAGTCTACTCCATTACAGATCAAGAGGAGATTTTTCACAGGGTTTGAGAGTTTGGAGCTTCAGCTGAGAAGCTGATCCCAACTTCACCACCTCTAGCAACACAACCAAAACAAGCAGAAATGGGTGACACAGATGATAAAGAGAAGACCATCTGGGGGAAGATAAAGGCATCTTCAGCAACAGCTCAATTGGTTCGAATGAAAAGGCATGTCATCAATGTGGGCAGCTACAAGATAGATCATGGCTTGGTGGCACTGGTTAGATTACAAGCATTCCATGTTCACAACACCAAAGATCCAATGACGCACATCAACAATTTCGTCAAGAGCTGCAATATGGTGAAGATTGGCAGGGTTCCAACAATAGTCATATACCTGAAATTGTTTCCTTTTTCATTGGCAAACAATGCAAATTCATGGTTTCTCAACCTATTTCCAGAGTCAATAGAAACCTTGGATCATATGATAGACATCTTCTTTGAGTGTTACTTTCCACTCCAAAAGATGAATGAGTTGGTCAGAAAGATCTACAATTTCAAGTAGTAGGCAGAAGAGTCATATTTTGAAGCATGGGAAATGTTCAAGAACATGTTGAGGAAGGTTCTTCATCATGGGATCGATATCAATTGCCAAGAAAACACTTTTTACTATGACTTGCATCAAGGAGAGAGGACCACACTCAACAGTGCAGGTTTAGGATTTTTCTTCAACAACAAGCCATCCAGTTGTCACAAGATCTGAAAAACATGGCTAAGATCCAGTCATTGGGAGATGAGGTCAAAAGTGCGCATTGAGTGAGAAGTTAGATAAAATTGCAAGGAAGCTTGAATAAAAATTTGGCACCTCATATGGAGATGAAGATGAGGATTTCATGTACCTGGGACAACAATATCAACAAGATAGGGGCCCCAGTAAGATAGACAGAATTAAAGACATGTTAGGCATGCTAGTGAGTCAAAACGACACCTTATTGGACCATACAAAATGGGTGCAGTAGAATAATGAGGCTCAGATCCACAGACTTAAATACCACATTTCTCAATTGGCAGCAGAGGTGGCCACCATAAAGAAACCCATTCAGCATGGATTTCATGGGAACATGGAGACAGCTCATCAGCATCACTAAGTAAAGTTTATCTTTGTGGTCTAGGAGCTTACTGAGGAGTCACCAAAGCAACATACTCCAGAGCCAGATTGGATGTATGTGCCTAGGGTTCCATATCCTTACAGCCTATATGGAAATATAGGAGGATGGAGAATGCTAGTGTGTTATGCACACACAGACACATCAGTGAATATAGAGTCAGCAACAAGTGATAACCATACCCCCATCTTCACTAGTTGTGCAAGATAAAGAACTGCAAAGTTCCACCAATTTTATGCCACTACCTCCTATTCCGGGAAAGATGCATATGCAAGAAGAGTAGGTGAAGGTTCTACTTCAAAGTGGACCAGCCACAGTCGATAAGGAAGAGCCCACAAGGGATAAGGAGCATCCATAAGTTATTCCATCCACATGAGACATGCCCAATTATATTCCAAATTTTGACCTAGAAGGTGGCATTGAAGCGAGCTTAGGGGAGGAGAGCCCTAATGTTCCATATGTTCATCCACACAAGCATATAGAGAAGCCACATGTGCAATTGTTAGAAAGTTTGAAGCCAAGAAAGGAGGAAAAGAAGTCCAAGAAATTCCTCGATATCATCTGAAAGCTCCACGTCAACATCCCACTCATGGAGGCGATAGAGAAAATTCCTTCATATGGGAGATTCTTGAGGGACATGATAAATAAGAAAAGATAGATAAAAGATATAGGTATCTTGCATGTTGATGAAGTGGTGAGTGATATGGTACATGGGAGGCTTCCAGTCAAAAGAAAGGACCCAGGATGCTTCTACATACCTTGTTCCGTAGGTATCAAGAATTTCCAACAAGCATAGTGTGATTCTGGGTTGAGCATAAATCACATGCCTCCCTCTACATTTTGAAATTTGGGGTTGAAGAAACCAACAAAAACATGCATGACAATCGAGTTGGAGGATGGATCAATTTTGAGGCCATATGGGATATGCCAGAATGTGCTAGTCAAAGCTAATCATTTATCTATCTTTAGATTTAGTGGTTATGGATATGCATGAGATGTGAGGATCATAGATGTTGTTAGGAAGGCAGTTCCATGCTATATTCGGTGTGATCATTGCCATGGGTAGAAGTTACTTGACATTTAGGATAGATGATGATAGAGTGGAGTTCAGACTGCTACATGTTTCTTCACAACTATCTCGTGACAATCTAGGATGAAGAAAAATCATCTTATCAAGCCTAGGACATTAAATAAGAGAGCTTATGGGAGGAAAGAAAATTTTATTTTTGTTATTTACTATTTGTTTAGGTCTTTTCATTCATTAAATTTCATAATTTTCTTGTTAGATTTTAGTTGATGTAAAAAGGTACCTTCATGTTCTTGTTTGGTGTGTAGAAAGAGTCAAAGTTAGTACTACCGAACCCAAGACGGTACTGCCGACTCCTTATCAGGTAAAAATTTGTAGAAAGTCAATACTACCGACACCAAAGTTGGTACTACCAACCTCTCTCAAAAATATCAAAGGACTATACGAAAGAAATTCGACGCTATTGACACCCAAGTCGATACTACCAACTTTTCGTAGCAAAACTCATAAATCTATAGGAAACGGTCGTCGATACCACTGACATACATGTCGATGTCACCGACTTTTAATGCTCAAAGAAGGATAGAGAATGGCATATCTTTGTACCACCAAGACACAAGTTGGTGGCGCAAAAAAGAGTGATATGTGCTAGCATAACTTGATCCAAAGAGCCACCAATCATCCACCACCACCACCCTACAGAGCAATTGGTACCCCTGTTCCAACTCCAGGTTTGGATTTTGAATATGAGGACATAGTCAAGTTCAAGCTTAGGGGGGTGTTGGAACGGCTTTATCTCTATTTTTCTCTTTAGTTTGTCTTTAGTTTTTTGTTTGTAGGATCCACATCTATCTAGTGTAATCGTGGAGCTATATAAGCCTGGTTTCTATGTTTGTCATCATAGAGTGTGCTCTTTTGTGCTTTTGAATGGACTCTTAAAATGTGTTTGTCATATCTTTGAAAGCTTAGTTGTAAATTCTAAAGGCAACATCACCTAGAGAAAGTGTATGTGTTAGTCGGCTTAAGGACATTTGATATGAATGGAAGTCTGAATTACCCATGAATTGTGGATGACAATAGGGTTTGACCCTGAGTTGATCAAACAATTAACGAGACCTTAAATTCAAATTTTTGAAAGAAATCCTAAGGTTACCTTGTATACAGGTCAGTAGTAGAGGGACACATCATAGCTTAAGAAAGGCATTGTCTCTTAATTATGTGATTGCATCTAATTTCCATCTATTCTGATCCACGACTTTAAGATGATCAAGTAACCCGAATTGTTTCCTCTTGATTGCATTGCATAGCATAATAGGTGGCATGATAGTTAGTTCTTTTTATTACATTAGTTACAAACATGAAAAAAAAGCTCTTATGCATAACATCTAGTTGCAATAAAATGCCATGTAGATTGCATGTTTTTTGCATCATTTGTTTTGACATCATGTATGCATGTATTTTATTTTGAAATTAAAAGTGCAAGGATACACATCCATGCCTCTAATAATAAATTGAAAAAATACACAAAAGAAAATTTTGATTATTGTAGTGAATCCCAAACATACTCTTTCACCATGCTACAACATGGGCTAATAAAAAAATTGATAAAGAGGTGGAGAAGGACGCCCTGGGCTTAGTTTTGAACTGTTCTACAAAAGAAGATGAACTCATGTACATGATGCATTCTTTTTTTAGGTGATTCTACATGATGCATCCTAATTCCTATTATTTGGGATCCTATGTTCATTTTGTGGAATTTTAGGTGAATCTACAAGTAACTATACAAGTTAGTACTATAAACCTGCTTGTCAGTGGTATCGACACTTGATGAAAAGGAACAAGTGAAATCGAGAAAACTCGATAGTAAACGAAGGAAGTCGGTACTATCGAAAACCATACAGAGAGGACTCAGAAAATATCAGTACTACTCACATCAACTTGGTAGTACTGACAACCTCACAGACAGCCACAACTTACCGAAACCAAGTTGGTAGTACCGACTCTGTGGGATCAAGTAGGATCTAAAATCACAGTTAATCCATCCTTCAGGACTTAAATTTGCCCTAAGTCACTTCTATGACTTTAGGGGAGTTTGTCCATACCTAAGCATCATGTTCTATTCCATGGCACGTCAGCCAAGAGCTAGAATAGGAGAAAGTAAAGGAGGCGGCTACGTCTCAGATGAATCAAGCACCTCTGTTGGGTAGATTTGCATCTGGAAGACAGCAAATTGTCATAATCATCAGAGGGAGTCATTTGGATCATCTTCTTCAGGGGGTTACTTTTGTTTTCTAATATTTCTCATGTTTTTCTTCTCTTTTCCCATGTGTATGACAATGGAAATCATACGGGGCTAATCTCCTTTATTCCTTAGGATCTGAGAATAGCCTACTTTTGCATTGATTTTGACATTATGAGTTAATATCTACATTTCTCTTAATTTTTGGACATAACGCTATGATTTCTTCATGAATTATCGATGCTTCATCTTCAAAGTTGATTTCTTATACCTTTAATTGCTTTGAGAGAGGGATTAAGAGTTGGATAGGTCACAGATTTACACAGTTTATAGTGCGCCTCGAGAGAGGGCTTACGGCTGTGAAAGGTATAACCTAGAGGATTTGGTAAAGCACCTAACTAATAGTTAAATCTCTATAAGAGTGGGGTTTATATTATATTAGGTAGTCAATTACAGTATGAGAGTAGGTAATTCTTGCTATAGGTCACTTTGTCTGGGATTAGAAGGAATAAATATTAAGAAAATGATGTTGATTGTAGTGTGAACCGTGGTAAAATCATAATCCTAAGGAATCAATTTCATCTTTGGTCACCAACAAATTAATTTAGTTTTACTTCTGGCGATTAGTCAATTAATGAACCAATCACTCTATTTCATAGGTCTAGCTGATCAGGTCACCTTTAGTAGTAGTTTCTATATTCATGTTTCCCTAAGTTTGATATTGGGCCTCTTTTATCCTAGACTACTTCGATACATGCACTTGTGTTTTAGACGTGTAGTTTACACGCATCATTTGTAAAAATATAAGAGAGGTTATTAAAGAGTTTATTCAGTTGAATGGTTGGAATATAGATAAGAACAAGGACATTACTTGGATCAAATGGATCCATGAAAAGTATTTACTTCGAAGTACATTCTGGTCTCTTCCTATCAACAATTATTTCTCCTAGTTTTTTTTAAAAGAATTCCCGCTAAAAGATGTTTTTTTAAGAAAGTTATTGCATACAACATTGGGGATGGCTCTAGTTTATCTATTTGGAATTATCCTTGGCTCCCTAAAGCTAAATTTATTACTGATGTTCAGGGAGGGAAAAGTGTTATTCAACTTGGATTGGACTGTAATGTGAAGGTTAGTAAGTTGATTAGAGATGACAATTGATTATTTGAAAGTTTCAGACCACATAGTGGTTTAATTGACCTATTGAAAATTATGCCTACTGTTGGTATGTATGCCTAGAGCCAATCATATGATGATTGTAATGGCATAACATATAAATGATTTGATTAATAACAAAGGCAAGATTCCAATTTATTTTGTATATTCAGTTATGAGATAATGAATAACATAATAAATGTCTAGAAAATATTATTACTTGATGACATATGTCTTCAAGTATTAGACTTGGAAGAAATGAGATCATACGGGTGTTAAGAGTACATTTACATATTCTCATTATGTCCCAGATTAGTTGGCATTGTGGAAGGTTGATAGACAACAATGACACATAAGATAAGAGTGTGAGTCGGTTGATGAATGAATCTCATTGGTCATGATATGGCAATATCAAACTAAGCACATAGATACATGTTAGAGAACAGTGTATAGGACAGGCCCACCGTGAGACTGACACATGGAAGTCATCATCATGGAAGTCATAGTCATCTCAACGATGGTGGTGGTAGTGGTTGTGGTTCTTAGACCTAAAATCACTACACTCGTCACATGTCATTGGGTATACTTTGGCATCATCAAATGTAGTCCTGAAACATGGGTTATTATAACGATGATGATTGGGTGACTTTGACACATGGGGGCTGACTGTGAGTGATAGATATGGGATTTTATCCCTCTTATAGGAGTATGATATCCAAGGCTTCTTGATTAGCGAGACTGAGAAAAGTATGGCCATATACATGTGAGTCAATATGTGACATTGAGCTTACATATATCTCATGCAATATGCTCTAGTTCAAGAAATTAGATTGAATAATAATGATGGTGATTTCTCCATGCCTCTAGTTCAATCTGGATATCAGTGACAAATGAACTATAAGAACACTAGAACACCATGCACAGATTGTAGGTTGAAGTTGCTCCCCAACTTTCCAATAACTTGGGTAGCAATGATGTGCGACTAGGAACCACTCTTTGCTTGTGATGTCATAAGTTGTTATGGACATTCACTACCAATGTGATATGAGAGCTATAGGGTCACACACGTAGGAACTCACCTAGAAGAGGAGTTCAGATCTTGAATGATAATTGAATTAAGTACTAAAGTGTTTAGGTATTTGATTTATGCAACAAACGGCATGATGCCAATGCCAAATGACTATCTCAAGGGTTGAACGGGTGTTTGGAGAGTGCCAAATGGACGTCTTAAGTGTTGAGACTACGTTTGGAAAGTCATGGTTGTTTTGAGTTGAAATTAGCTAAGAAGCAAACCAAGTCAACCAGTTGGATCAACTCGAGTCACCAGACGGCCGTCTGGGTGATCGAGACGGTCGGCTCGCATGGGCGAGATGGTCCAGTTTGGTTGAGTGAAGGTTCTAGACATTTCCTTATTTTTTTCACTTGTACATTACTTGTGCTAGGAAATTAATGTCTAAAATTGATGGAAATTGAGTTGTCAATTTTATGTACATCTGGAAAATGTGAAACAACTGTCTCGCATCCCAGACAATTGTCTCGCTGGGTGAGACGACTATCTCAGCTGTCGCAGGTTGCGAAACTTCCAAAAATTTTGCAAGAATTTGAGATGTTCCGGTCCCTTCCACTCCCGCATAGACTGGGAACCCTGACCCTGGCCTCTACTATAAATAAAGGGGTACTAGGGGCTTCCCATAGAAGAACACAGACAATTGAGAATCAGTTGCTCTAAAAATTGTTGTCCTCTCTAGTTGTGGTAACCACGAGAGTCTAGGCAAATCCTACCCGACTAAGGAGGGATAGCCAAGGGAGAGAAACAATTAAGGATCATTGTTGTGGGAGAGTAGGTTAGTGACTAGTACACCAATGGGAGGGACAACTCCTTCCTATCTATTCTAGAAGGATGATAGGAGTTCTAGTTGATCCATGTGGACTACTCTAGAGGAAGGAGTCCTTTGGCTACTGGTAGGAGGACAACATCAACTCGCAGACTGTGGCAAGATCTGAGGAGTCGTTGTAACAGTTGTCTGAGATTGTTGTCCATAGAGGAGCAGTCAAATGAGTCCCAGTGTGACTAGGAGTTGCATAGCCACTGTCCAAGAAAGAGTGTGCATCTACATCGATGAGGATTGTTGCTAGACTTGCTTCAGGACCCGGTATATCTTCGTGAAACCATCCTTCCCATTACATAGTTATTGACGTGATATGCGGTTAATGGGAAACATGTTAGTAAAACAATCCATTGCCTATCTGATGTTGTATTTCCCTATAGTGGTATCAGATCTATGTCAATTAATTATGTTTTGGGAATTGATATGATCAGGTTTTGGTTTTATCGTGTTTATTTATAGCATTTGATGTGAATATTTGAATTGGTTGATGTCATGCCTATCTAATAACGACATAGAGAACCCTAATGAATATATATAGTATATATATACAATTTACACGTGTCTCCATAAAATTGGTTTTGATGATGGATGTAAAGCATGGTTGTGGTCAAAACCCCATATATATGTGAGTATGGTTTTGGTTATTTGTTCTTATTGTTAATCAGTCTATCTATCAAGCCTATCTCTCATTTCCAAATGTAAGTAATGCTCTTCTTCCTGTTTCCCCTCAAATGTAACTCGAGGTTTTCCCCATATACATTGTAATAAGAAATATGATAGTTTTAATTTATGTTTTGACCTGAGATAATGATATGCACAAAGACAAAATGACCGACTCTTGAGACGACCTGATAGACTAGAGGACCGATGAGGCCAGACAACAGAAGGAAGAACCGATCGAATGGTGGCCTAACTGACCAGCTGGAAGTATCCAGACGCTACTTGGACCTGAGAACCAGACAACCACTTCAGAAGAGACCAACTGAGCAACCAAGAGGCAAGCCCACCAGTTCAAGAGTTGAACTAATCAACCCATATTAGTTCGAGCACAGATCTTCAACAACAACATGTTGCATATGATGTGGACCATAGGTGGTAGTAATTCTTTGTAACTCCAAGGAATTACATTAGCATGGCCATAACCATCACTTGAGTGTTTTATTTATTACATGTTCTCATTTGTGGTTATAGCATGTATAAGATACATACTATCATATGTGGTTATTGGATAAAGTATATGTATAACATATACAAAAAACCCCTCAAATAAAATATTAAGTCTTAGATACTTTCCATAAGAAGCACACATGAAAAGCTTGATCGACCAAGTGTGGGCACCCCCTAGTGTGGTGTGTCATCTATCTCATGGAAGTGTGATGGTAGATATGTGGGTCTGCCCTAGCAAGGTGCATATTTATCGTGTTGGTTTTTGGGCCAGGCATAACTAGATGATTTTAATTGGATTAAGCACCTAGAATCATGTGGATAATCAATGACAAGGAGTTGTGCATATCATCTGTCAAGAGTTTCATATGATGCAATTGGCAAAAGTTGACTAGCTGATAGAATCAAGGTGTCACAGCCCTAGTTGTGTCATGATTTTTATGATATTTGGATCTTGGCTCACTAGAATATTGTGCGTTGCAATCTTCCAAATTGATACATGAGGGTTATCAATTTGAATAAAATATTGGGAGCTATAGTAAATTAAAGACCTTATTAAATTGCCAAATTTATCAAATCAAATCAGATCAAAAATGATTTGAAAAGTTGCAATATTTATTTGTAGAATCAAATGTCAAACACAAACATGTTTAGATTACAATTAGTCGTTTATAAGGACAAAAATAGGATAAAGTTTCACAATTTGTTAAGGACTTTGATAAATGTTCTCATTAATGAGCGAAAGCTCTATGTCATTTATAGATCAATGCCAGAGGAACCCTCTCCAAAGGTGCCTAAGGCTAAATGGATGCTTATTCGAAGCATGCCAATGATACCATATACATTTGCATACCTAATTCTATGTTTTATGAAGTATGAGTTGCATGAAAAACATGAATACAAGGACATTCTTGATATGGTAACACATCTTAAGAATCATGTAAAGCAAATAAGGTTTAATTTAAGTGTCAACTGATAAAGGGAGGTCGAGTATGGTCCCATGTGCTCAATGTGATTGGACATGTGGAGTGTATGGGATTTCTCTTAAGTCAAGGATTGACCTAGATATGACTATGCAAGTTTTGCATGAATCATATAATCAATTTATCAAATGTTTGGAATATTGATGCCAATGTAAGGAAGAAGAAGGACAAATCCATGATGGTGATCAGTGCAAATGAGTCCTAGGGAAAAGGCAAGGCTAATAAGTGTTATGAGGCTAACCTTAAGTCCAAGTCTTCTACACTCAAATTATGGAGAAGGATAAGTGTAAAAGGAATCTATCCTTTTCACTTAAAGGATAAAGAAAAAAAAGTTCCACCATTGTCACCTATTTAGACATTAGAAAGGAATTATCCTCTTCGTAGAGAATTTCAAGAAGAAGATATAAATAGAGATCTCCACTTTAGGACCTGAGAAGAAGTAAGCTAGAACTATGCAGAGCAAGGGTTGCTGCCTTTACAGTTGGGAACTGTCATTCATGGGCACATAATAGAATTAGTGAATTGTTGTTATGCACATTCCATTGATAAAAATAATAAATGTTTTGTATGAAAAGAACATTATGTTTCATTACGAAAATGCCTTATGTCTCACAAACTATACTAGATAGATGTAAAGACAAATGTGTATTACACATATACTGAATGATTGGATGATTGAAACAACTAAATACCTATAGCATTGCATCTAGAGATCATAATCAAGAAATGCATTTCCAGAATCCATATGATGGTTATCTAGACTCTTTTGGTTATTGAACCAATAGAAACATGCATGTCTTATTGGGAAATATGACAAGAGAATCTTTCCTAGATGTAATGGGAGATCGACTATTCTATTATAACTAGTACATATTGATCTACATAAACCTTTTAGAATGAATGTTGAATGTAGTCACATAGTATCTCGTTATATTTACAGATATGATCTCTTGAAGTGTTCAAGGAGATCTAAAATGAAATACACAACTAAATATCAAAATTTAACGATATTTCAATTTTCTTAACAAAATTTAACATCCAGTTTAAGTCGTGGTAAACTTCAACAAAAGGGAAGGGCTAAATAAATTGGTAAACCACTTTTACAAAGTTATGTAAATGAAGCTCAAGAGGGAAATAAATAGTTCAATAAAGAATTGAGAATTAGTACCTATTTCAAATCGAGCATTTCCAAGTCAAAGTATGGACGAAGGTCAAGAAGCCCATTTATCATGATCTAGAAAAAGAAAATGTACTGGGGTTATTTGATGTTTCTTGGCTTAGAAATCACTTTCTAGGTTCTTATTAGGTGAAATTGCCATTTTACCCATTAGTAAGTAGATTATTTAATAATCACTTCCTAAGTGTCATTAGGTTAAAGTCTACTATTACTAATTTAGTCATAACATAGGGTATAATTACTATATGGTTGTATTTGAATTTGGCTTTTGTCATGGGAATTATGGATGATATACATGGTACATTAGTGTCAACATCATATAAAACACTAATACATGTCACATATGTGTTTGCATTAAGACACGTCTTTATCTCATATAACCATTTACTCAAAATAGTTTCAATTTAGCTATGCACTTCCTAAATCCAAGTTGCATTTCTAAATATTATATTACTCATATATGTATCTAAATTCACAATCCTGATGTGGCAAAATCAAGTTATTGAATTAACTACTTCAAGAATTAGTTTGTTAGTCATGATTAGGGTTTTCCATTACTCTCAATTCTATGTATGCTGGTTAGGTTATATACATACACAATCAATACTGCACACTCAATTGTTTGTTGAGTTTTCTCAAGACTGGATCCTAAAATATTATTCCCTCTAATATATATATATATATATATATATATATATATATATATATATATATATATATATATATATATAGAGAGAGAGAGAGAGAGAGAGAGTCAGGCTAGAATACACTCGAGTGTATTTGGAGCATAATACACTCAACAAGTTTTTCATGATGTAATATTTTTTCAAAAATCTAATCTGTTGGTATTATTAAACATCTTGTGAATAGATCATACATAAAATTTGAGCATATTTGGGCATTTATAGGTCATGTTACAAAGACAGCAAAAATTATGCATTTCAAATTAGTTTCGTGTGTCGATTTTGTTGCCCTTGAATGAGTGACTTAAACTCATCTGAATGGGCTCAAAATTTGTATGTAGCCTAGTTATGGTATGAAGGTGAAGATCAATGGCTTACATTTTGTAAAAAATAGTCTTGATATGCAAACACACCTGAGTGTATCTGTGCGATCTATACACTCGAGTATATTCTAGCCTGACTCTCTCTCTCTCTCTCTCTCTCTCTCTCTATATATATATATATATATATATATATATATATATATATATATATATATATATATATATATATATATGTATATATATGTGTATATATATATATGTATATATGTATATATATGTATGTATATGTGTATATATATGTATATGTATATATGTATATACGTATATATATATATATATATATGTGTGTGTGTGTGTGTGTGTATATATATACTTATATTTAGTCAATAAGATGAGATATGTTTATTCACCAATATTCCCTTACCTAGGATACCTAGGGTTAATTGTTGCATAGTTCAATACATATTAGTCATACACCCTTACTTAGGTCTCGAGTTGTATAATTTAATACTAACATGTGAGTGAAGGAGTTCCCTTATAGTTAATCAAAAAGTGTCATCTTAACTATGGTTTAGAAATATGACGTTATTTGAGATCAAATTGGTTCTCTTGTTATATGAATCCATAAGGAAATATGGGTCAATAATGTTGTAGTCTAAAATAGTGGATTACATTAATTGGATTTATTTTCCTCTAATGTACTTTAGGTTATAATAGTGTATCATTTTCACTATATGGTTTTCTAGGGCATATATACTCATATGCGTTAAATAGGACCAAGATATATCTAGGTCACGATGTGCATTGATTTTTTTGGTTCATTACCGCTCATCTAATTTATTTAATAATTAATCTATTTAGTTACATGTATACTTATCAATTGTAGCAAGAAAAGAAAATTGTCTTGGATCTTTGTACTTCTCAATGAATAGGGGGAGGTTTAGTCGTCGTTGTGCTTGGATCCAGAAGATAGAGTTGAGGTCCTACATGTACTGGCCATTGGTCATTGCCACAGCAGGTAGTGGTCGTAGTCTCGGTGTCCGGTAACAGAGGGAAGCCGATTCCCTACCCAAAACTGTCGGCATTAAAATGATATGCTAAAGAGGTGATGAGGAATCTTAGGTGGTTTGACTGCCTTGATTTCATTCGGACTCGATTGGCTTGTCCGTTGAGGTGAGGTAGGTGGTGTCATGGTTGTAGGTATAGAGGTTGAGAGAGGAAAATGAATGTGGTGAAGTCTAGTGAGTGATAGTGGCTAGATTCAGGCGGGTGCCTATTGCAGGTGGCAGGTGATTAGGGTGGCAGCAAGATCATGGTGCGGCCAGATAGAAATGGAGAGGAAGTTGGACAAGGGTGGGTTGAGTTGGTGTGATGGAGTCTCGGGAGGAGATAGGATTCTACAAATATAATTGTGTCAATGATGCCTTGTCGACGGGGTAGCTAGGGGGTTATGTATGAGGGCTTAGGTTAGGGTTTTGGTTTGATGGTCAGTGGTGATGGTAAAACCTTGTCAATTTGGTGAGTTGCTCACAGGAGGGCTCATTGGTCGTTACTTTTTGTAGGTCTATGGTCTTAATGGTTTTCAACAATACGTTTAAGCTCGCAATCAATAGTGTGGCTATTGGGTTAGGGAGAACGAAGTCGAATCTAAAGAGGAAGAAACGGTCAGATTGGATGTTGGAATGGGAAAGGATTGCTTCATCGGAGTTGGGTCCAAGAAATGACCATTGCATCTATAGGAACGCACACAAGTAAATGAGGGCGTCGAACCCTAGTTTGACCAGACTCACATTCCACATTATAATTCATTTCTTAGGTGTTATTTTCTATAATTTCAAATTTTAATATCTCATAAAGTATATGATTGTTTACCCTAAAATTTTCACCTCACCTTTAGATGAAATTAACCTAAATTATAAAAATATAGACTCTCATATTCATGATTCCAATGGGGAAAATAAATTTATTCTCATAATGAATCCACATATTAATATCTAAAATTGAATAATATGTTTTTATGTGATTCCAAAGCTCAGAGACTCTGACGTGGTTTAATTATTCAATTTTGGGTCTCAAGTGGAATGATTAGACCAACATAAGGACAAATTTTATTTTGGCGCTCGAGTTTCAATATATTTTAAATGACATGCAAATATGAATGCAAATTTGGAAAAAGAAAGAACTTCAATCTTGGAGGATTATGAATCGTAGTTCAATAATTTAATTTTATACCAATTTTCAGTATGTTACACCGGGAGTCCAACCGATCAACTAGAGGGTTCAGCCAGTCGGCTGGCATGTGCTTGCTGCATTGTATAGTTTGCTACATGTGATTGGACCTTAGGTGGTAGAAATTCTTTGTGGATTAAAAAAATTGCATTAATATGGACATAAAAATCATCATATATTTTATGATTGCATGTTTCGTTTGTGGATATAGCATGTATATGATACATAAATAAGTATGTGGTGATTGGATATGTATATGTATTTATATTAAAATATATCGATAAATATTGAATTTTAGATGTTATCCATAAGCAGCACATATGAAGAGCTTGATCGACTAACAGTGGGCACACCCTAGTGTGGTGTGTCATTTATCTTGTGGAAGTGTGATGATAGGTATGTGGGTATGCCTTACCAGGGTGCAAATTCTATTATGTTGTCTTATGGGTCAGACTTAACTAGGTGATCTTAATATGATTAAGCACCTAGAGTCATAAAGATGAATCATGGGAAAGAGTTTTGCATACCATCTAACTGAGAATTGCATGAGATGTAATTGGTAAATGTTGCCTACCTTAATAATTGATTGTGAGCGCCAATGTTGGCTGGGTAATAACTTAATTTATTTTGGATCTTGGCTCACTAAAAGTTTGTATGTTGCAATCTTCTGAATTGGTAGTGAGGGATATTAATTTGAAAAAAATAGTGGGAGTGATAATTAATTCTAGGCCTAATTAATATAGTTGGTGTTATCAATCAAATCAAAAGTATTTTAACAAAAAATTATAAATCTTTCTTTTGTAGAAGCTAATGACAAACACAAACATGTTTTCATTGTGATCGGTTCTTGAGAAGGACAAGCTGAATGAGAATAACTTCCACAACTAGTTTAGGACATTGAGAATCATTCTCACTCAAGAGAGCAAGCTCTATGTCTTGGAGACACCAAAACCAGGTGAACCTACTCCCACCATGCCTAAGGCTGACAAGGATGCTTACAAGAAGCACTCTAAAGGTGTTGTGAATGTTCAAGTGTCTGATGATGTGATCAGTGAACTATGAGTTGTGGATACAACATGAGAACATGGATGGTATTGAGATGGTAACACATCTTAAAAACATGTACCAAGATCAGCCAAGACAAGAGAGATATAATGTCTTAAAGGCATTGTCCAAGTGCAACATGGTAGAAGAAGATCCATTAGGTCCCCATACACTCAAGTTGATTGGGTATGTGGAGAACCTTGCTAGACTGGGATTTCCCTTAGGCCAAGAGTTGGTCACAGATGTGATTCTACAATCACTTTAGGAATCATACAGCCAGTTTGTCATGAACGATAACATTAATGATTTAAACAAGCCGTTGTTAGAAATACTTAGCTTGTTGAGCACAACTGAAGTGCAAATGAAGAAGGATAAATGCAAATATCTGATGATGATTAGTCGAGGAAAAGGGAAGCCAATGGAAAAGGCAAAGCTAAGAAAAGTTATGAAGCTAGCCAAAAGCCAAATTTTTTTGCACTGAAAGCTAAGGGAGGAGCAAATAAGGAAGGGAAGTGCCACCCCTATCACCAGCCTAGACACTAGAAAAGGAACTGCCCTCTTAATCTTGAGGGACTCCATAAGCAGAAAGGAGATGGAGATATCCACTTTAGGACCCGAGAAGAAGTAAGCTAGAACTGTATGGAGAAAGAGTTATTGCAAATACAGTTGGAATCTATTATTCAGCCTAATGGGCATGTAATAGAATTGGTGAATTGCTATTATGTACCTTCCATGAAGGAAAAGATAGTATTATGAATAATTAATATTTTATTTTAAAAGATAACATCTTATATAGTAGTGCCCTAGGTCTCATATTCTATACTCAATAGTTCTATAAAAAATATGTGTAACAAATATATTGAATGGCATGATTCAAAAAATGAATAAATATAACATTGTCATCTAGATAACACAAATGAGAAATGCATTTTTAGAATCCATAAAGATGGTCATCTAGAATATTTAAATTTTTGAACCCATAGAGACATGTGAGTCTTATTCTTTTGGCAATATGACAAAGGCACCTTTCACTAGAAATAGTGAGAGAGTGAGTAATCTATTAGGGCCCATACGTATCGATGTACATAGACCTTTTAGAACAAATTCTAGAGGCATGAGGAAATCAGTATATATGGTAGTTTGTATCTAATGATATACAAGTTTAAATATCTTGAAATGTTAAAGGAGGTCATGAATGAAGTACATAACCAACTTGGTAAATTATTAAAATAGTTTGATATGATCAATGTAGAAAATAATTAAACTAAGAGTTAGAGGACCTTCTAGGAGACTGTGATAATGTATCACATTGAACTTCATCTGAAACATAATGATATATCAAAAGAAGTAACCACACCTTGCTACTCATGGTGTGATCGTCAATAATTCTAGCTAATCTTCCAATTTTTTTTGGGCACACATTTTACAATAAGCAATGTACCGTCTAAAATGGTTGAAAAGACACCATATGAGTTATGGCATGGGAAGAGTCCTAATATGTATTTTACAAAAATCTAGGAACAAAAGATTATATAAGAAAATAGTTTCTTGAAAAGCTTTGTCCATTAATCATGTAATTGTTATTTTGTTGAATATATTGATAGAATCAAATGATACTACTTTTTTCAATCTGACAACAAAACCATTTTTGCAAAGATAGTTGTATACCTAAAGGGAATTTCATTCCAAAGCAATCAATGGGAGAAAAGTAGAACTCAAAAGGTCTGAGACCAACAAGAAAACATTGAACCTAAAGAGGTACAGTAGGAACAAGGAGAATCACAAATTGTTGTGGAATCTTGAGTCCCTTATGTGACACAAAGCGTCATAGATCTAGCAGGACATGCCTTGAGCTTGCAAGATTTCGATATCTTATAACTCAAGATGGTGGTGAGTTGGTCATAGATGATGAGATGACAACCTACCTAGAGACTAATGAGAAACTAAAATCTGAGATTTTCTTGAGGACCATGGGGTCCAAGATGGACTTCATGTACACAACAACGTATGACCTTGATGGATCCACCTGAAGGGGTATAAACCACATGGTGCAAACGGGTCTTTAATAAAAAAATTTGAAATGTATGGTGATGTACAAACCCATAAGGTCATATTGATTGAAAAGAATTTCAAACAAGTTCAAAGTGTTGAGTATTATGAAATATTTTCACTAGTTGACATGGTTAAACCCATCAGGAACCATGCTTGCCATTGCAGCTAAGTGTCACTATAATATTTGGCAAATGGATGTTAAAACTATATTATGAAATTGTTGTCTCGTATGTATTGGACATGACAAGTAGATATCAGTTAGATCCTAATAAAAGTCACTTGACTATCATTTATAACATCTTTAATTACTTGAGAAACTCTAAAAGGATTAGACCCCCATTATGGCAACAAGGAAGTGTTGGTGTAAAAGGTTACACTAATGCAAGCTTCCAAAATGATAAAGATGATTAAGGATCCCAGTCTAAATTTGTGTTTGACCTTAACACAAAAATCATAAGATGGAAAAGTTTTGAGTAAGAGACTGTTGTTATTTATAGAATAGAAGTTGAGTACCTTGGTGTTATGAACACTGCAAAGGATACTATATGGATCAAGAAGTTCATCTAGATGAACTTGTAGGAGGTTTCAACCATTGATGACATAGTAGAAATAGTGTGACAACAATGGAGCTATTGATTACATAAAGGAACCCAAGTAGCATACTATGGCATTTCATCTCATACGAGAGGTCGTATAGTGAAGAGATGTAATGACTTGCAAAGTACGGACTAGAGAAAAATATTGCTAACCTGCTACAAAAGCACTTATGCAGCAAAAACATGAGGACATGTTAAGATCACTTGGAATAAGGTTTGTAGGATATTGGCACTAAGTGTAAGTGGGAGTCTATTGGTATGTATGCCCAGAGAGACAAGGATACGATGATTGTTATAGGGAATTAGGTACCCGATTAGATAATTATAGAGGTAGTATTGTCTATTATGTCTGTCTCAATCATGATATGATGACACAGACATAATACATATCTAAAGAATGATGTTACTCAATGATATATATTTTCAATTTTAGGACCTAAACAATGACGTCATATGTATGATAAGATTACATGTATTCTTGTTATGTCCCTAGTCATATATTATTGCAGAAGAAAAATAAACAACACTAATTAATAAGAATAGAGTGTGTGTTAACTGATGATAGAATTTTATTAGTCATGATATCAGATATCAAGTCAAACGCATAGGTACTTGTTAGAGAACAGTGTATTGAACAGACCCACTTTGAGAGTGATACATGGAGACCATGGAATGGTAGTCAGAATCAGTTCTCATAGTGATAGTGGTGATTTTGGTTCTTAGACCTAAAGTTACTACGCTCTTCAAGTGTCATTTGATGTGTATTCACATCATCCAACATGGCCTCGAATAAGGGTTGTCATAAATGTGATGCTTGGATACCTTGTGACACATGGGTATTGAGTGTGAGTGATGTAGATGGAATTTGTCCCTCCTACAAAAGATTGATATCCAGGCCACTTGATAAGTGAGACTGAGAAATGTGTGGCGATACTCATGTGACTGAATATGTGAGCTCACATGCATCTCAATAGTCTACTCTAGTTCAAGAAACATTGATTGAATATTGAAAGTATGACGATTCCATGCCTCGAGTTCAACCTAGATATCAAAGACAAAGGTATCACTACAACACTGATCATAGATTATAGGTTGAAGATGTTCTCCAACTTCCCAGTTACTTGGGTAGCAATGATGTGTTCCTAGATACTACTCATTGCTTATGATGTCATAAATTGGTTATGGACATTCATTGTCAACGTAACTTGGGACCTATAGGATCCCACGTATAGGATGCAGTTGGTATAGGAGTTTATTCATGAATAGAGTTTCACTTTATTAATAAGTGTTTAGGCATTAAATTTTAACAGCTACAGCTGAAAATTGACTGATTCGTAATTTGAGTCGACCGACTCAAGTGTTGATTCAACTGACTCAAGTGTTGAATCAGCTTAAATAGTGTTGGTTGTACATTGGCTGAACTGGAATGTGAATCGACCGGTTCAGGATATGAATTGACCATTTCAGTATGTGAATCGACTGGTTCAGAATGTGAGTCAATCAGTTCAGAATGTGAATCGACCGGTTGAACGATCAGTAAGACTGGATCAAGGATTGATGTTGAAGTCATTTTATACATTAATTATCAAATTGAAAGCCAATATGTTTGTGAATAGGAAAACATTCCAATCAACTGATTCAAGTGTTGAATTGATCGTGTGGGTGTGAGTCGACCGGCTCAAGTGTGAGCCGAACTACTCATAGTTTGCATTAGCCATGATTTTGTGAATATGTGTCGCTTTGACTCCTAGTTGATTTGAAAATGCTAACCTTGATCCTCCTATAAATAGAGGGGTAGTCAAGGCTTTCAAGAGGCACAAAAATAAGCTCTGACAAAAATTTTCCTCTCATGGTTGTGGTAACGTGAGAGCCCAAGAAAATATTACATGTAAAAGGGAGAGACGGCAAGGAAGAGACAACTAGAGAAAATAAGTCAGTGCTTTCACGTTGACATTGAATGGACAACCCATTTCGATTGGCTCTAGTAGCACAATATGGAGTTCTCGGTGGTCCACGTGGACTATAGAGGTATGGAGTCTATTGTTGTCATGCTAGGAGGACAACAACCACCACCATCCATGGGGTTGCATCAGGAGGCTATCATGGACAGTTGTCTATGTGTATCTTGTGAAGAGTGCACATCACCAAGCAAAACTAGTCACTAGACTTGCTCCAGTACCAGGTATACTTCTTGCTTCCCCTTTCCCTAAGATAAATCATTGTTGATGCAATCTGCTAGCAAATTAATAGGGATAAAATTTGTGTTTCTGTTGACTTCTCTACAATCCTTATTCCCAAACACCATCCTCTAAATGTAACATCTTGAAATACTTCCTCCTATTCTGACCCCTCACTACGGTGTGGTAAAAGCTACTATTTCGGTCACTGTCCTCGAGCCCCTGGACCCAAGGTTTCTCCTTCCGTAAAAGATCATCCTGGTTAAGGATCACCTCTAACTCCTTCTCTACTTCTTAAAGAAGTCATTCATTCAGGTCTGTTGGGGCATTTCCAAAGTCAATCTGCAACGAGTGAAGCACTTCCTCTAAATCAAGATTTTTAGCAGCATCGCCAAAGACATCTTTCTTTCAAGCCTTCAACCGCTTTTAAAGTTGACATCTTAGAAAATAAATTGAATGATGGGTTTCAAGATCCTCCATAATCCAACCCTCTATAATTGTGTTAATTCAATCATCATGTGTCATCCATTCATCTAAGAAAGCAAAAGGAGAATTATGCCTTTGAAGTAAGTTACTCAGTACGTGAACAGTTGCCAGTGATTAGAGAACCTAGCATGTGTTAGATGAACCACCTAAAAAATACAAGATCAACCCTAGTTTTCAAATCCCCAATCTAGTTGTTCCCAAGTCCTAGGGGTACGGTTTTGCTTATCCACCCAAATAAACACACTTCCACAAATTGAAATCTCCTTAACATTAGAGTTAGTAACACATTCATTAAAGTCACCCATCCCAATTCTATTTGATATATGCAACCTTCTCTTCTCTTGCAAAAATCTCACTTTATTGAAATCACAAGCAATCAACCACCTTTGATCTCTAATTCTACCAGCCAAGCCCTCCAAAGAGTACCATAGCTCTCTCCTCTCACTATTTGTGAATTTAGCCTAAATTACAAATACAAAATTCATCACTTCAGTGATGTCCAACAACCTAATGGTAAGGTGTTGCAAATGTTATTCCAACATAGAATGATTTAGCAAGGAATCTGTGAACAACCAAATCATCCCCCTGTAATCTTCATTATCTACCGACCAATCCAGTCTAACTTTATCCAACAATTTAATCAAATTTTCTAAACATACTCTCAATTTCCTTAGTTGCCTAATTATGAGAATATCAAGATTATCCCAACACCATGTCCTTATCAAGATTCAAAACGTCTATTATTGATGTATGAAACAAACAAAGAGTTCATTTTGACTACCATTCACCAAACTATTTGTAGATCTGGTGCTAAATAATATATTATTAACATAATATTTACTTCTCTTACTCCTCAATACTAGGTGCTTATTCTTTTTGGGAACAACAACCTACATACAAGGAAAAATTAATCTGAGATTTTTGAGAACCCTATCATTCTAATATATTGCTGATAACACCCAAATTAGCGCATATTTTCTATGCATTTTATCTATAGTTTTGTGCCACTTTAGTCTTAATATGCACTCTTTTGTTCATGTTTTATGTTTTCTATCTCTCCATTAGATAATGTAGTGAAAATAGCCAATAATGTAGTTAATTAGCCTGTTTTAGATTTGTAGGCACCGAAACTAGCCAATTTTGGGACTTTCAACTACCAGACCAGGAAAAGACAAGAATCGCAGCAGCTGGCCGATATGGCTGCCTGATACGGGTGCCCGATATAGCTGCCTGATATGGTCTGGATGAGATGGCCGCCCGACAAAGACGCCCGATATGACTGCCCGATATGGCCTGGCCGATACGGGTGCGTCGGCCGATACGGGTGCGTCGACCGATACGGCCGCCGACCGATACGGGCGCCGACCGATACGCCCGCCGACCGATACGGCCGCCGACCGATACGGCCGCCGATCGATACGGCCGCCGACCGATACGGGTGCGCCGACCGATACGGCCACCGACCGATATGGCTGCCCGATACGGTTGCCGAGTGACAGTCATATTGGCCGACCTGGTTCCTCAAGATTGAAGCCACGGATGAAGGACACGTGGACCAATAAAAGCTACAACTTACATCAACTCGCTGCCTATAAATAGCAGCTGCCAGCCTACAAGAATGCTTCTTCGGGGCAGGAGAGAGCCGAGGGCTGGAGGAAGGACCCTACAAGAGCTAGTTCCTAGACCAAGGAGCTAGTGTGTCGGGTTCCCCAAAAGTCTACTGCCCGATACGGCTGTTGCCCGATACGGCCGCGCCGACCGATACGCTCGCCGACCGATACGGCCGCTACCCGATACGGCTGTTGCCCGATACGGCCGCGCCGACCGATACACCCGCCGACCGATACGCCCGCCGACCGATACGGCCGCTGCCCGATACGGCCGCTGCCCGATACGGCTGCTGCCCGATACGGCCGCGCCGACCGATACGCCCGCCGACCGATACGCCCGCTGCCCGATACGGCCGCGCCGACCGATACAGCCGCCGACCGATACGGCCGCTGCCTGATACGGTCTAGAGAGAGAGAGAGAACCGAGGAGTCCAGAGGGACAAAAAGAAGACCCCAGGGGCGAGATCCGGCCTACACAGAGGCCAAGGAGCGAGAGCCACCTCTCCTCTACGGGCTATATCTCTTCCCTCTTCTCTTTCATTCTACTGCATTCCTTTGTTTCTTGCACAAACGATGTTTGTCCATCTTTGTTCGGTGCCAGCTATGCTTGTCTATGGCTAGTTAGCTCCTTCTTGGCTATGCAGCCCGATCTGGGCATGTTTATATACTTTTTCCTTAAGCAAGTAGATTCATATCAGATCTAGTATGTTGCATGTTCTATTTTCTCTTTCCAAGTTATGATTTCTAGTTTGGTTGATCTCTTACTCGCTTGAACTGCTATTTCTGCCTGTATTGAGAGATCCGTTGTAGAAATAGCTAAGAGACGATAGTTTGGATCTGAACCTGAGAGGAGGACTATCCAAGGTATTCTGTTCCTAACACCCCATAATATCCTAAGACCCGAGAGGGAACTTAGCATATACTGAGGTGTTGATATGTCATCCCTTGAGAGAGGGTTAATGACATATCGTTGATGGTTTTTGTCACGCATCGCGAGAGCAAGTGGGATGACCCCACAGGACAGATGATGTTGTGCGTGCTAGATGCTTGCTTGGGTGTTCGAGGGTTGTCTACGCCCGAGAACGAGTGCATAGACTGCCCCTTTTTTGGTTACATAGCCAAGAACTCTCTTTCTCTAGTTAGTAGAACCTCGTGCTCTGTCTTGTTTTGCTTTTGTTTTCTTTTCTTTTCCTTATTTTAATCGTGACAACCTGCTAGACTAGTTCTAGCAATTTTCTCTTATCGACTATCATTTTGGCTTATCAGACTCAAGAACAGAAATCTGTGGCGTCCTAAACGTCACCACATCCCTGTGTTCGACCCCGTATATCTACTTCGACCCCGTAATTAAGTTGCGGGGGCCTAGAAGGTTTCGGGTTATAAATTTAAAGCTTGATTCCTTCCTTTGTCCCGCGTTCCTTTTCGGACGCTCGATTTAGGCCGGTCAATTGCCTTGTCAAGAAGATCTGGTCAAGTGGAGTCTCAACATTCTCCTACATGACTTCACTTGATAATACACATGCACACAATGTTGATCCCCCCTATTCTAATCTAGTTTGTGGCATGTTTGAGAAATCAATCTTTAAGTCTCTTGGAATTGAATTTAAATATTCATACAACTTGTAAGACACCTTGATCGTTGCTACCAGCCTTAAGTAAACCTCTTCAAGTTGTAAAAGTACCTCATTTTAGGCTCCACCATAATCTCAATCTCAAACCCCTCCTCAACACTCACGAGTGACTTTAGTGTCTCAAATGAAAAACTCATGGGAAATATGATGAACTAAAATCGACATTTAGGAATAGTATTGACCATCTATTGAATACCCAAAACTGCATCCATAAAACATTTCCCATGTCCTGAGCTATATGAACATAAGTTGTGCTTCACCTTATCCTCTAACATTATACCCAGGTCCATATACTTTCATTTCTTCCACTAAGAATTGTGCTTCTTATGCATACGATCAGTTCTATCCTCCATCATGTAAGGAAATATGGCATCTAGTAAGGAAGTGTAAACAATATTTTTACTTGTCAAGTTCCCTAAAGACAATAGATTGAGTCAACAACTAAGTAATGGGAAGGATGGTTGCGAGTTTATACCTGGTTCTGGATCAAGTCTAGCGACAATTCCCTTGCAGTAGTGTGCACCTTTCTTCAAGTTGTACCTAGACTCATGTTGTCGTCAGCCTCCTGGTCTGGCATCAACGATAGTCATTGACGTCATCCTCCTAGTGGCAGGAAACGGCCTCCTTGCTTGTACAGTAGTCCACATGGACCACCGGGAACTCTTGTCATTCTCATGAAACAGACGAGAAGGATTTGTCCCTTCTAGTCAACATGCTAGCGTTGACTTGCATTCCCAATTGTCTCTACCATATTGTTCCTCCCTCTGATGGGTTGAACTTGCTCAGGTATTCTTGGTTACCACAACTAGAGAAGACAAAAATTATCACAGCTAATTATTATTTCTGGGAATCCTCCAGTACTCCTCTATTTATAGAGAAGCCAGGGTTAGGGTTTCTAGTCAGTCTAGGAGTCAAAGAGACAAAATTCATGAATTGTCTGCAAGCTACAAATGACGAACCGATCGATTTAGGTGTGAACCGGTCGGTTCATCTCATGAACTACTCAGTTCACTAGCTTTCTTCTTTCGAATCACTTTGGTAATAAATGTACGATTAATACACAACATGACATTAGCATCAATCCTTGATCCAATTGAATTGACCATTTGAATTGGAAAATAAATATCATGAGTCGGTCATTTGGGACCATGAACCGGTCGGTTGATGCCCTAGTTCAGGAATTGTTTAACCAGTATCGTTTCTAATTGACTTGACACTCCAACTGATTGGTTCAACACTTGAACCAGTAAGTTCAGAGTTTAGTGAATCAATGTTCAACCAATGTTGTTTAAATCGTATACTTGAACACATTTAGTAACAAAGTTAAATATCATTCATGAATAAAATCATATTCCTAGTGCATCTTGTGTGTGTGACCCTATAGGTTCCAAGTTATGTTGGCAGTGAATGTCCATAACCAACTTATGACATCACAAGTAATGATTGATATCTAGCAAGACATTATTGCTAGTGCTACCCAAGTAATTCAAAAAGTTGGAGAACAACTTCAACCTAAAATTTGTGATTGGTGTTATAGTGTTTGTATTGTTCCTTTGTCTCTGATATCCAAATTGAACTCTAGGCATGGAATCGTCATTCTCTTCAATGTTCAATCATGATCCTTTAACTAGAGCAGACTATCTGAGATATATGTGAACTCAATATCATATGTCTATTCACATGTGCATGGTCATGCTTTTCTTAGTCTCGCTTATCAAGTGGCCAGGATATCAAACTCATGTAGGAGGGACAAATCCCATCTATATCACTCATAGTCATCTCCATGTGTCACAGTGCACCTGAGCACCACCTTTATGGCAACCCATATTCAGGATCACGATAGATGATATCAAAGCACATCAAATGACATGTGATGAGTGTAGTGATTTTAGGTCTAAGAACCACAATCACCACCATCACTACGAGAGATGATTCTGACTACCATTCAATGGTTCCATGCATAACTCTTAAAATGGGTATATCTGATACATTGTTCTCTAACAAGTATCTATGTATTTGGTTTGATATCATATATCATTACTTAATAAGATTCTGTGATCAATCAACTCACAATCTAGTCTTATATGTTATTAATATCTATTTGCCTTCCACAATAACATCTGACTAGGGACATAATAAGAATGTATATTCTCTTAACATGTGTATGATCTCACTATTCAAGTCCTCAACCCAAAGACATACGTCATTGCATAATATCATTACTTAGACATTTATTATGTTACGTCATTATCTCATAACTGAATAAAAATGAATAAATTGGAAGATCAATCAAATTTTTAACAAGTTATGTCATTACAATCTTCGTATGATTGGCTCTATATGCATACATACCAAACTACTCCCACTTTCACTTAGAGGCAATCACCCACGAACTTAATCCCAAGTGATCTAACATGGCCCTCATGCTTCTGCTATGAAAGTACTTTTGTCAATGGGTCATCCATATCACTTTCAGTTGGTACTCTGTAAATCTTCACATCTCCTCACTTTACAATTTCTCATATGAGATGGAACCACCTTTGTGCTTGGAACACTGATACGATCTGGGTTCCTTAGCTTTTACAATAGCCCCATCATCATCAAAATATATCTTAATTGTGTCGTTGATGCTTAGAACCACCCCTACTTCAGAAATGAACTTCTTGATCCAAACAGCCTCTTTTGCTGCATTGGATGCAACAATATATTTAGCCTTTGTTGTAGAATCTGCAACTTTCTCTTTCTTGGAACTCTTCCAACTCACAGCTCCACTATTGAGGTAAAATACAAATCCTAATTGCGATCTATAGTCATCTTTATTAGTTTGGAAGCTTGCATACATTGTAACCTTTACAACCAACTCTTCCGCACCACTGTAGACTAGGAACTGATCCTTAGTTCTTCTCAAGTACTTAAGGATGTTCTTCATAACTATCCACTGAGCTTCATTGAGATCTAACTAATATCTTCTCATCATACTCAAAGCATACGAGACATTTGGGCGAGTATATTATGTTACGTACATGATGGAACTGATTGCATATGCATATGGAATCTTATACATGTTTTCCCTTTCCTTAAAAGAATTGGGGCATTGAGCTCTAGAGATAGTAACACCAAGACACATGGGTAGGTTGCCTCTCTTTGAGTTCTCATGTTGAACCTTTTCAGTACTTTGTCAGTGTATGTAATCTGAATTAGTCCAAGAAGCCTTTTGGATCTATCTCTATAGATCTTGATTCCTAAGATATAGGATGCTTCACCTAAATCCTTAATAGAGAATGTATTTCCAAGACAAGTCTTTACCATTTGTGAAGTAGGTATGTCATTCTTCATCAATAGTATGTCATCTACATATAATATGAGGAATACAATCATGTTCCCACTAACCTTCTTGTAAACACATAGTTCATCTTTATTTTGTCTAAAGCCAAACTCTTTGATTGTTTCGTAAAATCAATGATTCCAGCTCCGAGATGCTTGCTTTAATATATAGATTGACCTTTGTAGCTTACAGAGTTTAATTACATCCTTTGGATTTATGAAAACCTCAGGTTGTGTCATATACACATCCTCAAGAATATTCCCATTAAGGAAAACAATTTTAACATCCATCTATCAAATTTCATAGTCATGATAAGCTACAATGCCAAGCAAGATCTTGATTGACTTAATCATGGAAACTGGAGAAAAGGTTTCTTCATAATCATCACCTTGAACTTGTTTGAAACCCTTTGCAATCAATCGACCCTTGTAATCCTTGTCGGTCTTCTTCTTGAAGACCCACTTACACCATATGGGTTTTACCCCTTCAGGTGGAACCACTTAGGTCCATACCTTGTTGATGTACTTGGATTCCATCTCATATCTTTGGCTTCAAGACATTTCTCATATTTTAGTCCCTTAACAGCTTCCAGGTAGGTTGTTGGCTCATCATCAATGACAAACTCATTGCCTTCTTGAGTCACCAGACAAAAATCTTTCTGGATCAAGGCATCTCCTACTAGATCTGCATGGCTTGTGTGTTACTTGAGGAATTTGAGATTCCACAAAGGTTTGTGACTCCTTATGTTCCTCTTGTATCTTTCAGGTTCAATGTTTTCTTATTGGTCTTGAACTACTTTGACTTATATCTTGCTCCCATTGACTCCTTTAGAAATGAATTCCTTTTCTAGGAATGCAACATCCTTGGCAACAAATACTTTGTTGTCAGTAGGGTTATACAAGTAGTATCCATCAATTTCCTTGTATATCCAACAAAATAACATTTATCAGAGCTCGGGCCAAGCTTTTCAGGAAACATTTTCTTGACATAATCTATACAACCCCAAATATTCATAAAAGATATTTTGGGACGCTTCCCAGTACATATCTCATATGGTGTCTTTTGAAGTGATTTAGATGGTACACAGTTTAGTATAAAAGTTTTGGCTTCAAGAGCATAACCCTAGATGAAGTTGGAAGATCGGTAAAACTCATCATTGATTGCACCATATCCAGTAATGTGTGATTCCTTCTTTCTTATACACGATTATATTGTGGTGTTCCAGGTGGAGTTCATTGTGATATAATACCACGGTCTCGTAGAATGTCCTCAAACTCTTAGCTTAAATATTATGCACCTCGATCAAAACAAAGTCTCTTAATACTTTTTCCAAGTGGTTGTGTACTTCATTCATGAAATCCTTGAACTTTTCAATAGTTTCTTATTTATTTTTCATCAAGTAAACATAATCATACCTACTAAAGTCATCGGTGAAGGTGATAAAGTATGATACCACCTCTAGCATTCCTTATAAAAGGGCCACACACATCAGTATGCATGAGTTCTAATAGATCACTAGTCCTCTTGTTATTACCGGCGAAAGGACTTTGTGTCATCTTACCCAATAAATGGGACTCACAGGTCTCTATTGATCGAAATCAAAAGAGTCTAGATATCCATCTTTATGGAGTCTAGATATGTGATTCTCATTTATGTGTCCAATATGACAATGTCAAAGATATGTTTGATTTGTGTTGTTGAGTTTCAACATTTTGGTATTTATGTCATAAACATTCTTATTAAGATTTGATAAATAAAGACCATAAGACATTGGGGAACTTTCATAAAATATCTCATCTTTAAAAATAGAATATTAACCATTCATTATATGAAATGTGTATCCATCCTTATACATACAAGATATAGAAATAATGTTTCTATTTATGGCAGGTCCAAAATAGAAGTTCTTTAACTCTATTACAAGCCTCGTGGGAAGAGATAAATCATATGTTCCAACTGCAGTGGCATCAACTCTTTCTCCATTTACAACACGTAGTTCAACCTCACCCTTTCGTAGAGGCTTACTTCTATTCAGATCATGCATATTCGAACATATTGTAAGATTCACATCTGGTATCTAGGTTACAAGATGAAGAAGTATATAACTTTATCTCAATAATGTATGTACCTGAAGTGGATATCTCCATCCCCTCCTTGTTCTTCCTCAGTTCCTCTAGATAGAGAGGGGAATTTCTCTTCCAGTGTTCAAGATGGTGATAGTGGTGACAATTGCCTCCCTTGGTAACCCCTCATTTTGGCTTTAGCGTAGAAGACTTGGGCTTCTAGCTAGCTTTAGAACTCTTATTAGATTTACATTTTACCTTAGAATTCCCCTTTCCTTTTTTTATCATCATCACTGACTTGGGCTTGTCTTTCTTCATTTGTGCTTCAGCTATTCTCAACATGTCAAGTAATTCTGGCAATGGCTTGTCAAAACTATTCATGTTGTAGTTCATGAAAAACTGGCTATATGACTCTAGCAGTGACTGGAGACTCACATCTATGGACAACTCTTGACCCAAGGGAAATCCCGGTCTTCTAAAGTTGTCCACATATCCAATAAGCTTGAGTACATGGGGACCTACTGGATCTCCTTCAGTCATGTTGCACTTGAATAGTGCCTTGGAGACATCATATCTCTCTTTTCTTGCCTTGTTTTTGTACATGTTCCTAAGATGTGTGACTATCTCAATAACACCTATGTCCTCATGTTGTCTCTGCAACTCATAGTTCATTGAGCAAAGCATCGGGGGCACTTGACATCTATGGCATCTTCAGTGTGCTTCTTGTACGCATCCCTATCAGCCCTAGGCACAGTGGGAGTAGTTTCATCTTGCTCTGGTGTTTCTAGGACATAGAGCATTAGCTCTGTGTGAGAACCATTCTCAACATCCTAAACCAGTCATTAAAATTATTCCCATTATGCTTGTCCTTCTCAAGGACCGATTGCAAGGAGAACGTGTTGTTTTCATCACTTTATTCTGTAGAGAAAATTGCAATTTGTAAAATATTTTGATTTGATTTGATTTAAACAAAATTTGATGATGTTTACTTAGGCCTTTAATTAATTGTTGCTCCCACTAATTTGTTGAAATTGATATCTATCACCATAAATTTGGAAGATTGATGCATGCGATCTTCTAGTGAGTCAAGATCTATATTTCATCAAATCATGAGTCAACTTTGGTTGTTTGCCCACAACTTCACTATTTAGGTAGGCAACTTTTGACAATTATATCTAAATACAACTCTTGGATAGATGGTGCACCCAACTCTTTGTCTCAATCCATCTTCATGCCTCTCGGTCTTAATCTCATGTGGATCACCTAGTTAAGCCTGGCCCAAAAGCTAACGCGATAGAATATACACCCTGCTTTGACATATTTGTATATCTATCATCACACTTCTACGAGATGGACAGCGCACCACACTTTGGCGTAACCTATGCTTAGACGATCAAGTTTTTCATGTGTGTTGTTTATAAAAATCATCTAAGACTTAATATTATGTTTGAATAATTTTATATAAATATATATACATATTCAATCACCACATATTTATAGTACATTATTATATACATGTTATAATCACAACGAAACATGCAATAATAAACACAAGCAATGGTTATGGCTATCCTATTGTAGTTCCTTGGAGCCAAAAGGAATTACTACCACCTAAAATCCACATTGTATGTAGCAACATGTTGTTGATGACAGTCTAATGTTGAACGAGTCTGGGATGATCAATTCAACCCTTGAATCACTCGGTTGGTCGGTTGGTTGCTCGAACTGTTTGGTTGGCCTCCTTGAGACGTTTGGACTCCTCCAATAGGTCGGTTGGGCCTTCATCTGATTGCTGGCCTCCTCGGTCCTCCAGCCGATCGATTCATCTCCTGAAATGATCAGTTTTCCTGATGAGCTTGTCGGCTCACTTGGTGCAGAACGCCTTCTTTGCCATAATAAGAATTAAAAGCTATCCTAATATTACATTGAAATCGTAAAACCTTTAGCTACTTTTGAGGGCATCATAGGAAGGAAAGAATTACTACTTTTACATGTCAAAGAAGAGATAGGCTCGGTATGAAAACTGATATATAAACGGGAAGACCAATCATCGACAAAAAACAAAAGGTCTAGGGTATAGGCTATAACCATGCTACCAATCACCTTCAAAACAATTTTAAGCAAAGCTTGTAAATTGTGTGTGTACATATATATAGCACATTATATATATTGGGATCATTTGTGGTGTTTAATCGGATATGCACATTAGTCAAATTAATTATTTACATTGTATGCAATAAATAAATGATGAAATGAAATATGATCATATCAATTAAATATCAAAATATAGTAAATTGACATATCTCTGATACCACTGTAAGGAAATATGGCATTGGGTAAGGTAGCGAAAACAAAATTTTAATTTGTCATATTCCCTAAAGATAGGAGATCACGTCAACAACTAAGTAATAGGAAGGATGATTGTGAGGTTATACCTGGTCCTGAAGCAAGTCCAATGACAAATCCCTTACAGTATCGTGCACCTTTCTTCAAGTTACTCCTAGACGTTTGTCATCGTCAGCCTCCTAGTATGGCACTACAAACGACGGTTGATGTCGTCATCCTAACAATAGGCAGAGACCTCCTTGCCTCTAGAGTAATCCGCGTGGACCAACGGGAACTCTTGTCATTCTTATAGAATGGAGCAGGAAGGAGTTGTCCCTTCTGGTCAACATGCTAGTGTTGAGTTGCTCTCCCAATTGTCTCTCCCTTGTTGTTTCTCCCTTTGAGGGGTAGAACTTTTTCGTGTTCTCTTGGTTACCGCAACTAGAGAAGACAACAATTGTCAGATCTTATTATTATTTCTGGGAAGCCCCTAGTACCCCTCTATTTATAGGAGGGGCAGGGTCAAGGTTTCTGATCGGTCTGGGAGTCAAAAAAAAGAATTCACAAATTTGTTGGTATCTACGAACGACAAACAGGTCAGTTCATCTCATGAAATGGTCAGTTCAGTATCTTTCTTCTTTTGAATCACTTTAGTAATCAATGCATGATTAATGAAAAACATGACATCAGCATCAATCATTGATCCAATTGAATTGATATTTGTAGTGGATGGTTCATCTCATGAACCGGTTGTTTGGGACCATGAACCGGTCCGTTCACTAAATGAACCGGACGGTTCATGCCCTGATTCAGGCATTGTTTAACCAGTGTTGTTTATAATTGACCTGACACTCCAACCGATCGATTCAACTATTCAACTGGTCGGTTTAGAGTTCAGTCAGTCAATTTTCAACCAGTGTTGTTTTAATTGAATACCTTCACACATTTAGTAATCAAGTTAAATATCATTCATGAATAAGCTCCTATTCCAAGTGCATCCTATGTATGTGACCCTATAGATTCCAAGTTACATTGGCAGTGAATATCCATCACCAATTTATGACATCACAAGCAATGATTGGTATCTAGAAAGACATCATTGCTACCTAAGTAATTCGAAAAGTTGGAGAACAACTTCAACCTAAAATCTACAATTAGTGTTATAGTGTTTGTATAGTTCCTTTGTCTCTGATATCCAAATTGAACTCAAAGCATGGAATCGTCATTCTCTTCAATGTTCAATCATGTTGCTTGAACTAGAGCAAACTGTATGAGATATATGTGAGCTCAATATCATATATTGATTCACATACGCATGGCCATACTTTTCTTAGTCTCGCTTATCAAGTGGCCAAGATATCAAACCCCTATAGGAGGGAAAATTCTATCTATATCACTCACAGTCATCCCCATGTGTCACACTGCACCTAAGCACCACCTTTATGGAAACTCTTATTCAGGATCACAGTGGATGATGTCAAAGAGTACCAAACAACATGTGACGCGTGTAGTAATTTTAGGTCTAAGAACCACAATCACCACCAATACCATGAGAGTCGATTCTGACTACCATTCAATAGTTTCATGCATCACTCTTAAGGTGGGTATGTCTGATACGCTGTTCTCTAACAAGTATCTATGTCCTTGGTTTGATATCATATATTATGACTTAATGAGATTCTCTCATCAACCAACTCACTCTCTATTCTTATGTGTTATTGTTGTCTATTAGCCCTCTACAATACATCCGACTAGGGACATAATAAGAATTTATATTCTCTTAACATTGTATGATTTCATTGTTCGGGTCAGCAAACCCGAAGACATACACCATTGAGTAATACCATTCTTTAGACATTTATTATGTCACATCATTATCTCATAACTGAATAAAACAAAATAAATTGGAAGAATGTCTTTATCATTAATCAAATAGTTTACCAGTTATGCCACTGGGCATACATACCAACACAGCATACCCTTCAGTTGTCACTTCTTCTATAGCTACTCCTCCTGCCTCTTCTTTGAAGTTTCTACCTGCACCACCTCTTGCCACACCCTATGGCACCATTATGCCTTCTCTAAATGAATATAACTGGCTATTTGTTCCAAAGTTTGAGCAAGAAAATGCTCATGTATCATATTTGATGATGACATGGAAACTAATCAATGCCCCCTAGAAATTCTACACTACGGTAAGTGATAATGAAGAGATGGAAGAAAGTAAATTATAATAATATTATGAAGAATGTGGTGATGATGAGGTTTAATAGATAGAAAAAGATGAAGAAGAAGCTCATTCTTACCCTAGATAGAAAACGATGAAGAAGAAGCTCATTCTTACCCTAAATAGAAAAAGATGAACTCTAGGGGACTACATGATGAAGAATATGATCCAAGAAGAGATTCATCCAAGAACTAGTCTTAGTGCCCTCTCATTTTATTTTGCATGTTCACATTGTGATATACGGACCATAATAGGTGTGTACTATAATATTTGAACTTCGCTTTTTCCTTTATGCATGTGTATACTAAAAGTACATTGAGAAAGCTTTTAATTTTCATCTATGAAACTCCATCTTTGTGGATTTCTACTACATATCTTGACTTGGTATGCATATTTTAATGATCCCTTATACAGCATATGTGGTTGGTACCGTTACAAATTCTTGTCCACTATTTTTAGTATCTATACTGGTTGGATACATGTATATCTTAAAAAACTTCTTATTTTGTGTGATTCATTGCTTGGAAAGGACTTTTTTATTGCTCTTCTACCCTCCACCCCCAACATTTTGGTATGACTTAGGGGGGAGAAGAAGTTAGATTCATTATAAATATATATAAGGAATGTATGTATCAATGGTGTGCACTATTTTTTGTGAGGATAGTGAAACATGAGATATAGCATAAATTTGGGGGATTTATAATGTTTTCATCATATAACCCTCAAAGGATCTCTAATGTACGTAATTCATAATTCATGTTACTTAATAAATAGAGGAATGATTTGTCGTCATCAAAAAGAGGGACAAAGTTGACCCTAGGTCTAGATATGCCTAATCCAATATATTGATGATGACTTAGCCATTATATATTGTTGTGAATATGTTTCCGAATGATAAATACACTCCTTGCATTCAACATGACAACCCCTATTTGGAAAAATCCAATGAGGAATACAACAAGATCAAAGTGACTCAAGAACACTGGAGAATATTTAAATCGTGTGATACACTCATTGTAATGTATTTATTGAGGCGATGATGCAATTACACATTCATACATCCAGATTTAAATTGGTCATTTTGTTTCCCTCATAGAAATTTCAAATGGCAAAGTCAAAGTTAGAGCATATCAATGTATAATGATTAACTTGTGTTGCAAATTCACTAGGGACAATAAAAATTGTCGATTGAAATTCTCTACAAATTCCAATTGGTCGTGTTAATTATGCCTTAGCTTGACAACGCCAACAATTGGAATTGACCCAAGAAATTTCCAGACAATGTTGGTTCAAATTTCCACATGGAATGTCGTCATATGAAATTCCCTAGGAAAATTCCAGCCAAAAGTGTTCTTTGACAACACAACAAATAGTCGTCAGTTGAAATTCTATAGAAGAATTACACTCTACTAACTAAGATGATCATTTTCCTAGAAGTGCAAAACTAGCCATTTTTAAAGAAGAAGAAAAACTAAAAATAGAATAGTCTTGACTTTACCTACTCCTTTTAAAATAGTTATGATTCGTCCTAATCACATTTATTAGTTAATAGGCACCCTCAACTATCATAGGAATCATTTGAAGCCTTCCAAAGGTTGCTCATGCCTCCATATGCTATGAAGTTGAGATTGTCTCAAAGAGCCCTTGAATTCCTTCTTCAGCTTTCACTTCGTACTTCACTGGAGTAAATTGGAATTGTTTGTAAGAGAGCTAGCCCTCGTTGTGATCTTGTAAAGCTCTGTCTTCCCTCTATCAATTTTTTCCTTAAAAAAATTGATTGATATTCTTCTTTGACTAAGGAATGTGAAGAGAAAGTGGCCTTAGTTAAGGAAAAGTTGTCTTTTAGTTTAGGTTGTTGACTTCTTGTCCAGAAAAGAAGACAAATTAGTCTTTCTTTGAAAGGAGAGGTTTCTTACTGCATTCTCATGTAATAGTAATATAAGGTGATACTCAAGGTGTTAAAAAAAAATAGGGGTGACCTCTCTAGGTAGTGCATCTATGACATTTCAAACCGAAAGCACTCTAAACACTTGTATTCAATTTTGGTTTTCTTATTTTCTCTAATCCTTTGCTTGTTTACTTAAATTGTAATATAATTTGAAGGTCTACACATTTTCTTTAGGTTTTTAGTAGCTCAATGCACCTCATCATCTTGATCCTAGATCATAAATCTTTCACCATTTTGATGTCCACAATAATGAATTGGTTATGATCATCAACCTCGATAGACACATAAGATTGGGAAGAAGTTGGCATTGTTGATCTTCATCATGTTTCATGACATAGTGTATGTTGTGATCTCAATCAGGGACAAGCTACAATGATGACCCACATGGATTGCTACACCAGTTCGTCGTACTCTTTTACCACCCTTCATCAATTTCCACAAGTTTAACCATGACACTAGCATCCGCATCCAAGCAACCCATATTACCAAACACACTCCAGGGCTTCATATGCCATGGTTGTGGTCATTGCTCCTAATAGTGTCATGTTTACATCATGACCACTAAAACAGGGAATATGGAGGGCGACGTCAAGTATGAAGATGTTCTCTTGGCTAGAAAACCCAACAATGACAAGGATGAGCTTGAGCAAACCTTTCCCATGCTCCTACCAGATGGTGGTCTCCCCCTGACTCGTTTTCATGCCTAATACACTTCTATGTCAATTTCCAAGGCCAATATATATTGTCAGAGTTGATGGTGGTCCACCAACATGATCCCGACCGAAGAGTGAATCAAAGAAGACAACAAGGTAACAAACTTCTAATTAATATTCAATTGTCTGTGACAAGCCCCTATATCCTCATATTTACAATAAAAGACATGAGACCATAGAATGGAGCAATTGTATAAACTACCATATAAAATATAAATTAAAATAAAATGAGTAAAAATGTGCAACCAAGTGCACATGAATGCCTTCAAAAATGATTACACTTGGGTCCCAACTAGTAATGTAAATTTAAATAAATATAAATGTGTGGCATTCATGCTGCATCATATACTGCACAAACAACTCCTAACCTTACAATTGCATAAGAAATAAATTATTATATGATATGAACAACAATGACATTAAAACAAGTATGATTATTTTAAGACAAAAACAAAAGATGTTTAAAGAAAAGCAGAAAAAAATTCCATATACATCCAAGACAATATGATAGAAAAAAACTTACAAGGCCATGAGAGCAAAGCGATAAGAAAAATCAACAATTGCAAATTATCAGTGAGATGGTAACACTTGTACCAGAACTTATAGATTGCTTTGCTATTTAATCACATAACGGGAAAGAAATATGAAAATGTCAAGATATACGATGGAAAGCAGAATGTAAAAAAGAAAATGATCCATGTGTGTAATGTAATAGTACAGTAAGATAATTACAACAAACCTATACGCTGTAATCATACAGGAGTAGATACATTATTCTGAAAGACATCCGTATGGTATGGGATAGATACAACTGTCACCGAGGTCATATATCAACAGAAAATGAGGCAATTTTGGACAGCATAGATCCAAATAATGCTGAGATCGTCTGCTTAGATTCTTCCTTCTCCAATTGCAGCTTCTGAGTGCTTGAAGCAGCATCAGATTTAAGGGACTCCAGTCTACTCTGGTTCCTGGCTCTCCTTGTCTCTATGATAATCACTTTTAGAACAGATATGCAGGTATCTTCAGCATCCTTAATTCGCTTCTGAAGATGTATAAGTTGCTTCTGAAGTTCAGTGTACTTGACCGGTAAGGAATCGTGTTCCTGTAATGCATGATGCAGTTGTAAATGGGAGTTTGCCAACTCTTTTGCGTCTTCTACAATGGCTTGTTCATAGGAGTCAACTTCGTCCAATAAATATGACAAGATTCCAAATGAAGGATCAACCTCATCCTCCATTTTGAGCTTCAAATACTCTATTTCTGTTAAGTTTCGCAAAACATATTGTGCAAGGGAGCTCCAACCATCCAAAGGAGCACCAATCATTGCCAACATTGAAGTGAATTTCGTACAGAACCCATCACCTCAAACTTTGGATCCAATTTCGAGATTTCATGAAGGCTGGCTATCAAGCCCTTGATGATTGGAAGTTGATAAGGTTGCGAAGGGCCAATGGAGGCATAGTCTGTAGAAATGTCGATGTCAAAAGTTTCTTGGGCTGATGCAAATTCAACACCAATTTTCTGATTATCCTTGCGATCGATTGTTGTTGTTGGAACAGAACTACTGACTTGATATATACATTGTTCCTCTTCATCAGCAGGATTTCGGTGAGGCAGTGATTTACTGTCCTCATGCTTAGAAGTGTTAGTTTCTGGATGTTCATCTATAATATGTATGCTACTTTGTGGCTGCTCTTCGAATAACTGTGTAAGATCAACAGAAAATTCCTGCAAGTCAAATGAATCAGTAGTTGTATAGCTGAATGTCTGGGAGATCACTTACCCTGAAAAGGAATTCCCATGATGAGGGACTAAGGTATGGTATACAGGAACTGGCATGGTAAGAGGAAGAGTTGGGACTTGAGTTACAAAAGTAAGGGCCTTGATGACCTGCCTCGCATTAGGACACGATCCCTTGTCTGGGTGACAACATCATAGACCCACGAACAACAAATGCCACATTTGGTTTTTGTCAAATTCCCTTTCCAATCTCGTCTACTGATTCCAAAATCCTCCCCATCCCGTGAAGGTTCCACACCCACTCCAACAAATGCCTTTCCGCCTCGAAATCTGCATTACGGATAATGGACTTTCTTCCACATGCTGTTTCCAAGACAACGATTCCAAAACTGTATATATCAGACTCCTTGCTGAGCACACCTGTTACCACATATTCTGGAGCCAAGAAGTAGCCCAAGGTACTAGCTACATTAGTTGTCACAAAATCATCAGTAGAATCAATAAGTCTAGCAAGGCCAAAGTCAGTGAGCCTCGCATTGAATTCAGAGTCTAACAAGACATTGATGGGCTTGATGCCCCTGTGTACAACACACTGTATCCAGCCCTCATGCAGGTAGAGTAAGGCGCTAGCCAAGCCAAGGACAATACCGTATCTCGTTTTCCAGTTTAGAGGGGGGCTATTATTACTGGAATAAATGTGTGGATCAAGGGTCCCATTGGTCATATATTCATAGAGTAGTAACAATTTCTCGCATTCATGACACCAGCCAACAAATGGTACCAGATTCTTCTGCCGCAACTGGCCAAGGACCCTAATCTCATATAGGTACTCCTTTTCCCCTTGCCGAGATGAATTGGAGATCTTCTTTATAGCAACATTCAACTTCATTATCTTTCAAGAAACCTCTGTAGACTACACCAAATCCTCCCTGCCCAAGCCGTAACTCTGGGCTAAAATTGTTAGTAGCACTGGAAAGCTCTTTATAGGTGAATTTCTGTGAAAACAACTCATGATCTAAATATTTATTGATGGGCTCGTTATCGATTCTCTTGCTCTTCTTTCCCCAATCTCATGTATAAATATTTATTGATGGGCTCGTTATTATTTGTCTCCTTTCTGTCAGAATCGTTCAACTTGTCAAGGGCACCTGAATCATCTGGAACAAAGTTCCTGTTTGCAGAACGGTTCTGAGAGAAGCTGCAGAAGTAGTATTCTAATTAGATATACTAGAAGATATAAATGATAATAGTATGATAGACTTTCCAGAGATGGGAGTACATAATTTTTCTTATATATAGTTATCTTCAGGGTAGTTTGGACAGCTCAATCTTTACAAGATTCTAATAAAAAGTTGTTTCTCAGCTTTCGGACTTGAAGGTCAGTATATATATTCTATATAGTGATACTTATCTTCTGGCTTAGCCTCTACCATTAAGCACACAACAACTATCACAGAACAATTACAATTTCCATCATTAGCATATTGTGGTCACATGGTCATGAGTTTTCGTTGAGCAACATCCCCGTTTGTTCATTCTTTCAGTTATGCAAGTAAAAAGAATAGAAACTATGCAAAGATCGATCAGGTTTTGTGTAAGGATAATTTTCTATATAAGTTTGTTTTCTATTTTTCCTCTATTCCATGGTATTTTGGGGATGGAAGAATATGAATCTAGAATTTTACCTTAAATGCATCTTAAAAATAAATTGTTGCCATACCTAAAAAACATGGGAGAAGATATAAAAAAACAAAAAAAAATGTTCCACACATGCAGTGGCAGCCGACTTCCTTCGACATCTGTTGCCATCCACGTGCCCAAGAAAATGGCAGCAAGCCATCAACCTAAAAGAGGAGGGGGAAATGAAGACGGTGACCGAGAGAAGGAAGAAGGAAGAAGAATAGGAGTGTCTGCATGTGTCGTCAGTGGAGGGGAGCGTGCGTCAGTCTCAAGGGGGAGTCAGGAGGGGGAACAGGGAACATGGTAAGTACCTTGACGTTCAAATTACTCTATTCTCATTTTTCCTTTCCAGAAGACCATCAAACTAGACCCAAGAAGCGCCCAGGAGGGCAGTCCAGACGCCTATTGAGATTGGGCGCCTGAGTTTTGGTGTGTGTGTGTGTGTTTGGTGGTGGTGGTGTGTGTGTGTGTGTGTGTGTGTGTGGGGGGGGGGGGGGGGGGGGGGGGGGGGTTTACAACAATGGCTACATATATATCTATATGCCTCTGACGTCATTGGAATTGTCTAATTTATTCATGTTACAGGCAGATAAGATATATACTGCACAAAAAATCTTAAAATTGTATCAAAAATAAAGTAGAAAAGATTTGAACAGCATCAGCAACAACAATGTAGATAAACGCGTGATAGTTTTAAGACAAAACTAGAGACATTTACAGAAATGCAGATAATTTCTCCTAGCACAGGAAGAATATTATGATAGCAGAAATTTACAAGGTCATGATAGCAAAGCAAAAAGAAAAATCATAGTTGCAGATTATAGGTGAGATGTTGTAACAATTTTACCAGAAATCATAGGTTCATATAATGCAAAAGTAATATTCGCATGTCAAGCTATATGATTGAAAGCGGAATTTGAAAAAGAAAATATATGTGTACCAAAATGATAATGTAAGATGACTGTAAATAAACTTACATGCTGTAATCACATTGGAGAATATACATTATCACTCATCTATGTGGAATTATATGGAAGTAGATACAACTGTGTAAGATTCACAAATCAACAGAAAAGGATCTAAGTTTGGACCGCAATGATTAGAATGATTCTGAGATCATCCGCTGACATTCTTCTTTCTCCAATAGCTTCTTCCTAGTACTTGAAGCAACATCAGCTTTAAGGGACTCTAGCCTAGTCTGGTTCCGGTTTCTCCTTCTATATGATGTTAACCTCTTTTAGAACAGAAATGCAGGTATCTTCTGCATCCTTAATTCGCTTCTGAAGAAGTATAAGTTTCTTCTGAAGTTCAGTGTACTTGATCGTTAGGGTATCATGTTCCCGTAATGCATGATGCAGTTGTTGATGGGAGTTTGCTAACTCTTCTGTGTCTTCTAGACTGGCTTGTTTATAGGAGTCAATTTTATCCTGTAAAAATGACAAGATTCCAGATGAAGGATCAACCTCATCCTCCATTTTGAGCTTCAAACAATCAAAATATCTTTTACTGTTCTTAAAATATATTGTACAAGGGAGTTCCAACCATCCAAAGCACTGACCATTGCTTAGCATTGAAGTGAATTTTTTACGAAATCCATCACCTCACCAAACTTTCTTACGGAATCCATCACCTCATCACCGACCATTGCTAACATTGCTGCATAGCTCCTAGAAATTTGGATGTTGAAAGTTTCTTGGGCTAATGCAAATTCAATACCAACTCTCTGAGCATCCTCATGATTGATTGTGGTTGTTGGAACAGAATTGGCAATTTGATGTGTACATTGTTCCTCTTCATCAGATGGAATTTGGTGAGGCAGTGATGTGCTGCTGTCCACATGCTTAGAGGTGCTAGTTTTGGGACGTTCATTTGTAATATGTGATCTAGTTAGTGGCTGCTCTTCAAGTATCTATGTAGGATCAACACACAATTCTGGAAATTCAACTGAATTAGTAGTTCTATACAAGGAAGAAAATGTCTGATTTCGACGCCGTTTCGGTAGCTGCAGAAACAGAAATTTTGACAAATTTCGACGGAAATTTCGACAGATGCATTCCTGGCGTTTCGACGACCAAATGATCGAATTATTAAGAGAAATTTTACCAGAACAATCTACTAGTGTATATCTACTCAAATATGCAATAATTTTTATATTGGATATGTGAGGGGGTGGGGCTCCTCATGTGTGAGTGAAGGAAGCTGAACGATTTCGATGGCCATTTCAATGGAGATTTTGAGGTCAATTGAATGGCGAAATGAATGAATTAAGTCATCATAGTTTGCAAGCACGATATATAGACTTAAGGACACAAATTTATGGAAACACAGCATGATCTAGGATGGTAGGACCTCTCAGTAGGATGACCACGTAGTACATAAACAATGTCGCAGTGGTATGTGAGTGAGTACTGAGGAAGCATAAGACAACTATGGTTAATGCATATAGTTGAACCATGATGGTTGTCATCCTCCTTGTTGATTATACCTATCAACATATTGGCTCATGTTGATTTTGTTTTATACAAGCATAGATATGTCTCACTGTTAATCTCCATATGCTTACAAGTGATAAAATGCATACTAATGGATTAACTCAAGCTTTGTTCATCGTTGTGTGCTTTTGTAGCGAGAGCCTATAGGAGGCAACCATGTAGTTAGAGGTGTGATTGATAATGGCATACATACAAAATATCTCGATAGTCATGCTAATTTTGCGTACTATAACATAAATCATGTGACCTCAAAAATGAAAGTTAGTGGATCATCATAGTCATAGATATCACTCCCACACACATTTTTAAATATTTCCTTTGTAGATCTTTATAGAAGTGAGAGAAATAAGAGAGAGAGGTAGAATTAGGTTAGGAAGAGAATAAACATAACTTAGATTGCCCCTAACAAGCCCAAGGAATCACACAGTAAAATATGCAGACATCGTACCCCATTTCTCGAAATAATAGATGTGTTTCTCAAAATTTCGTCGAATTGCGGACGAAATGGGCCTTTTTTCATCGAAATTTACCTGATTTCGACGAAATTCGAAATAATTGTCAAAAAAAAAATTTCTGACGAAATTCCCTACGTACAGACATGTAAGGCGATTTCTATGTCCGATCGTTGGCGACATCGAAATAATTAGCGAAATTTTGCCAATTTCGACGAAATTTGGAACATTGTAGCTGAATGTCTGGGAGTTCATTGATCCTGAAAAAAATTTCCTTGATGATTGACTAATGAATGGTATATAGGGATTGGCATGGTAAGAGGAAGAGTTGGGACTAGAGTTTCAAAATTAAGGACCTTGATGACCTGCCTCACATTAGGACGTGATCCCTTGTCTGGGCGACACACCATAGACCCACTAACAACAAATGCCACATTTGGCTTTTGTCAGATTCCCCATCCAATCTCCTGTCTGCTACTTCCAAAATCATCCTCATCCCATGAAGGTTCCACACCCACTCCAACAAATGCCTTTCCACATCAACATCTGTGTTATGCATAATAGACTTTCTTCCACGTGTTGTTTAGAAAACCATCAACTTCTGCATTTGACCCACTAGCACTGACCTTTAAGGGTGCCTCCTTTTCAGCTCTACTCCTCTTCTTTTGTATATTACTCTCCTCTCTGGTTCCTTCAGTGGTAATGGTGTCCATGCTTATACTCTGTTGCACATGAAATTCCTCATTAACATCAATGACTTCGTTCTTTGTAAGGCTTGAAACTTGTTCCTACTACAAGTCACTTTACTGGTCCTAGGATTCTTACCTTTCTCCTTTTCTTTTTTCCTGGCATGGATGCCTTTTACCATAGTACACCTGCCATCCCTCTTCTTCAAACCACCTGACACCAGACTCAATATTTTCAATATTATCTGCGGCTGTGTTCAAATCCTGTTCAGTTTTAACATTTAAACAGTTTTGTGCCTGGTGTCCAATCCTCCCACAGTTGAGGCAAATCAACGGAAGATGCTCATTTTCAATTTTATACTCCGAGCCATTAATGAAAATTGACAGGATCAATGGTTTGGTTGGGTCTAATTATTATATTATCTTGACAACATTGAGGCTCATTCATAAGAAACTACAACGATACTAAGCAAATCCAGGCTAAGATAGTTGCAAGAAAAATGTCATCCAATTGTTATAGTTTGCGCAAACCCATATTTGCATCCGCCTTAACCTCATTGGAATTGGCTAATTTATCTATGTTACAAGGAGACAAAATATAAACTACACAAAAACCTAACCTTCGAATTGCATCAGAAAAATATTAATAAAGATGTGAACAACAACAACAACATAGATAAGCATGTGTTATTATTTTAAGACAAATTAATGAAGTTTACATAAATGCAGATAGTTTCTCCTAGTACAAGCAGAAGCTGATAGTAGAAATTTACTAGGTGATGATAGCAAAGCAATAACAAAAATCCAAGTTGCAGAATATTGGTGAGATGTGGCGACAATTGTACCAGAAATCATTCGTTGTTTTGCAAGTTAATCATATAATGGCAAGGAAATATCCAAATGTCAAGCTAGAAAATGAAAATCATAATGTGAAAAAGAAAATAATACATGGGTTAGTAATAAAATAATACAGTATGGTGACTATAAATAAACCTATATACTGTAATCATATGGGAGCAGATACATTATATCAAAACTCATGTGTGAAATTATACTGGGGTAGATACAACTGTCACCAAAATTTACAAATCAGAAAACGAGGTGATTTTGGACAGCATGGATTCAAATATTGTCGAGATCTTCACCTTACAGTATTCGTTCTCCAATTGCAGCTTCCGTGTTCTTGAAGCAGCAGCAGCTTCAAGGGGCCCTAGCCCTAGTCTGGTTCACAGTCTCTTCTTGTCTCTATGATGTTAACCTCTTTCAGAAAAGAAATGCAGGTTGCATCCTTAATTCGCTTTAAAAGAAGCATTAGTTACTTCTGAAGTTTGGTGTACTTGGCCTTTAGGGAATCATGTTCCTGTAATGCACGATGCAGCTGTTGATGGGAGTTCGCCAACTCTTCTGCATCTTCTACACTGGCTTGTTCATAGGAGTCAATTTCATCCAGTAAATATGACAAGATTCCACATAAAGGATCAACCTCATCCTCCATTTTGAGCTTCAAATTATGAATCTCTTTTAAGGTTCGCAAAACATATTGTGCAAGGGAGTTCCAACCATCCAAGGGAGCACCTATCATTGCAATTATTGAAGTGAATTTTCTTACAGAATCCATCACCTCATCAAACTTTGGATTTGATTTCAAGATTTTATGAAGGTTGGCTATCAATCCCTTTATGATTGGAAGTTGATAAGGTTGCAAAGGGCCAAAGGAGGCTTAGTTTGTAGAAATGCCGCTGAGATTATCCTCGTGAATTGTAGTTGTTGGAACTGAAACAGAACTGCCGACATGATATGCACATTGTTCCTCTTCATCAGCAGAAATTTGATGAGGCAGTGATGTGCTGTCCTAGTGCATAGAAGTGCTAGTTTCGAGATATTCATCTATAATATATATGTATGCTAGTTTGCAGCGACTTTTCAAATATATGTGTATGATCAACCGATTATTCTGGCAAATCAAATGATTCAGTAGTTAAATTGTGGTTTGCTTATTTTCTCTAATCCTTTGTTTGTTTATTCAAATTGTAATATAATCTGAAGGTCTACAAGTTTTTTGTAAAACTCAATCCAACCCCTCCTCTTGAGCCTAGATCCTACATCTTTCACCATTTTCACCATTTTGGTGTCCGCAATGATGAAGTGGTCATGATCACCAACTTCGACAGAGATATAAGATTGGGAAGTAGTTGGCAATGTCGATCTTCATGATCTTCAAGACACAGTGCATGTTGTGATCTTAATCGGGGATGAGCTACAATGACGACCCCCAAGGATTGCTACACCAGTTCATCGTACTTTTTTACCACCGTCCATCAGTTTCCACAAGTTCCACCATGACACTAGAATCCTCATCCAAGCAACCCATGATACCAAACACGCTCCGGTGCTTCATATGCCATGGTTGTGGTCACCGTTCATCATAGTGTCCTATCCGCATCATGATGACTAAAATAGGGAACAAGGAGGACGACATCGAGTAAAAAGATGTTCTCTTAGCTAGAAAACCCAGCGATGACAAGGATGAGCTTGAGCAGACCTTTCTCATGCTCCGAGTAGATGGTGGTCTCCTCCCGACTCGTTCCCATGTCCCTATTCTACTACTATGTCGATTTGCAGGGCCGCATCTATACTATCAGAGTTGATGGTGGTCCACCAACCTGATGGAAGAGTGAATCAAAGAAGACAACAAGGTATTCAATTTCTAATTAACATTCAACTGTCTGGGACAAGCCCCCACAACTTGATATTTACAAAAAAAGGCATGACAAGGAATAAGGTTTCGGCGAAACCGGCGAAATTTCGCCCCAGAATACCGATTTCGTTGGGATCTGATACGAAACCATGCGACTGTATCGAAACTGTCACATTTCGCGAAATAAAATTGAAATTTCGCCAAGTTTCGATGGTTTCACCGAATTTGTCAGATTTCGAGGGTGTCCAGTGCTATTTTCCCATCTTAACTAGCGGTACCCGGGCGAAACCGGCGAAACCGAGCGTCATTTGTTGCTGCTCGTTTGCTGCTGCTGTTGTTTGGTGAGAAAAGGGTGATTTTGAGGGGGATTTGTCATTTGGAGCTGAAGATCTGCTAGAACAAGGTAAATAAATATATTGTCTTCCATTTTCATTAATTTCCAACCTCTATTTCTCCTATTATCATCTATTTTGAACACCTATTTCTCCATTTCATCTAATTTCGTAATTTACATTAAAATCTTAGATCTACTCCACTATTCATCAAATTTGTGTGTTCTAAACATAGATCCATACATCTAAGCCATGGATCTATATATATCTTCAATAAATTTACACAAATAACTAATCTTTATATCTTTTTTAGATTATAAATACTAATAATAGTATATATAATATATATTCATCATAACTAGTTATTTCACTTAGGTTTAGTAGAAGTTGTTACAAACACCAATATCAGTACAACAGTAGTGTATTTTCTGATGATGGGGGGCAATCATGGAGCGGTGGTAGCTCAGTTATTCATGTTGCTCAAGTCCCAATGCATGCTACTTTTCCTCAAGCTCGTCAACCTCCATCTGAAAGCAGGAGTCGATATCTTAGAGATCTGGAAGATCACTTTCCAAGGTTTGGGATGATGCAGTTCGTTTCTGGTGATGTGCACGAGGAACATGTGATTTCATACAACACACTTTACAAAATGTACATGACCTGGGAGCAATATGTCAACCATATCAACACAATACAGTATGCTGAACAACCAACTCAACCAGCACGACACTCAACATACAATTGATTTGAGTTGGTAAGTTACTATATTATTCATATGTTGTAAGCTTGATATTATTGGAGAAGTGTGTGTGTACTTATGTTTATGGATTGTGCTAGTAAAATTGCATAACTTAATTCTTATATTTTGTCATCGAAATCCTTCATCGAAATCCTCAAGAAACAGGACAGTTCCCTTACATCCCACATGAAGGACCCCCCCAACCTACCCCCGCATAAAATTTTATTGCATAAAACGATGCATTTAGGTGTAGAGATCACGTCTGTAAATTTTCATAAATTAATTCGTTCATTTTGGCGTCGAAGCGGGCATAGTTGCATTTATCGAAATTTTTGTCGAAATTTCCATAAATTTCGGTTTCCATGCTGTCGAAACGGTATCGAAATCGGATACCTTATTCCTTGGGCATGAGACCATAGAACTAAGCAATTGCATAAATTACCATATAAAGTATAAATTAAATAAAATGAGTAAAAACTGCAAATAATTGCACATGATTGCCTAAAAAAAATTACACTTGGGTAGCTAACTAGTAATGTAAATTTAAAATTAATATAAATGTGTGGCATTCATGCTGCATCATATACTGTGCAAAAAAATCCTAGCCTAACAATTGTGTAAGAATAAATGATTATATGATATGAACAACAGCAACGACGAAGAAACAAGTATGATTATTTACAGACGAAAGCTAAAGATGTTTAAAGAAAAGTAGAATTTTTTCCCAAATACAGGCAGACATTGTTACATTATATATTTCCTGTTTTACATAGCATGTTATTTGTTTTGTTATTTCCCTTTTATATATGGACCTCTCTGTAATTCTTTCAGTAATATATATATGAGGGTGCACACATTGTGCAACCCTGAGCTTTCTGAAACCACTGACTCTGTCACATGGTATCAGAGCAGGTCAAAACCTAGCCGCCTTTCCCTCCCTCCCTTCCCTTCTCTCTCTCTCCTTCCCCTCCACCGTCGCCGCCCACCCCCCCCCCCCGCCCAGCCGCGCCGCAGCCCCGCCCTCCTCTCCCGTCGGCCGCCGCCGGGGCAGCAGGGGCCGCCGCCGGTCAGGCCGCCCACGTAGGGGCTGCCAGCCGTTCGCTCGCCGCTCGTGGTTCCGTCTAGCCTCCTGGCTTGGTGTGCCGCTAGTGCTTGAGCAACCTTCGGTCGTTGTTCGCACAGCAGGCGCACTGTCGGGTGGCCGTCTTCTACGGGACCACTGAGCCGCTTGTAGATCTGGACTAGTTCCATCTTCAGGGGGAGATCGGCGCGTTGTTCGTCTGAGGGACAGCTTTTTGTTTGTGTTCGTCTGTGCCTGCCTGCCCATGTAGGCTTCGGCCTCCGGGTTTCCTGCTACGCTTAGGCGTAGTTTGTATGTGAGAGGTCCGCGGTGATTTGCTTGTGCCTGCTTCTGCCTGCCTGACGGCGTAGTCCGTCTCCTGCCTGTGCCTACTCTTGCATGTACCTGCCTTCCTGCCTGCCCTCATGGCGTCTTCTGGAGATGACATCTTCCTGCCTGCCTACTCTTGCATGTTAAACTTGACGGGCGCAATTACCAGCTTTGGGTGTGCTCCTTTGTGATATTTGTCAAATCGCAAGGGAAGTACTCTCATCTGATTCGCACTGGTCCGCCTCAGCCTGCAGAGGAGGCGGATGCAAAGGACATCAAAGCTTTTGATGATTGGGTCTGTGATGACTCGACTGTTATGACATGGATTCTCAACAGCACTGTTGAGAAGATTAGTGTCACTTTACGTCGGTTGCCTACGGCGAAGCAGATGTGGGATCAGCTCGCCGGTACCTACTCTCACAGTCAGAATCCCAAGAAGGTCTTTGATATCACCAAGCAACTGGGGCGACTACAGTTCACGGGATTCTGACATCTCAGACTACTTCTCCACCTTCACTGGCCTGTGGGGTGAGTTGGAGACTTATCACCCGCTGTCTACTGATCTAGCGACTATGCAAAAACAGCAGGCGGAACTACAGCTGATACAGTTTCTGAGTGGCTTACCAGAGTCCTATACTGGTGTGGTAGATCAGATCTTGGCGAGTGATCCGCTTCCTACCTTGCAGACTGCCTACCAGCGTCTCCAGCGCCTTCCGTCATCGACACCGTCTCCGTCTACTGAGACTGGAGATTCTACTGCTCTGGCTGCTTGGGCCGGGCGTGGTCATGGTCGTGGCCGTGGCCGCTCCACTGATGGCCGTCCTCCCCTGGGTGCAGGTCGGGGACGTGGACCTGGTGCTGGACGAGGAGCCCCTCCTGCTGCACCACCTTCTGCTGCTGCGCGTCCTCAGCAAGGACAGTGCGTGTGTACCTTCTGTGGCCGGTCTAACCATATTGAAGAAAAATGTTGGGAAAAGTATGGTAAACCGGCTTGGGCCAATGTTGCTGCAGATTCATCCTCTACTGCGTCTGAGGGTGGTACTCCGACACCTACGCCAGAGCCTGCGGGGGCTGCCGCAGACTACATTCGTGCTGAGGTGGAACGTCTTCTTCTTGAGTGTGCTGGCTCTTCGACTGCTGCGTTTACTAGTAGAGCACATGCTGCATTTTCTGGTTATGATACTGCAATCCTGAGTTCTTCCTCACCTTCTACTTCTGGTAATACCAAATGGGTGATAGATTCTGGTGCCTCTGCACATATATCTGGAAATAGATCTTTGTTTAAAAATCTATCTACACCTGCCCGTCACTCTTCTGTTATGCTTGCTGATGGCTCCAAGTCTTCGGTCTTTGGAGTCGGTGATATTGTTTCTCAATTTTGCCTCAAGTCTGCCTTATATGTGCCTCGATTTCCTCTGAACTTATTATCAGTCAGCAAAATTTTACGAAGTTTGAACTGTAGCCTGACGTTTGTTCCTGGTTCATGTGTTTTTCAGGACCTTCGCACGAGGACGAAGATTGGTGGGGGGTATGAAGGTGTTGATGGACTCTATTACTTGGACCAGTTACCTCAATCAGAGAAAGCTGCTGTGATATCTGCTTTATCGGCTTCTGTTTCTACTCTGCAGTGGCACTACAGGCTGGGCCATCCATCGTCAGAGAAGCTGCGTAGTTCTGACATTGGCAGTTGTCATTTTCAGTGTGAATCCTGTCCAGCTAGGAAAACAAACTCGTACTGTGTATCCTAGACGTAGTACTGTGAGCAGTAAAAAAAAATTTGATTTAGTCCACTCTGATGTATGGGGTCCATGCCATGTACCAAGTTTGTCTGGTTACAAGTATTTCATTCTTTTTATTGATGATTTTTCTAGGACTACTTGGTTGTTTCTATTAAAAAGTAGGTCTGAAGTGCTGTCTACTATCAAATACTTCTTTGCTGAAATAAAAACGCAGTTTGCCTTGCCTGTTAAAGTTTTCCGCACTGATAATGCTTTAGAATTTGTTAAGCAAGACGTGGTTGTTTTCTGTAAATCTGTGGGTACGATTCACCAGACTTCATGTGCCTATACCCCACAACAAAATGGTGTCGCTGAGCGGAAAAATAGACACTTATTAGAAGTTACCAGGACGATCATGATGCATTCTCATGTGCCCCGCTCCTATTGGCCTGAGGCTATCTTGACTGCGTGTTTTCTGATTAATAGGATGCCATCGTCTGTTATTGGAAATAAGATTCCTATACAGGTTTTGCAACCTGACACTTCTTTGTTTACTGTGCCTCCTAGAATTTTTGGGTGTACTTGCTTTGTCAGATTGCTTGGACCCACTTCTGATAAGTTGTCTCCTCGAGCTGCTAAATGCATTTTTCTGGGATATTCTCGAACTCAGAAGGGTTACAGATGTTATAATCCCAGTACCAGGAAATGGTTTACTAGTAGTGATGTTGTCTTTTTTTAAGATACACCGTATTATTCTTCAGCAGGAGATAGTTTGCAGACGGACATTCTTGCCCCTCCTTTGCCTGTTATTTCTGATTGTGTGCCTGACAGTACTGACACTGTGACTACTGAAAAACAAGATCCTCCTCTTATTGTTTATCAACGCAGGAATAGAGCACCTTCTACACACGTACCCCCCCAAGACAACCAATCTTCTCCTCCAGAAGGTTCTGTTGCACCTGAGGTACACTCTGATCTTGACATACCTATTGCACTCAGAAAGGGTACTCGTTCCTGCACTTCTCATAGCATTGCTCAGTGTGTGTCTACTGCTCATCTGCATACTAATTCTAACAATTTTGTATATGCTTTATCTGCTGTGGTTGTACCTAAGAATGTTCAGGATGCATTGAAAAGTACTGCTTGGACATCTGCTATGAACGAAGAAATGGTTGCTCTTACTGACAGAGACACTTGGGAGCTGGTGGATCCACCTCCTCAGTGTAAGCCAGTAGGCTGCAGGTGGGTATATGCCGTAAAATATCAACCTGATGGTACGGTTGAAAGGCTGAAGGCACGGTTAGTTGCAAAGGGCTATACTCAGACATATGGCATTGATTACTTTGAGACCTTTTCTCATGTTGCTCGCCTTAACTCTGTCAGGATTCTCCTATCTGTTGCTGTGAATCTGAACTAGCCTCTCCTGCAGCTTGATGTGAAAAATGCTTTTATGCATGGTGACTTGCAGGAAGAGGTGTATATGGAGCAACCTCCTGGGTTTGTTGCTCAGGGGGAGTCTCACAAAGTCTGCAGGCTTAAGAAGTCTATCTATGGGCTCAAACAGAGTCCTCGTGCCTGGTTTGATAAGTTGAGCAGGATCATGATTGATTTTGGTTTTCTGAGGTCACAGGTTGACCACTCTGTGTTCACAAAAAAGACTTCAGCAGGTATTACTGCTCTGATTGTATATGTTGATGACATTATTATTTCTGGCAGCGACTCTCTTGGTATTCAGGCTACCAAAGATCATCTGGGCAAGCACTTCGCTACAAAAGATTTAGGCAGACTTCGGTACTTTCTTGGCATAGAGGTCTCCAGAAACTCTAATGCCCTGGTGCTTTCTCAGAGAAAGTATGTTCTTGATATTCTGCAGGAGACTGGTATGCTTGGAGCAAGACCTGCGGATACTCCTCTTGATCCCAATGTGAATTGGGATGATGATTCCTCTTCTGTGTTTGCCGATCATAAAAAATTCAGGAGGTTGATTGGTAAATTGATTTATTTGACTGTTACTCGTCCTGGTATTGCTACTGTAGTAGGTCTTCTTAGCAGGTACCTTGACAAACCCAAACAGTGTCACTGGGATGCTGTATGTCAAGTTTTGAGATACTTAAAAAAGTCGCCTGGCAAGGGACTTCATTATAAAAAGAATGGGCACTGTGTTCTTGAAGGGTATTCTGATTCCGATTATGCAGGCAGCAAAGTTGATAGAAAATCTACTTCTGGTTACTGTACCTTTGTAGGAGGCAATCTTGTCACCTGGAGAAGCAAGAAATAGAATGTCGTGGAGAGATCTAGTGCTGAAGCTGAGTACAGGGCCATGGCCCATACTGCCTGTGAGTTGTTGTGGGTGCGTTCTCTTCTGAAAGAGTTTGGGATTGAGTCTTCTTCGGCCATTCCTATGCATTGTGATAACAGAGTTGCCATCTTCATTGCAAATAATCTGGTCTATCATGAGCGCACCAAACACATTGAAGTTGACTGCCACTTCATTAGAGAATCTATTCTTGCTGGCAAGATATGCACTCCATTCACGAGATCTGAAGATCAAGTTGTTGATATCTTCACCAAGCTCTTGGCGAAGAAATAGTTCTACACTCTGATGGACAAGTTGGGCATGATTGACATCTATGCTCCAACTTGAGGGGGAGTGTTACATTATATATTTCCTGTTTTACATAGCCTGTTATTTGTTTTGTTATTTCCCTTTTATATATGGACCTCTCTGTAATTCTTTCAGTAATATATATATGAAGGTGCACACATTGTGCAACCCTGAGCTTTCTGAAACCACTGACTCTGTCACAAATACAGGCAGACATGATAGCAAAAATCTACAAGGCCATGAGAGCAAAGCAACAAGAAAAACCATTGTTGCGGATTATCGGTGAGATATGGTAACTGTGCTAAGTAAAAGAAGGCTATACGATTTTTTTGATAAGAGGATCCCCCTCCTTTATATAGGATAACGGAAAGCATACAGACTTTAGACTAAACTTAATGGGCCAAGACACACTAGGGCCCATATACAAATAACTCAAATAACTTAATTAATCAGACTGTCTAATACTTCCCCTGAAGCTGAAGCTTGGGAGAATCCCAAGTCATCTCGCAAATAAATAGACAAACTAAAAGGAAAGAAACAAAATAAAAAGATAAACAAAGTCCGTACAAGAATTTCTCCCCCTCAAGTTTACAATAATGCGCTCATCACTCAAATACTCTCCCTCAAGATTACAATAATGCACTCATCACTCAAATACTCCCCCTCAAATAGATAACTCCAAGCAGGCATGCAAGCAGTCGAATTTCAAGCATGTCACAAACATGTAGCAGAAGTTTATTAATCAAAAAGATGTGGCGAGTAGTAGTAAACACCAGTAAGAAGGCGTCTATGTCTCCATCATAGTCGCTATCGTCGCAATCCATAGAGTGTTGGTTCACAATAGAAAAGTCCAAACAGTGTTGGTTCACAATACAAAAGTCCAAAGAGTGCCGGTTCACAGAGTCCAAAGAGTGTTGCTTCACAGTAGAAAAACCCAGAGTGTGATGGTTCACAATTTAGAAAGTTAGCATGCACAAGGCATGGACAATGTCAACGTGCAAATAAAGCACGAACAGAAAGTAGAAACCAGAGTCGATATTGTCGGATAGAAGACAATCAGCTTGAAAAAGCAAGCAGTAGACATGAAGCTTCAAATAGTAAGCTCCTCAACAAACATATAGATGTAAAACACTTTTCAGATACAAATATCAATAATAGAACTCCACAAGCTCTTCAAGATATGCATAAAGATCTACAAATACATTGAGCAACATAACGCAAATTTCCTCTCCTCCATCTCATTTCTCCTCTATTTCTCCCTCACACCAACCAAGTAACGAACCAAGACTAGTTGGAAGGACAATGATAACGAACACTTCAGAAAAAAATATGTTGCAGCACTGTCGAGGGGAGAGGTTTGGGGTGTGTGGCCCCCCAATTAGGAGGAAATAGAGTGTAACTTGACTGTATTGTTTGGTTCAAGGGCACTGCCTTCCAATAGGTCCGGAAAAGAAGGAATTTCAAATTCATCTAAATTATTGTGATTTTCTAAAATAGAACCGAAGTGGCCTAAGTCATTAGCATGGAAAATCAAAACTATTGTCTTTGTTTCTGTGCAAAATGCTAGAAAAGGGCGGACTAATATAATAGAAATTCCATTCCAGACCATTGTATTAAGTAATATTCATGCATTGTATCTTCATTTCCGTCATCCATGGTGCGGGGGTCGTCGATCATGTATGAAATTTGAAAAGAATTGACCTTTAGGGGTTGGTATTAAGGCCACGTTGTGCTGGATTTATATATTTCAGAATAGGTCCTTTGTGAGAAAACAACAGGATAAAGGGAGTAGAAGACATGGCAATGGCACAACGTTGGATTTCAATTTGGTCGGTTGACCACGAGCCTGCAGGTAGACGACACACACGCTAGTAGTCAGGAACTTATGAACGCAAGCGAGCGATGACTCTTGTACCTGCTCTTGGAGTAGTAGGTAATGTTGATGCCGCAACGAGATCCAAACCGTAGGAGACATATTCAAAATTCTGTGGATTTCGGGTGCAAGAGAGGGTGGATATGAGTTTAGAGACAGGGAGCAAGGAAGAAAATGTCCGATTTCAATGTCGTTTCGGTGGCCACAGAAATAGAAATTTTGATAAATGTGTTCATGGCATTTTGATGGCAAAATAAATAAATTAATTTATGAAATGTTACCAGAATGATCTACTAGTGTAGATCTACTCAAATATGTAATAATATTTCATATTGGATATGTGAGGGGTGGGGTCTCGTCATTTTTCAGTGAATGACCCTGAACTGTTTAGATGGGCATTTCAATGGGGATTTTTTCTGTTAATTTTCAATGGTGAAATCAATGAATTAAGTCATGATAGTTTGCAAGCACAATATATAGATTTAAACACACAAAATTGTGCAAAAAAATGCTCTAGGTAGTACATAGTATATGAAAAAGTAGAAAAAAATATTGATGATCTGCCTGTTTCGACAGTTTTGTCAGTCAATTTTTATGTCCAATTGCCACGGAAACATAAATTTCGGGCAAAATTTTGACGATTTTGTCGAAATTTTGAACATTAACAGGGAGGATGCACAAAACTAGACAAGCGTACGTGATAGTGGCCGGGATGGAGAGCGTCGGCAAAAAAAATTGAATTTTTATGAAACAATAAGATAGAAGACGACCATGGTAGCCGGGAGATGATGCCTGATGGGCGGCCAAGTCAAGAAGAGACGGCGGTCTCCTGCGGGCAAAAACTCTCTTTTTCTCCCTAGGTTAGGATCAATGCTCTCATACCATGTCAGAAAAGGAAGTAAAAGACTAATCAATATATTGATAAGAAGAATCCCCCTCCTTTATATAGGAGAGGGGGAAGCGTACATACTTTAGACTAAACCCTAATGGGCCATGACACACCGGGGCCCATATACATATACAAATAGACTCAAATAACTTAACTAACTAGAGTCTCTAATAGTAACAATTATACCAGAAATCATAGATTCCTTTGCTAGTTAATAATATAATGGGAAGAAATATGCAAATGTCAAGCTATAGGAAGGAAAGCAGAATGTAAAAAAAAATGATCCATTTGTGTGTAATAAAATAGTACAGTAAGATACAATGTCTTAGAAAGCATGAATCAGAAGATTGGTGGACAAGACCTTGTAGGAGCTTAAGCGCCAGACGGACGCTTAAGCAGGTGTTTTTTTAGAAAAGTGGATAGTATGTGTATATTCATACATAATTACACACAAATATACGTATCTAATTATATTTTTTAAAACGTTTATACAATATCTAAACCCATGTAATATGTAGGGTTGATTTCTATACAATTTAATAATATACTATTGTGCTTCTAGTAACATACACATACAATATGATGTATTGTAACACAAAATTAGGTAATAGAGTAATATTGGCATAGGTAAACAATATATTGCATATTATAACAGTGAGATCACAATTTAGTGTAAATAATACAAAAATACTTGTATATTATAAACTTACAGTAATAATATACATAATACGTATATACATGGTAATGTTACAACAATAACATAAAATATATGAATATATAACCTGACACAACAGTTATATGCAGTTGATAACATAATGCAATAATGTCAAATATTGTAATATCGAGTTGTAGATATGCAACAGTAGTAGATGACACAGTAATATACAGTAGTATACTAGTAATGCATACAAACATGGTAATATACAATACCATATATAACGGTAGATGCTGTTTACTATATAATATAAATCCAAATTATACACAGTAGGTATCCCATATCTATACTTAGTATTTTATTATATAAACTAGCATGAATGTATAGAAATACAATTATAAGTGTGATTTAGAGATGTGGAAGAAGATATCTTGGGCCTAGCTGCTCGCTGACTTCAGGCAGCCTCAGGCAGGCTCCTAAAAGTGGCTGGGACCTTGCAATGCTTAGGCGGCCTCTTAAGCGGGCCCTGAGAATGCTTTTTAAAAACACTGTTAAGATGATTATAATAAACATATATGCTGTAATCATATAGGAGTAGATAGATACATTATTCTGAAACTCGTCTGTATGGAATTATATGGAATACATACAATGTCACCAAGATTCACATCATCATCATCATCATCTAAGCCTCAATCCCAACTATGTTGGGGTCGGCTACATGGATCCTTTGTTTCCATTCAGCTCTATCATGGGCCATATTCTGATTGAGATGTAGAGATTCAAAATCTCTCTTTATAAGCTCATCCCATGTTAATTTAGGTCTTCCTCTTCTTCTATTTATAGTGTTTGGCTCAATAGCATTGCTTCGTATAGGCGCACTAGTAGGTCTACGTTGCACATGTCTGTACCATCTGAGTCGGCCCTCACGCAACTTGTCCTCAATGCTCGCCACCCCCACTTTATTCCTGATATAGTCATTTCTCAAACGATCTTTTCTTGTCTTCCCACACATCCATCTCAGCATACGCATTTCAGCCACGTTCATCTTGTTGAGACCTTGTTTCTTCACCGCCCAACATTCACTCCCATAGAGCATGGCTGGTCGTATAGTTGTTCTATAAAACTTACTTTTTAACCTGAGAGGGATCTTCTGATCGCATAAAACTCCAGTTGCACTCCTCCATTTCAACCATCCTGCAGTGATCCGGTGACAGACATCATTTTGGACATCCCCGTCTATTTGAATAATAGAACCTAAGTAACGAAATTTGTCACATTTTGGTATATCTACTCCGTCCAACTTGGCTCCATCATTCACACTGCGAGATTGGCTGAAATTGCAATGCATATACTCAGTTTTGCTCCTGCTAATCATCAATCCATTTGATTCCAATGTCTTTCTCCAACATTCAACTTTATCATTCAATCCATCTTTTGTTTCGTCAATCAAAACAATATCATCAGCAAATAACATACACCAAGGAATATCATCCTGAACATTCTTTGTTAACGTCACCAAGATTCACATATCAACAGAAAATGAGGCGATTATGGACAGCATAGATTCAAATAATGCTGAGATCCTCCGCTTAGATTCTTCCTTCTTCAGTTGCAGCTGCTGAGTGCTTGAAGCAGCGGCAGCTTTGACAGACTCCAGCCTAGTCTGGTTCCAGTCTCTCCTTGTCTCTATGATGTTCACCTCTTTTAGAACAGATATGCAGGTATCTTCAGCATTCTTAATTCGCTTCTGAAGAAATATAAGTTGCTTCTGAAGTTCGGTGTACTCGGCCGATAAGGAATCATGTTCCTGTAATGCATGATGCAGTTGTAAATGGGATTTTGACAACTCTTGTGCATCTTCTACAATAGCTTGTTCGTAGGAGTCAACTTCATCTAGTAAATATGACAAGATTCCAGAAGAAGGGTCAACCTCATCCTCCATTTTGAGCTTCAAATTATCAATTTCTTTTATGTTTTGCAAAACATATTGTGCAAGGGAGTTCCAACCATCCAAAGGAGCACCTACCATTGCCAACATTGAAGTAAATTTTCTTACAGAATCCATCACCTCGTCAAACTTTGGATCTGATTTCAAGATTTCATAAAGGCTGGCTATCAAGCCCTTGATAATTGGAAGTTGGTAAGGTTGCAAAGGGCCAATGGAGGCATAGTTCATAGAAATGCCGATGTCAAAAGTTTCTTGGGCTAATGCAAATTCAACATCAACTCTCTGATTATCCTCGTGATCAATTGCGGTTGTTGGAACAGAACTGCCGACTTGACATGTACATTGTTCCTCTTCATCGGCAGGAGGCAGTGATTTGCTGTCCTCATGCTTAGAAGTGCTAGTTTCTGGATGTTCATCTATAATATGTATGCTACTTTGTGGCTGCTCTTCAAATATCTGTGTATGATCAACAGACAATTCCCGCAAGTCAAATGAATCAGTAGTTGTATGACTGAATGTCTGGGAGTTCACTGACCCTGAAAAGGAATTCCCATGATTAGGGACTAAGGAATGGTATACAGCAACTGGCATGGTAAGAGGAAGAGTCGGGACTTGAGTTACAAAAGTAAGGGCCTTGATGACCTGCCTCGCATTAGGACGCGATCCCTTGTCTGGATGACAACACCATAGACCCACTAACAACAAATGCCACATTTGGTTTTCGTCGAAATCCCCTTCCAATCTCTTGTCTGCTGCTTCCAAAATCCTCCCCACCCCGTGAAGGTTCCACACCCACTCCAACAAATGCCTTTCCGCCTCGAAATCTGTATTACGAATAATGGACTTTCTTCCACATGCTGTTTCCAAGACAACAATTCCAAAACTGTATATATCAGACTCCTTGCTGAGCACACCTGTTACCACATATTCTGGAGCCAAGTAGCCCAAGGTACCAGCCACATTAGTTGTCACAAAATCATCAGTAGAATCAATAAGTCTAGCAAGGCCAAAGTCAGTGAGCCTCGCATTGAATTCAGAGTCTAACAAGATATTGCTGGGCTTGATGTCCCTGTGTACAACACACTGTATCCAGCCCTCATGCAGGTAGAGTAAGGCGCTAGCCAAGCCAAGGACAATACCGTATCTCGTTTTCCAGTTTAGAGGGGGGCTATTAATACTGGAATAAATATGTGAATCAAGGGTCCCATTGGTCATATATTTATAGACTAGTAACAATATCTTGCGTTCATGACACCAGCCAACAAATGGTACCAGGTTCTTGTGCCGCAACTGGCCAAGGACCCTGATCTCAGATAGGTACTCCTTTTCCCCTTGCCGAGATGAATTGGAAATCCTCTTTATAGCAACATCCAACTTCATATCTTTCAAGAAACCCCTGTAGACTACGCCAAATCCTCCCTGCCCAAGCCGTAATTCTGGGCTAAAATTGTTAGTAGCACTGGCAAGCTCTTTATAGGTGAATTTCCGTGCAAACATCTCCTGATCTAAATATTTATTGACGGGATCATCATTAATTCTCTTGCTTTTCTTTCCCCAAAATCTCATGTGTATACGAGCAATAAGACCATTGGATCGTTTTCCTTTCCCTGATTCCTTCCTAGAATCAGAAGAGCCACTCCCCTTATTACTCGTCTCTTCTCTGTCATTATTGTTCAGCTTGTCAAGGGCACCTGAATCATCTGAAACGCTGTTCCTGTTTGTAGAACGGGTCTGAGAGTAGCTGCAGAAGAAGTAATATTCTAATTAGATATACTAGAAGATATTAATGATAATAGTATGACAAACTTTCCAGAGATGGGGGTACATAATTTCTCTTGTGTAGTTAGTTATCTTCAGGGAAGTTTGGACAGCTCAATGTTTGCAAGATTCGGATTATGGGGACGTTTGGTTACCCGGAGCTGGACGGATTGGATTGGACTTGATGCTCCAGCAAGCTAAATACTAGGTTTGGTTTACAGGATCTGCAAAATGCACATAATCCTGCAGTTTTGATCAAGCGATGAATGCGGGACGACGCTGTCCTTTTCAGAACTGCCGGGCGCCGAGATCCAGTGGGCTTTCCATGGTCTCATGTTGCAGTAATGAACAGAAAAGGCCGTCAGTCCTCCCCGCCCTCAGGGGCAGCGCCAGATGACCAAACATAAGTATCGTGCTAGATGGATCAGCAAAACAGAAATATCCTTATACAGGGATATTCTGAATGCAGCATTTCTTGAAATCCAGCTATATACAGCAAAGCAAACGTGCCCATAAAGTTGTTTCTCAGCTTTCAGACTTGAAGGTCAGTAATATATATATATCATATAGTGATACTTATCTTCTGACTTAGCCCCTACAGTTAAGCACACAACAACAATAATAACAACAGTTCCGATTTCAGTCGTTAGCATATTGTAGTCCCATGGTCATGAGTGTTCGTTGAGCAACATCCCCGTTTGCTCGTTCTTTCACTTATGCAAGTAAAAAGAATAGAAATTATGCAAAGACCCATTCGGTTGTGTAAGGATAATTAGGTATATAACTTTGTTTTCTATTTTCCCTCTACTCCATCGTACTTTGGGGATGGAAGAAGATGCATCTACAATTTTACCTTTCAAAGCATCTTAAAAATAAATCGTTGTCATACCTAAAAAACTGAATTATGGAACTCTCTCCAAAACCGCCTTCTGGTTCAGCAAGTTGAATAAGAATGTAAAGTAGATTGTATGCGCAACAGGAAAGCAAAACCATGAGGTATTCTCATATACCGGTGTCCTGAAATCTTACCTTTTGGACAGCTCAATGTTTGCAAGATTCGGATATAAAGTAGTTTCTCAGCTTTCAGACTTGAAGGTCAGTAATATATATATCATATAGTGATACTTATCTTCTGACCTAGCCCCTACAGTTAAGCACACAACAACTATAATAACAACAGTTCCGATTTCAGTCGTTAGCATATTGTAGTCCCATGGTCATGAGTGTTCGTTGAGCAACATCTCCGTTTGCTCGTTCTTTCAGTTATGCAAGTAAAAAGAATAGAAACTATGCAAAGACCCATTCGGTTGTGTAAGGATAATTAGGTATAGAACTTTGTTTTCTATTTTCCCTCTACTCCATCGTACTTTGGGGATGGAAGAACATGCATCTAGAATTTTACCTTTCAAAGCATCTTAAAAATAAATGGTTGTCATACCTAAAAAACTGAATTATGGAACTCTCTCCAAAACCGCCTTCTGGTTCAGCAAGTTGAATAACAATGTAAAGTAGATTGTACGCGCAACAGGAAAGCAAAACCATGAGGCTGACGAACCAGGACAAGGAAAATTGTAGGTATTCTCATATACCGGTGTCCTGACATCTTACCTTTCGGACAAGGACGGCATGGCAGGAGAATGGTCAGGCACGTCTCTCTCTATGCCGGCACTACTGGAACTAGGAGACATAGGAAGCCACCGTTCGGAGCAGATCTCCTCGTACTCACACGCCACCAGGCGGCTGCGGTTGCTATAGGTCGGCGTGAGAGCAGATGACAGGGAGAGGCTGGCCGCAGAACTGGAGGCATAGCGGGCGAGGAGCTCGCGCGGGGATCTGAGTAAGCCCCCTCTATCTTCTTCTTCTCCATCGTCAGTTGGATCGACGTCCAGCTGAAGGACGGAAGGGGAGTGATCGTACTCGTCCCCCATCTCGACGCTCATCATTGCAGCGCCTCACGGACTCGCTAGTAGCAAGTTGTTTTGACCCCTCAAAGCTTGCTGGTGAGGTTTGACTTCCAACCTGGCTTTCCCTCATCCTTGTCTTTTTCATTGGAGTATCTTTTACAAAGTATAATAATGGAGTCAGAACTAATCGTGCAAAACTTCCTAGTCAGCATAGTGAGGGATATAATACGGCATTCTCGGGAGATTAACGATATTTTGGAATGAAATATGTGTTTTACGATGACTCGATTTTCCTCAAAAACCGTAATCAACATATCATAAATAAGACATGATAATGTCATTATCTACTTTAGTTAAACTTAGTTTTTAAATCATTAGATTTTGTCATACAAAAAGGATGAGCAACCTATCTCTGTGTATGTGTGTGTGCATGTGTGCTTACGTGCGTGTGTGCGTGTCTATGTGTGTACGTGTGTGCATGTGTGGATGAGCAACCTATCTCTGTGTGTGTGAGTGTGTGTGTGTGTGTGTGTGAGTGTGTGTGTGCGTGGATGAGCAACCTATCGTGTGTGTGCGTGGATGAGCAACCTATCTGTGTGTGTGCGTGCGTGGATGTGGGGGGGCTTCATTCTTTGCCCGCACATGTAACTTTAATTTAGCTACCTGTGCATTCAAAAAAATAACTATTTGGTCAGAAAAGTAACTAACTATTTAGACAAAAAAATAACTATATTATCATAAAAGTAACAATTCAACTAAAAAGGTAAAAATAGGCAGAATACACAGTAACGATTCTAGAATAAATATGTAATTGTATATCCCTTACACTTGTAACTACTATGTGTGTAATGTAACTATTTGACACATAATATAACTATGTACACGTGTAAGAAATTGCAAAAGTAAATATTTCTGAAGTTGGTAGCTACATGTGTGGGTATTAAAAATAATCATATATATACTTCAAACGTGATCTATGTTTTACTATTAAATAATTCAAAATATATAAAAGTCTAATTATGGTCCTAAAGGTCTAGTCCTTATCTGATCTTACTTTGAAATGTTTTGATCTGATATGATCCTACTTTAAAAGGATCCAACCTACGGTCAATTAAATTCAGTACTCTTTGTCTGATCTAGTCTAGTTCACGACCAATGCTCAGACCTAGGGGAGATTTTATAGAATCATGCCCAGCAAAAATATCAAATCTAGACTATATGTTAGCCTCATAGTTGTTTTCCCTTGCTCGTGTAATGTAACAACCCTAAAATTTTACCTTACAAATAAATGTAATTAAAGATCTAAAGTCACAAATGATTTGCTTTAATTTATATAAAATCTTAACGCATCCCAAATTGAACCTTAACTATATAATGAACTAAGATGAGATTGTTGGTATTTCTGTTATACCTACATGATAGATAATGGTTCCACATTGGCTTAAAGAATGTGATAGAAACATGAAATTATTTCGTCACACTTGTAATAAGTGGAAATTCAACTCCCATATGTGGTGGTTGACAATGCTTAAACCTCACATCACCGCCTATGGTATTGTTAATTACTTTAAATATCTTTTTGACCACAATTATAACTTCTCACATCTTTCCAATTCAATTGGAACTGCATTTTCCTACTAAAATATTCGATCCTCAACACCTCAGTTTGTGCATTTGAAGAAGAGATCGTCGCATCCCTATCCCAGATCAACCTGGACAAATATCATGTTCTACATGGTTTCAGTATGGATTTTTATCACACTTTGTGGGATCACATTAAGCCCTCTCTTTTGAACCAATTCTATAATATTCATCGAATGATGACATCTCTCCTCAACTTTTGATTTTGAACAACGCTCACATCACTCTCATTAAAAATATGAGACAACCGTTCTTATATAAAGCAATTCCAAACGATTAGTTTAATCAATTCTTCCTATAAGATTGTTTTTAAGGTTTTAAACAATTTAATGAAGCCTTGTTTATAGTCCCTTATTGGCTTTTAACAATCGTCTTTCTTCAAAGAGAGGCATATCCAAGATTCTTATATTCTTGCTGATGACTTTGCTCGTTCCTATCATTCTAATGGTGTCCCTCTTTTGACCTTCAAATTGGACTTCACAAAGGCCTTTGACAACATCAACTGTCCCTTAATTATCCACACTCTTTCTAGTTATGTCTACCAATGGATTGGGAGAAGTTGTATTAAGAGTTTTCATTTCTCCATCCTTTTTAATGGCTCTATCTTTGAATATGTAAATAGCACAATAGCCTTAGACAAGGTGATACTTTGTCCCCAACCCTTTTTTATCATTGCTACTTTTGTCCTTGCTCGTATGACTAAAATGGTCTTGGAAAATAAACCTTTGGATGGGTTAACTGTGATGATTATACCAAGGATTATTGTATTCAATTTTTGGATGACACCATCGTCTTATTCAAAGGATGTGGATAAAAGTGTGATCAATTTCATTTGAATTTTGGGGATCTTTCCTCACATCTTAGGCTTAAGGATCAATTTCCACAAACCTTCTTTGATTGGTACACATGTTAAGGATACTGACATCAATTGATTTGGACATCTTTTGGTTTGTTAGATGGAAAATTTTCCCTTTAAATACCTTGGCCTTCCTCTAACTCATCATAAGCTCAATTCTAAGGTGTGGGAACCTGATTTGACTAAAACCTCTAAAACCCTCAATCATTGGAATACTAAATTTCTCAATAGGTTTGGTAGCTTGGTCCTCCAAAATTCTTCTCTAACTCCCATCTCCACCTACAAAATGAGTTGTATTCCTATTCATCGTAATGCCATTGATAAAATTAATGTAATGTTTAGAGAATTTCTTCGCGGTGAATCTGAGGATCAAAAGAGAACTCACTTGGTGAATTGGGTCTCCATCTTTCAACCATGAAGGTAAGGTGGTTGGGGCATTATTGACCTTAACTTCACACCCTTTGTCTTTTCATTAGAGTGTTTACAACTTCGTGTGATAAAAGAAACAACAATCTAGTATAACGTCGTTAGTTTGAAATACTACTCATAGAAATCATTGGCACACCTTAAAAGGAAAGTCCCTTCCCCTTTTTGGACCTACCTTCAGATGGCTACTTCCATCCTTTTGAACTTTACTATCACCCCCAGGTTCCTTCATTGAGATCAATTGTTATAAGAGATCATGGCAACCATTTGTTCTTTTTTATCTCTCTCCTGAGCTTCAGATTCCCTAGGATTCTCTCTATATGGATGTATTCAAAGTCTATAGTTTGATTACTTTCAATAGATTTACCAAATGGCTGCTTGCAGACATTGGCATTTCCTCAATCAACCTCAAACAAACTATAACTCCATCGATTATAATCATCCTCTTCATGTCTCCAAAAAATGGGCTCCTACATTCAAAGTCTCTAAAATGTATAATTTCTTTACTGACACTGGAATTGTCGATGCCCTCAACCCCTACCTTTGGTAGATTATTTCCAGCTTATGTAAACACATATGTTTGGCTTCTTGCCAATTGAAAAGTTCTCATTAGTGTATAAGAGGTTTTCATGGCCCGTATAGATGTCACTTCTGCTTCAACCATTGTGAGAATATTTCCCATGTTTTCTTGATTGTATTTTCACTTGTAATCTCTAGGATTTTTCATTTTTGGTAGCATTGATTCAACTTCCCTGAAATAGTTGTTGATGAATAAATTGTTTTACTCTCATCTACTAGTTGATTCTTTGATCTATTCAAAGTTTGTAGAGTATTTGGCACAAAACAAAATAATATATTCAACAACACAAGCTTTAGTAACTTTGGGGTTCTTGTTAACTCCATACCCAAATTTCTCCCTCAGGCTTTCTTCGTTTAGGTGATAGTGATGTTGGGTCAATGAAGAAGGACAAGTTGAAGGAAAATAGTATCATTGCCCACTCTTTTGACTTCAACACGAGAATTGATGGTGTTAGCTCTTCTAAAGGTCTGGTGACCATTGAGTCCCTACTAGAGGACTTTGGTGGTGAAGACTAGCTCCTACTGGCTATTTTTTAGGTTGATGGTCGTTTATGTTGTTGGTGATCCTTGATGTGGCCCTGCTTTTTTTGTTTTATTCTATGTCATGTGGTGTGTATTGAGGGGAACCTATCCCCATTGATATTGTTTTTGGCATTTTACTATTTTTTCATAGATACTCTTGGTACCTAGTTTGGCATTTTCTTGTTAAACTCACCATATCATCATGTTAGTGTTGATGCTCTTCTTCTTTGATCTATGCAATGAAGATGATAAGACAAATGGTACCATGTCACTAGTGAAGCCTATTATGACCCATATACATGAATAATTCAACCTTGTATCACATCATATCTAATTAATGTACATAACATAGCCCTAAATATTCAATAATGACTATTCAATATGTAAATAGAAAATGACCCCACATTTGTGCATAATATGTTCCCTTGATTGGTATATGAGTATCAAATAAAATACTAGAGGTTCTTTCAATATTACAGGAGTGCAACTCAGTTTTAGTAATTATTAATGCATCAGATATCCTAATTACCTAATATTTTGAACCATATGATTACCTATCTCAAACCCAACTATTTGGATATTTGGATTTGTCATGATTGAATAATCAAACCTTCCTAATTTCATCAAGTTTAGGTGATCGTTATCAATCTAAATAACATTACTAACAAAGACATGCAAAACCTAATTGTTTAACATAATTATTTACATATTGTGAATGCTTTGAGTATGCTATCTCTAAGTTCTAATGCATGAACCTAATTGGAGTGTGTCACTCTCTGATTGCTCTAGTTCATTAACTTTGGTTCCATCTAAACTATCACATGCTTACACATTGAGGAGAAACTATATGCAACAAACTCTGTCAACCCCTCTATCTACCCTCCGGGACTTCCCATTTTCTCACCACTAATAGACTCATGAAGTCATTCTGAGCCCATCAAATCCCCACTTGACCATATCCCCAACCATAGAAGAGACACCCAATTGAGATATTTGTACCTCTCCATGCACCACATGTAGAGATCTCTCGCCAAATCCCACCTAGTCCTAATGAGACCATAAGCATCTGAGGACACCTGATGATCCTCCGCTAATGTCAATTATTGTCTAGACCAGTTGAGGTGTCTCCACAAGATTCGATCTTCTTGCATGGAGGCGACACGCTTGAGCCTATAACTTCATCTTTTTAATTAATGATACAATAGCATTCCATACCTCACGGTCTCCCTTTTCCTTATGCATGAGAGCCTTGCATATTATTTTAGCTACTCCCCCAACCTAAGCATTTAGATCTGCAACATTGAGGTTGTATGGGTCCTTCTGGTCATGGTTTCCTTGCATAAACATGCAAATTCCTTCTACATGCCAATTGTAACTTTACCTATCCTTTATTTCTCCTTACTCTAACCTCAAATATCATTTTTGAACTGCAAGGCCCTATTTCCTATTTATCACATCAGTGTTTAAGATACCAATGGATCATGTGTACAAATGTTTGTGCCTTTACTACTGATTGGTCCTCACGCACTAGTTGATGAATCTTGTTCAATTTTTTAAGTTATTTGGGTTTTTTAGATTCCACATATTCTCCGACCATGGCAATAATTGGTTTCCTTCACCCCACCATGACATGTCTAATTCGAACAGATCACCCATACCAAAATCTAAAAGAGAATCAAAATGTGTTGCTTTAGCACTTATAATTTTTTTTAGATGAGAGAATGTGACCTGGAGTTCATGTTGATCGGGTTCTCATTTGTAAAGTTGAAGAGGAAATCAGAGAATGTGACCTGGAGTTCATGTTGATCGGGTTCTCATTTGTAAAGTTGAAGAGGAAGATGATCGTTCATACTAGGTGTTCTTTACTAGTAAAGCTCTTTTTATATGCATTGATGTGTCACTCTCATGTGGGTATTTTCAACTTTTTGACATTTTAATTGAGTAACCTTGCAAGGTCTATTTGTGCAATTTGACTGGTATTTCCCAACCACACACATAAAGATGAGTGTGACACATTATGAAATTATAGTCTTCTAAAAATATACTTTATTGATTTATGGATTCTCAAATAAGATTTTATAAATGATGTTGTCACTCCTTGATTGGAAAGACCTTGTAAAATTAATATATGAATTTCACCTGATGTCAGAAAAAAAAGTGTGGATGATCATTGGAAGAACTTGAGATACACAAACATTCACACCTATAAGTTGACCATGTTTTCCAACCTAATTTCCATTTTAAAGTTATAACTATTAAGTTACATTAATAAAGTGTAGTTAATTCATGATCATGTAGTATACATGAAATTAGGGTTAATTAGGATCTGTCCTACTATTTGTAACACCCCATCCACAACAAAACACGATTACATGCTAACCAGTGGATTACAGAAAATCACGGGAAATTAAAACGGATTTACAACAAGCACCACAAGATGAAGCATATTACATCTGAGCCAACACTTTACATTTCATAACATCTTTTCAGGGTGCTACAACATAATTCCCATGATCTCATTACATGAAATAACTATTCCACATGTTGATTTACATCAAGATACATAAACTGAAAACCCTTCATTGATCATTGGACAAGAAACATCGAAAAGCTCTCCCGAAGACCTGAGTGTACAGGGACGACACATAGGACTCTACTGCTAGACACTATCTATCCCATCGGGTATGATACCTTTTCATATCATCTTTAGCCACATGATCTTCATCTCGCCAGGCACGTCCACCTAAAAAGGGTTATTAACCAGTGGGGTGAGACATACAGTCCCAACGAGAAACATAACCCTCTACCAGCTTTATTATGATCACAGATAATTGATATAAGCAGATTATAAGAGCAGCATACTGAGCAGGGCTAATCTTACCACCAATCTTACCAAGATATTTATGAGGCCTATAACCAGGTACTCTTTATGGAACGTGATTGACAAGATAAGCTTCATAAGAACTCATCACATGATATAAGGTTCATATGATAAACTGCAGATTATAAGTAGATCAACTGTACAAACAAGGCCTCAACCAATGTTACATATTTTCCCTAAGCAGGATACTATACGGCTTGATTACGAATTATTATGCCCTGAGGAAGTGAGTTGTTCCCTGAGGAAGTGAGTTGTACCACTCAATTCCAACCTTCAGCTGTGAAGCCCAAAGCTGGTGCCATACAAGGTCAATGGATGATCTAGACTTCACGACCTCTCCTCCTCGTGGTCAGTGCACGATAACCAATAAAGTGGCCTCAGCCACAGGGTCAGTCCCGCAGGATGCCCTTTTCTAGCCCGACTTGGTACAAGTCTCGGCACTAGTATACATCTGAGCCACGAGCCAATTCACCGTGCTCTTGAGCCATGAACGCATTCATGCTCTATCACACTGAGCCATGGGCCTGTTCACCATGCTCTATCACACTGAGTCATGGGCCTATTCACCATGCTCTTATACACATCTTGAGTCTACAACCATAGTTGCATTCTAATCCTCCTATTTTCGACTAGGAGAAACCTCACATATTTAACAATATGCGCTCCGAGTTAATCCCGTAGGAGAACCCATTTCACCATCACCTAATTACTGACGATGATGGATCTATGGCCAGGGCAAACTACATGAGAGATTCATCTGTAATTAGTTAATGTATTTTAAGAAGATTGTTGGGGCAATCAAGTTGTATTAAGCAACCTTATGTAAAACATGAACAACATTAGATTCATTACATTGGTGTTATATTGCTACTGCTATTTCCATTGCCCTTAACAATCATCACATTGCCATGGGATATAAATCCCTCACATCATCTCATAGTGCTACTGCCTCTCAAGGCTTCATCATTACACATCATCATGGGATATCAATCCCTGAGTTCATCACATTACACCAGTGCCTCTCAAGGCATCATCAACATCATTAGGGAATATCAATCCCTCATGTCATCACTAGAGGATCACACCTCAACAGGCCTTTCTCGTCATACTGGTGATATATGTTATCTCATGAACAAGACATATCATTATTACTTAGATATTGCACATATATCAAGTTCTATACAAAGCACATAATCATATAATCACCATAGCTCTTACTTGGCTATGAATTCAATACACCTGCATGGTTAGCTTGCATAAGAAAGAGATAACTGGATCACCAAACATAGAACATAGGTCTTAGAGAACATATTATGATCATCATGCTATCAAGAATTTAGGTTCACAGGATTGGAACAACATCCATGTTCATAGCTGTGTCAGTAGTCAATTTATATTATTGTTATCACACTGTGAGCATCCATCATGCCCCATATCTTGTGAACATATCTTTGATAATCATGTCATCAAGATTAAGGTTTATAGCATTAGAATATTCTTCCATCATTATGAACATATGTAGATAATATCATAACTGGTGTATAAATCAATATATACTACTGTTACCCACCATCCAACTTAATCAGAGGTTCATCTATCATTAACCATAGGTAACCACTATACAAGGGTTCACAACCTATCTTGTCATAGCTTCATTAATAACAAAGGTGTACACTCAAGATAACCTACATAGTGGTATCGAGTTAGAGCACAACCCTCACCAAAAGTGTGTCGAGTAAGGGACAACCCTCACCAAAAGCACATCGTCTCTCACCAAAGAGTTTGAAGCCCAACACTATATCGGTTAAGCATGCAACTCTTCACCTGTGTCAGCCAGCACCCATCTAGGGCTATGACCATAATGGCCAACCACTGTCACCTTGGTATCAGTCTGCACACAACCCGTGATGCCCAAGGCAACAAACCCTATTGTCCACTTCGTATCGCCCAAGCCACTAAGGCACCATGCCGGGCAACACCACCAGCAAGTTGATAACAAACAACACATCCTCAAGTGCAACGCCTAAGACATCATATCGGGCAACAACTAAGAATCCACATGTAACGTTGTGTCATGCTATCTATATCGGGCAACGCCCCGAGATGGGCAACATCGAGACGGGAAACACACCTTCATGGTGTAACGGCAGACTAGAACCAAAGGTGCATCGTGCCACTAGAGCTATAAGCTGTATCGTGCATCCATGTACATGGTGGTATCGGGCAACCAGGTACAAGGGGATATCTATCAAGCATCTTATCGGCCAAAGGCGTAACTCCCACAAGCACCAACTAAGGCATATCGGAAAGGGATACTAGTATTACTCAAAGCTTAACCAAGAGTGGGGCTCTCATCCAAAGTATCGTGCAAAGCACACCAAGGCCATACCGCCTAACTCATCATAACGAGTTACACCTCGTATTAGGCAACACTCAACTAACTCAACTATCAAGCACCATATCGGGCGAGGAGTCTACAAGGTGTCGTCCAACCATATTGCCCAAGAACACCCCCTATCGGTCATCTAGGGTTAAGGCAACCTTATCATTCAAGTCTCCATGTCGGGCAACAAGAGTTGGGATCATCCTATCTGCCAAACAAGCATATCGCCCCAAACTAGGGTTAGGCATCTGTATCACCCAAGGTACCACTTCTAGGGCTATCGCCCACACCAAGGATCATCTTAGTGGTTCCAACGACATCACCACCATATTGCCCAAGATATTAACCAAGGGTCAACTCCAAGAGCATGTCATTCAAAATGGGTAGATCGTTTATATCATCTAGGGCAACCCTATTGCCCAAGATAGGGTTAAAGCTCCATATCGGCCAAGACACTAAGGTTAGGGTTTTATGTCGGCCAACCACCATATCGCCCACCATCACCATATTGGGTAGATGTGCATATCGGTCACAAGGTCAATAAAGAGTTCACTTATCATATCACCCAAGGCTCAACTCTAGAAGAGGGTATCGGGCAAAAACCTCAAGGAGCCACCATGTAGAACATATATTGGCCAAGAGACCAACTAGGTGTCCACCAACCATATCGTCCAAACCCTAACCCTAGGGTAGGAAAGAGGTATCGGTCACCACATCATATTGCTCCAAACATCTAGTCCATAGGCTCACCTTTCAAGTCCAAAGGAGAGAAAGGGGTATTGCCACAAACCATAACCGAGGCATAACTTATTAAGCAAGGTACTATATCAGGCAAGCATAGTTGTATCGGGCAAAGCCCCATATCGGGCTAGTCATCGTCAACCTCTAGCCACCCATTACCTTATAGAACAAGAAGAACAAGATAAGAACAGTAGTAAAACGTGACCATCTTTATTAAAACAGATCTCAAGTTCCACATGCATGGCTGTCATGGTGAAGGGTACTGATTCAAGTACAAGAACCAATATATGCATATATGGAGAGTGTGCATAATAGAGATGGTTAAGAGTTATGTAACCAACCTTAAGAGGATCTACATAAAAGACACGAAGCTCCTTGATCCAAGCAGCAAACACACGTTCTTCTCCATGGAAACCATCCATCTGAAGCTCTAAGCTTGCCTTCGGCTCCAACACCACCACCTCATGGAACAAAAGAAGAAGAAGAAGATACTATGGTTATATATAGCTCAAGAAGAAGAAAAGAGGGGAGATAACCACGGCCTTGCCTTATCACATCAAGGGCCTAACCATGGCCTAGAGGGGAAGAGGAAGGTGAAGAAGAAAGCACAAGGAAAAGCTAGCAAAGAAACATGACTCACCAAGGTCAGGTCTTGAGCATGGAGTTTTCATGGCCAATGAGCTCGCCCTTCCAAGCTCCATGGGAGTCTTCCTTAGCTTCCAAAGCTCCCATGCTCGTCCAAACAGGAAGGGGGAGGAAGGTGGCCGAAAAGGAGCACTTGGTCAAGGAGGAAGGGGGTTATATACACCAAGGAAGAGAGAGGTAGCAAGGGAGAGGTGTCATAACCACATAAACCAAGGTGCCACTTGCTCTTGCACTTAACACCACATGTTGCCACCCTAGAAGCTCATGCATGGCTTGGTGATACACTCTAGAATGTGTATCGTGCAGCTGGGAAACTTCCATGGCCGATACACCCCTCAAACCGACACACCAAGCAAGCTTTGCCCGATACACTTAAAAGACAAGGTAACATATGTGACACATATATGTTATAAGGACCATATAGGGATGTCACTCCTCATCTATCAACCAAACAAGGCGCCCCTACCTCCATCCACATTCTAGATGATGCCAAACAGAAGAGAGGTGACTCTAGAGCTGATAAATTGCATATTAACCCTCCACTTTGGGTAATTTGCAATTTACACCAAAACTAGCACATAAAGCATAAACATCATCCAACCAAGCTCAAATTTGGAACATAGGTCCTCCACAAGGCACCCACATCATCATTCTCTTTCTAATGATTCAAGAGAACTAAAGGCATGCTTTACATGTGACATATTGCAATATAACCCCTTACTTTGGGTAAATTGCACTTTGGTCCAAAACAAGCAAACATTGCTCAAACAACATCCAAACGGGACCAAACTGGAAACATGAGCTTGTCACATGATATCAAAACTTCTAGAGAGATTAGATTAAGGTTATAAGCACCTTTAATAAGCAAAGCAAAGAGGATTAGCCCAAAACTTGGGTCAGGGTCCTTACAAGACATAAACCCCTAACAAGGATATCGTCCCCGAAATCCCGAGCGGAAAGAAGACAGGTGTTACTCGTGCATCACATCATACAACTCCGCAAAGATCCTAGGTGTCACATATCCATGACCAATGCACTTTCTCTTCTTCCAGAGCCATCACAGGGTTTCCTTGTACTGGTCACAGACTCAAACCCTCAGTCTCATCATCCTTTGTCTGGTAACACTCTTAGACACTGGAACATCACATGCAACTCGTATTACTCAGGTATCAGTTCCTTCTACTGATGTATCACATTCATCATTATGTTTCCTCTACACTTCTCTGATATCACATGCTAGATTCCTAAGCTTCACATAGCTGGTAGTCACCATCCTTCTGCCATATACGTTTCAACTGTTCCTTCTCTTTCCACAAAGGATGTCTCTACTCAAGGGGGATCTTTCTCAGAAGAGGTTATAACAAGATACATACTCTTCAAAACACCTATATGCACATGACAGGGCTCATACGACACCTCACTATGTATCACTAAGGCTCAACACAGAAGGAGTTAAACATTTTGGGTTAACAACAACCACATCATCTCAGTTTAAAGCATGTCATGTGTTCATGTCATCTCCCAAGAGCACAACGAATACCAACTCGGATGGTAACAGATATGCACTATCTCAACTGATTAGGATAGGATTCCCAACCCTTGTTCGTCCATCTCTAACCGCTGCACATACCGTCTGGATCTTTCGTTACTCGAAACTTAGCTAGGAGTATCCCAAGGAATCAGGCTCAACTAGATGAACTTTCCCAAGATGACCTTACAACACTTCCTTTCCTTGGGTGCATACCTTCCGATGTCATGTTTATGCGGAGCATAAACCCCTAACATATGATAGCCACACTATAGGCACTTGGCCAGATCAAACCAAAGCCAACCTCTCCATCTGGGACAACTTCACACCTTTCCAAGGATATCCATTCCCAGGGATATAATGATCCTTGACATGTCCCCCGGAAAGGGTTTCACCCGACTGCCACATCCAGGAAAAGAAAGGATACAGAGAAGAGTATACTTCATCCTGCACAACCGGGTCATCAACAAGGTGCTCGACAACACGTTATCTCTCTTCTAACTAACAGGAAGGAAACATCTACCAAACATACAACAAGCACTCAAAGGAGGGTACATCCTGAACTGGATCAACTAGAGCAGATAAGAGGCAAGAAGAAGACAAAGTAAAATGGAGTGACTCCATTCAACCTGCCACCACACACTGGTCATACTACCGTTTCTGGCCATCTTATGTCACAAGATCTAACTGTTTCCTGATCAAACCATCCAGTCCTCACTTGCTTATCCTTATCAACGTTCCTCCGTGATGCTGATCTACTGCCTCGAGGGTCACCACATAGATCCAAACTCCAAAACAAGCTTCTAGCTTGTGGGTTCAAGGTCAAGGATGATATATCTAGACGGTTCACCTTCTTACTTCTACGATCTAGGCGTCTTGATTCTTAAACTTTTACCAGAAGGCATGTTCTCATATACTAGTTTTCCTTACCTTGGTATCCATCTCTTGAGTCAAAACTCATCACTTCCAGATCTTCTTTATAGTCTACAGTTGTCACAGGTTCAAAACATGTCAAGAGGATCCTATCGCCATCATCTATCACAGATATCTCTATCTTGGAAACTAAGGTCCAAGATCAACTAATACTTTCCGAAGTATCCAACCAGAGATCACTCCAAAAGCATACATATCAAGTGACATAAGGTCCACTTGACAACCATTCCCTCGGAAGGAAGGAACACAAAGGAACAAACTCCTCCCATCACCCCCATCAACATCTATGGTTTCATATCAAAGGGGAGGGTATTATCACTTTCTTTAATCCTTACATGAGTTTTTCAACCATTTAAGCATCGATAAACCTTGTTCCATCTGGTTTCATCATGTTTCTTCTTGGTTTCCTTGCACTCAACATTGGAAACATCAAGACCATTGCATGTTATTATTCTCCTTCTCTTGTTGTCATTTCATCATACTCATGGTTATTTCCTGATTATATCAGATTTTTATTTTCCCTTTGTGAAAAAGATCGATGTTCTTCACATATTCTTTATTGAACATGGATCATCTCCCTTGTTCTCTTTTTCTTATCATGAATTTGCACTTTATACTTTCTCATTTCTGCTTATGTTTATTGGTTGGTCTGAGATTATCTCAGGTTTCATCTTATTTACTCATTACTTGTTCTTCTCTTTCCTCTAACTTTATCTTTGCTTTCACTATTTTCTTCATCTTGTGTGAGTTTTACGCTTTTACTTACCATGTGATCACAGGTTAATCTATCTTTTATCACGTATATCTCTTGAGATTACGGTTTCAAGAACTTATCTCATCATATTCTTATACAGATTTAGGTTACATAGAACCATTACTTCCTCTTTTGATTATCAAGCATCCATGTATTAAGAGGTTATGGTGCATTCATTAACTCCCTTTATAACAAGATGAAGGTATGAGCATCTGAGCCAACACTTTACATTTCATAACATCTTTTCAGGGTGCTACAACATAATTCCCATGATCTCATTACATGAAATAACTATTCCACATGCTGATTTACATCAAGATACATAAATCAAAAACCGTTCATTGATCATTATACAAGAAACATCGAAAAGCTCTCCCGAAGACCTGAGTGTACAGGGACGACACATAGGACTCTACTGCTAGACACTATCTATCCCATCAGGTATGATACCTTTGCATATCATCTGTAGCCACATGATCTTCATCTCACCAGGCACGTCCACCTAAAAAGGGTTATTGACCAGCGGGGTGAGACACACAGTCCCAGCGAGAAACATAACCCTCTACCACCTTTATTATGATCATAGATAATTGATATAAGCAGATTATAAGAGCAGCATACTGAGCAAGGCTAATCTTATCACCAATCTTTCCAATATATTTATGAGGCCTATAACCAGGTACTCTTTATGGAACGTGATTGAAAAGATAAGCTTTATAAGAACGCATCACATGATATACGGTTCATATGATAAACTGCAGATTATAACTAGATCAACTGTACAAACAAGGCCTCAACTAATGTTCCGTATTTGCCCTGAGCAGGATACTATACGGCTTGAATACGAATTATTATGCCCCGAGGAAGTGAGTCGTATCGCTCAATTCCAACCTTCGGCTGCGAAGCCCAAAGCCGGTGCCATACAAGGTCAATGGATGATCTGGACTCCACAAACTCTCCTCCTCGTGGTCAGTGCATGATAACCAACAAAGTGGCCTCAGCCACAGGGTCAGTCCCGCAGGCTACCCTTTCTCTAGCCCAACTTGGTACAAGTCTCAGCACTAGTATACATTTGAGCCACGGGCCAATTCACCATGCTCCTGAGCCATGAACGCATTCATGCTCTATCACACTGAGCCATGGGCCTATTCACCATGCTCTATCACACTGAGCCATGGGCCTATTCACCATGCTCTTATACACATGTTGAGTCTACAACCGCAGTTGCATTCTAATCCTCCTATTTTTTTCTAGGAGAAACCTCACCTATTCCACAATATGAGCTCCGAGTTAATCCCGCAGGAGAACCCGTTTCACCATCACCTAATTAATGATGATGATGGATCTATGGCCAGGGCAAACTACATGAGAGATTCATCTGTAATTAGTTAATGCATTTTAAGTAGATTGTTGGGGCAATCAAGTTGTATTAAGAAACCATATATAAAACATGAACAACATTAGATTCATTACATTGGTGTTATATTGATACTGCTATTTCCATTTCCCTCAACAATCATCACATTGCCATGGGATATAAATCCCTCACATCATCTCATAGTGCTACTGCCTCTCAAGGCTTCATCAGTACACATCATCATGGGATATCAAACCCTGAGTTCATCACATTACACCAGTGCCTCTCAAGGCATCATCAACATCATTAGGGAATATCAGTCCCTCATGTCATCACTAGAGGATCACACCTCAACAAGCCTTTCTCATCATACTGGTGATATATATTATCTCATCAACAAGACATATCATTATTAGTTAGATATTGCACATATATCAAGTGCTATACAAAGCACATAATCATATAATCACCATAGCTCTTACTTGGCTATGAATTCAATACACCTGCATGGTTAGCTTGCATAAGAAAGATATAACTGGATCACCAAACATAGAACATAGGTCTTAGAGAACATATTATGATCATCATGCTATCAAGAATTTAGGTGCACAGGATTGGAACAACATCCATGTTCATAGCTGCGTATGTAGTCAATTTATATTATTGTTATCACACTATGAGCATCTGTCATGCCCCATATCTCCTGAACATATGTTTGATTATCATGTGATCGAGATTAAGGTTTATAGCATTGGAATATTCTTCCATCATTATGAACATATGTAGATTAATGTCATAACTGGTGTATAAATCAATATATACTACTGTTACCACATCATGGGTATCCTTTCATACCTTATATCTCAAGTCATATGTGCATCATCCCTAAGGATTAACTTTAAGGATCATACACCATGATCCACCATCCAACTTAATCAGAGGTTCATCTATCATTAACCATAGGTAACCACTATATAAGGGTTCACAACCTATCTTGTCATAGCTTCATTAATAACAAAGGTGTACACTCAAGATAACGTACATAGTGGTATCGGGTTAGAGCACAACCCTCACTAAAAGTGTGTCAGGTAAGGGAAAACCCTCACCAAAAGCACAACATCTCTCACCAAAGTTTGTGACGCCCAACACTATATCGGTTCATCATGCAACTCTTCACCTGTGTGGGCCAGCACCCATCTAGGGCTACGACCATAACGACCAACCACTGTCACCTTGGTATCAGTCAACACACAACCCGTGATGCCCAAGGCAACAAACCCTATTGTCCACTTCGTATCGCCCAAGCCACTAAGGCACCATGCCGGGCAGCACCACCAACAAGTTGATAACGAGCAGCACATCCTCAAGTGCAATGCCTAAGACATCATATCGGGCAACAACTAAGAATCCACATGTAACGCAGTGTCGTGCAATCTATATTGGGCAACGCCCCGAGATGGGCAATGTCGAGATGGGTAACACATCTTCATGGTGTAACGACAGACTAGAACCAAAGGTGCATCGTGCCACTAGAGCTATAAGTTGTATCGTGCATCCATGTGCATGGTGGTATCGGGCAACCAAGTACAAGGGGATATCTATCAAGCATCTTATCGGCCAAAGGCGTAACTCCCACAAGCACCAACTAAGGCATATTGGGCAGGGATACTAGTATTACTCAAAGCTTAACCAAGAGTGGGGCTCTCATCCAAAGTATCATGCAAAGCACACCAAGGCCATACCGCCTAACTCATCATAACGAGTTATACCTTGTATTAGGCAACACTCAACTAACTCAACTGTCAAGCACCATATCGGGCGAGGAGTCTAGAAGGTGTCGTCCAACCATATTGCCCAAGAACACCCCCTAACAGTCATCTAGGGTTAGGGCAACCTCATTCAAGGCTCCATGTCGAGCAACAAGAGTTGGGATCATCCTATCGGCCAAACAAGCATATTGCCCCAAACTAGGGTTAGGCATCTGTATCACCCAAGGTACCACTTCTAGGGATATCGCCCACACCAAGGATCAGCTTAGTGGTTCCAACGACATCACCACCATATTGCCCAAGATATTAACCAAGGGTTCAACTCCAAGAGTGTTACAATCCCAATTTTGGGTTCATTTGCTGAGAAATGTAATATCTCGTATTAAAGACATTTGGACAAATAATGATACAATTTGTTTGAATAAATGGATTTCGTTAACAATAGCCTTGATGATTGTGTTGTGGGCTTTATTGGCTATTGGGCCCAATAACAAGGAAATTCAATTAGTAAATAAATAATTGAGAAAAGAAAGATGTGGAAACCATTGGAAGGTAAAAGAACTTAATCCAAAAGTGGATTTCGTGCCACATGGGTTCCTTGGGTTCCAAGGAGTCCAAAGTTGCATAGAGAATACAATAAGAAAAGAAAAGATCAATTAAGAATTTCTTTATTAAGAAAGAAATTGAAAACAATGATAAAATGTGGAAAATAAGTGGAAATAGGTGTAATTGAGTTATCCTTAGTGGAATTTCGTATCCCAAGGATTCCTAATGATAAAAGGAATACCAATGAGGAAAATAAAATAGAAATAAAGAGAAATCCTCAAAAAGAGATATTTTAATGAGGAATAAACAAGATTATGGGAAATAATGGATATAGATGACTCGAAAAGGATAATCAATATCCACTAAAAATTATTTTGAAATATTAGGGTTCCTTGAGGTCCAAGGAATCCAAGAAAATAATAATAGCAAAGGAAAAAGAAAAATAAGTGAGGAATATACATAATTGAGTAATATCTTGCAACTAAAGAAAGAGATCCAATTTATTTAGATAATGGGTCCAAATTCGGCATAATTAAAGAGTAAGTTATTACAAAGCTTCCCTCAAAAATTTGGGATCAAACGTGTAAACGGTTTGGGAGATACGATTTTTGGAAGTTTTCCTAATGTGTGGAGGAAATCAATAAATGTCACAATTTAATTTAATTGGACCAATTTCCTTTGTTCCTCGCGTGGCACGTCAGCCATTGGATCAAAATCCAATGGTAATGCAGTTGTCTTCTACCCCAGACAGATTAGGAAAGGGAGAGCATTACGATCAGTTTTCCTAAGTGATTTTCTCATGTTTTAGTGCACGGATGAACTTGGAAACTTTTCCACCAAATTTGAGAGTCTGTTCCGAAGACAACGAACCCAATTTATGGGTTGTTTCATAGACTCACCAGGAAGCCCCCAAAACATTGGACTCTGTCACCAACCCTATATATAGGGGAGAGTTCTCAGGGGTACCCGCATTGATGAAACCCACCCTGATATCTGCGGAGGACGCCGTCGAAGCCTTTGGCGATTCCAATCGAGCAAGACACCCCGACCATGCCCTTCATTCCCCAGTCAACCCGGCAGAGTTTCAGCAGCCAGTTGGGAGCAGAGGCATGTTGCGGGAGTGCAATTGTAGATCCCTTTAAGTTCAGATGGTGGCGGTAGAACTTTCTGGCCCCCTAGCTTGCTCGTTGGTGGACGGGACCCTAAAGTCAACGACGAGGTTGACCGGAGGCTGGCGCTGGCTCGCGAGTAGCAGGTCACAAGGTTGAAGGAAATAGAGAGAAAAGTCTCTCTTACCCCTGGCGTGTGAGAAGGAGAGCAGGGACAAAAAGGGCAAATGTCGGATCGCTGGAAAATAGAATAGGAAGGACACGTGGCGCTCTTCCATTGGCCAAGAGGTAGATAATTTACAAAATTTGTAGTTATTATTGGAAGCCCTGATGAAAATAAGTTATACATGAAAATTGATCAAAAAAATGTGAGGAATCCAATAAAATTATAATTGGAACCTGATATTGCTTGCAATTTAAAAAGTACACAAAATTATCACCTTTAATGTTATAAGTTATGGTAGAACCCTAATTGGATATGGAACTCAGAATTAATGACTCTTTTGGGTTAATTTGGTTTGGAACCCTAATTCTGAGAAATATTAACCTATTAAGAATAAAAGGGAGAGTTAATTTTGAAAGAAGGCAGTTTCGTGCTTGTTTTAGGGTTTTAGGCACATAATTATGTTTAGAAACCCCAATTTGGGAAAACATGGGTTTTAATGGGTTAAATCTAAAAATATAATTATAGAACTGAGTTTTCATGGTTATAAGCTATTTCAAGCATTAAAGTTCCTCATTGTGGTTAAATACCCTTAATGTGGAGATTAGGGTTTCCTAGTGAATAAAAGGTGGAATTAATGATAAATAATGTTCATATGAGTATTAGACCATAATGAACTATGAATTGATGATAAACAAGCATAATGACTTTGTCATGGTTTAAAAAGGATAAAAATGGTAGCTTTAATGAAAAGGAGGATTAATGGACTTAATTGTGTCCTTGATCCGAAATCAAGGTAATAAGTGGCTAAAAGGTAACCTTAATATCTTTTGTGAAGAATAGATGAGATAATTAGGGTTTGTGAGTAATTATAAAATTAGGGTTTAAAATAGTAAAAGTGAAGTAAAACCCTAATTGCAAAGTAAACCCCCAAAAGAGGTAGAAATCCTAAAAAGGAATAGAAACCCCAAGTAGCAAGATGGTTTGGATAGATTTTGATAAAAAGGAATTGAATGTAATTTCAGGATTCATGTACTTGCTTGATTGGATGTCATTGATTGATTGGACTATTCTATCTCTAATCAGCCTAACATGTATGTGGTTAATTATGAATAACTGCCTTAGTTTCCCAAGGATTTTCCGGATGGTTAATCGCATTAAATGCAAATTATCAGTTTGGATGTTCATACTTGCAAACCATAAAGTCACTATGATTATCACATTAATAATAGAAGTATGTATTCTTGCACCTACATGCCACCCTGATGGATGATGCCAAAGGTCAGGCCCAAATGGGTAGACCAATGGGCACCATGAGTGGTGACCCCAGGCACCAAGCTCGGGAATGAGAATGTATGCCAGGGTTAGGGAAAAAGTGGTGGAGAATGTCATACTGGAAAGCGTAAATTGGCTTGTTAATTAACTTGATTGTGATAATTAGATTGTAATCCATATGTGCAAACTTTTGGTTATCCCCACATACCAGTATATTTCAATATGCTGACCGAAGTTTTGATTGTCGGCATTTTAGGTACACCCTGAAATGAACAAATAGTAAAGTGACACATTGTGAAATAAGAAATAAAGTGTAAGGAGGATTAGATAGAGTAGATTCAAGCTTGGATAGATAGATTTCCAAAGTTTTAAAAGATATGCAAAGTTTTATTTTCATACCAGATTTCAGTTTAGTTAGTAGAATTTCATAATTATTATTGATTATTTGTCGAACCTTTGATCCGAGTTATTGGATAACGGCTCTGATCTCTTGGTCTCCTTTAAGTGGGGGTTATTGGGAGACGGGGTCATTACAATTGGTATCAGAGCATAGGTTCCTCATTTAATTTTTAATAATTATTAAATTTTACAAATTCTATAGAATTGAGGGAGTTATTAGAGGATTGTCTGAAAGACTGAGGTGTCTAGAAAAGGATGACGTCTGGGGGCTGGCAATATTTCCCTCCACACCGCTAGTTGGAATACGAGGACTCCTGGATTGTGTGATTGCCTGGCCGATGTCTTAGGATATGACTCAAAATAAGATACCTTTAGGAATCTCTCATCTTGTTCATCCCTTCTCAACTCAAATTCTGTTAAGGACCTTAAGGATTAGGGTTTCCTCTCTTCTCCTCACCCTTTTGAGGTATGGGTACGGTTAATAAGGTCTAAGGAATCCTCCACAAAATTAATGAAAAGCATGTAAATAAGATGTCATGGACATAAGCTTAATAGATTAAGCGCAAACGAAAGAATAGATACATGCTTAGGTCGTATGACACGAGTTGTCATTACCCTCAGGAGAGACCTGAGGATAGACCTCCTTATCAGGGGGATGAGTAGAGAGAGTTAGTCTTAAAAGTAGAGACCTAGCACATCCTCTGAGGATGATGCTAACCCTAGCCCTAAGTGAAGGTTAGAAATGACATGATGAGTTAGATGTCATGGTAGACTAGGTGTTTGGATGGACATGCCTGGGATGCCATACGAGCCATTAGAGATTATATGACGTAGTACCTTTGGCGACCCAACCCTGGAAAGAGTCGTGCATGTTAGAGTGAAGGATAGCTCCTTCATTGATGAGGTTAGTGAAGAACCTATAGAACCCTATGGGCTTGTGCAAGTAGGGTATAGCTTGCACCCAGAGTACATCAGTAGTATGAGCAGTAAGTTAAAACTGAGGCCAGAAGGACAAGATGGATGGCTTATGAGATAAGCATAAGGGGCTATGGATAATCATGAGCAAACATAAGTGTGAGCATAGGCTTCACCACATAGAGGTATGCCTGTGAGCTTGATCCTTCATGGAGAGAGGACCTCTAGTAGTACGACTGGATGTGGAGTTAGCTCTAGAGAGAGAAAGAAGGACCTCAGTAAGAAGGTTGGAAGCCTAAACCCCGAGATATGAGGGACAGTTGGGAGTTGAGGATGATGCTTTTGGAACCTATGTGCCTATGGTGAAGGTGTCTACCTTCTGTGATGAGACAAAGAGTGCCTTAGACCCTGAGGAGGTTTAAGTAACCAATTGTGAGGCTTTATACCTAGCTGGTTGTCCTTGAGGAGGACTTAACTCTGAGGTGCTTCTTATATAAAAGGATCATGGAAGTACATGACATACCTTGGACATGCTTGATTTGTGGTTAAGAGATTGAGCATGTAGTTGGACACCCAAAAGTGAACCTAGGGTTCCTAGGCCTAAGAGGGGAAGTAGTGTACCTGATACTCATGATGGGATTTGAGTCTCTATAGTTTCGAGCATGGTACTCCTCATGTGTAGAGGAATAGGAAACCCCTTAAGTTAAGGGTATGTTTGATGAACCCCTCACAACTAAGTTGATCTAATGATGAGGAAAGAGAACAAGTATGACCTAGCATGGTTTAATAGGTGGTCTGCTTGTGTCTTAGTAGCTGCTGGGTTAGGCATGCTCATGTGAATGTAAACCCTAGGGACAATTGTGACCTTGTTGTCAATAGTTGTAGTTTCCTCCCATCCTGGGAGAGGGACCCTTTTGTAGGGTGTATATCAGTTTTGTTGGTTTTGAGGTAATCTAAAGAGGTCTCATAGGATCTTGAGAAGCTAAGTGAAAAGTACATGGTATGAGAATGAACATGTAGACCCATAGATATCCATCTCTAAGTGCATGTGGATGTGTTACCATGGAGGTAACTGGTATGGGGCCTGACCAAGGAAGGCAGGTCGCCATGACCCCTGTGAAGGGATGAAGGTCAGCCCATGAATACAGAGAGAGAGATGATGCAGGCTTGGGTAAGGTTCTAAGTTGGACATGTACTATAATAGAATCCTAAGTCTATCCTAGGGTCAGGTAGGGATAAGACCGATGGAAGCAGGAGTTGCCTAATTCCCTAGTTGCACATGACCATAGGGTCGGGAGGTAACAACTATCATTGTCCAGGAGCCATGGGTTAGGAAATTGATCACCTTCATGAACTCATGGGATCCAAAGGGAAGATGAGTAGGGCACTCTCTGGATGCATGAGGGAAGAGGGATGACCCCAAAAGTGTCGGCACCCTATAGAGCTAGAGGATATGACCAAGGATTGTGTGGTGACCCAAGTAGGTTTCAGATCAGTTTTCCATGGAAGTAATTTTTGATATCAAGATGATTGTGAAGTAGAGACATAAGTTTCACGTTTCAACTTAGAGTTGAAGGTGTACTGGCAATGTGGGATGTATCATCTCTACTCTTGGAACAGAAAGAACTTTGTGTTTGGACGGCCGCCAAATGCTTATTTCCTCTTGTTATGGGAGGGAGAGATGGGACACTACGCATGCCATACACCGCGGATAAAAGATGATGTGAGATGGAACGTTGCTATGAGGTATGAGGACAGAGAAGATAACATACCCTTGTGGAGTGAATAATACATGGATGGTTTACAAAAACTAAGAGTATTAAAGAAATTATATTGAGAGGATGTTTTATCATGAGCTATGTGGAATTTGCAAGTTATGCAAAGTTGAGTTTGATCATCATGAGGATGAGCTCAGAGATTCTTATTGAAGAAAAATTTAGAGTTTGAGATGAGATGATAAGTAGAATACATGGAGGTGTATGTCTTCAACATTACCTAATACCTAAGGAGGCGGAGTGGTAATGAATGCTCTGGTTGAGATATAGCTGCCTAGTTTAGCTAGAGGCTAGAAGAAGTTGAGGTTGTTTGGCTAACCCTAAGTTTGGAAAGAAGATGTGTTTTGGCTAACACTCAGATGTAACAAGATATGATGAACAAGTTAATGGTTGTTTGGTTAGCCAGCCGAGTCCTTGATGTGGTAGAAGTATGGTTGTAAAACCTCATATACACTACTCTAAAAAGGAAGGTGATGAAACCCTGATGAGAGTGGTTTAGGGTTTCTGAGGAATCGATCTTGAGGAATCGTGACATACAGGAGATCATGGTTTTAAGATCACTAGACACCGTGATACTACAGGGATAGTAAGGGATAATAGCACTTTGGATGCTTAAGATAAAAATGCATGTGGCTTGTGGCCATGCATGATAGTGGGTGAAGGACGAACACCAGTAGCCCAATGCTTCGACATAGAGGATAAAGAGTCCCCAAGAGGGAGTGGGAGTTCACCACTATGGAAGTTGTGGTAAGTCTCCCCTTAACCAAGGAAGGTCAAGATGCAATATGGGTTATGGTAGATCGCCTTACCTAGATAACATGAGAAAGAAAGAGTACTATCACGAGACAGATCTGGTTGAACTACTTATAAGAGAGAGATGGTTCAGCTACACCATGATGTGAGTTCAAAAGTTTTTTAGTATAAGATTCACTTCCATGAGGTGTAAGTAGATACATGAAGAACTCGATGATAGAATAGTTTATCACCCCTAACTAATGGTTAGTATGATCCAGACTAGAGGGTCTGATGAGAGCATGTGTGCTCATTCAGGGTGATACATTGAGACAACTATTGTCCTTTGTAAGATGTGATGATAACCACCTTAGCCTTTATCGGGATGAAAGAAGTCTAGAAGGAGGTTGTGTTGGTCACCACTTCATTAAGATGATGTTGGTGAAGGAGGCCTCACGAAGGTCAGAAAATAACCACAGTGGGTGCAGATGAAGTCGCTTTGATCAAGCAATGGCTGAGAGAGAGAGAGCCCAAAGACGACATGAGTCGTGAGCTGATGCAAAGCAGACTGACATACAGTTCACTGTAGGAAAGTTTGTAATGTGAAAATCCAACCCCTCTAAGCTACAACTGAGAAAGCTGAGTCCCCGACATATGGGTCCATTTGAGATGGATTGGTGGAGAAGGTTGTGTTTAGCCTTACCCCTCAGGATAACATGATGAATAATGTGTTCCATGAGTCCGATCTAGAGCACTATGTGAAGTACCCAAGCCATGTGCTGAGTCTTGAACCTATTCAGCTGTTTGAGAGGATGAAAAGTCCTGAGTCACCTACGAGGGTATGATATGCCAAGGTAAGAAAGAACTCAGATGGAAGAATATGAGATGATGAAGGTTCTTGGGAAGCACCATGGAAAGGGTGAAGCCACATGGGAGCCCTGATGGACATAAGAAAGGATTATCCTGTTTGTTTGCTTGCTTGATGGAATTTTGAGGACAAAATTCTTATAAGAGGGGAAGGATGTTACAACCCCAATTTTGGTTTCATTTGCTGAGAAATGTAATTTCTCATATTAAAGATATTTGGACAAATAATGATACAATTTGTTTTGAATAAATAGATTTCATTAACAATAGCCTTGATGATTGTGTTGTGGGCTTTATTGGCTATTGGGCCCAATAACAAGGAAATTCAATTAGTAAATAAATAATTCAGAAAAGAAAGATGTGGAAACCTTTGGAAGGCAAAACAACTTAATCCAAAAGTGGATTTCGGGCCACATGGGTTCCTTGGGTTCCAAGGAGTCCAAAGTTGCATAGAGAATACAATAAGAAAAGAAAAGATCAATTAAGAATTTCTTTATTAAGAAAGAAATTGAAATAAAATGTGGAAAATAAGTAGAAAGAGGTGTAATTGAGTTATCCTTAGTGGAATTTCGTATCCCAAGGATTCCTAATGATAAAAGGAATACCAATGAGGAAAATAAAAGAGAAATAAAGAGAAATCCTCAAAAGGAGATATTTTAATGAGGAATAAACAAGAAAATGGGAAATAATGGATATAGATGACTCTAGAAGGATAATCGGGATCCATTAAAATTATTTCGAAATATTAGGGTTCCTTGAGGTCCAAGGAATCCAAGAAAATAATTTAATAGCAAAGGAAAAAGAAAAATAAGTGAGGAATATACATAATTGAGTACTAGCTTGTAACTAAAGAAAGGTATCCAATTTCTTTAGATAATGGGTCCAAATTCGGCATAATGAAAGATTAAGTTATTACAAAGCTTCCCTCAAAATTTGGGATCAGACGTGTAAATGGTTTGGGAGATACGATTTTTGGAAGTTTTCCTAATGTGTGGAGGAAATCAATAAATGTCACAATTTAATTTAATTGGACCAATTTCCTTTGTTCCTCGCGTGGCACGTCATCCATTGGATCAAAATCTAAGGGTAATGCAGTTGTATTCTACCCCAGACAGATTAGGAAAGGGAGAGCAATACGATCAGTTTTCCCAAGCGATTTTCTCATGTTTTAGTGCACGGATGAACTTGGAAACTTTTCCACCCAATTCGGGAGTCTGTTCCGAAGACAACGAACCCAATTTATGGGTGGTTTCGTAGACTCACCAGGTAGTCCCCAAAACGCTGGACTCTTTCACCAACCCTATATATAAGAGAGAGTGCTCAGGGGTACCCGCATTGATGAAACCCACCCTGATATCTGCGGAGGACGCCGTCGAAGCCTTTGGCGATTCCAATCGAGCAAGACACCCCGACCATGCCCTTCATTCCCCGATCGACCCGCTGGAGTTTCAGCAGCCAGTTGGGAGTAAAGGCATGTTGCGGGTGTGCAATTGCAGATCCCTTCAAGTTCTGATGGTGGCGGTGGAACAATCTGGCCCCCTAGCTTGCTCGCTGGTGGACGGGACCCCAAAGTCAACGACGAGGTTGACCGGAGGCTGGCGCTGGCTCGCGAGTACCAGGTCGCGAGGTTGAAGGAAACAGAGACAAACGTATCTCTTACCCCTGGCGTGCGAGAAGGAGAGTAGGGACAAAAAGGGATAATGCCGGATCACTGGAAAAGAGAATAGGAAGGACACGTGGCACTCTTCCATTGGCCAAGAGGTAGATAATTTACAAAGTTCGTTTTTAATTATTGGAAGCCCTAATGAAAATAAGTTATACATGAAAATTGATCAGAAAAATGTGAGGAATCCAATAAAATTATAATTGGAACCTGATATTTCTTGCAATTTAAAAAGTACACAAAATTATCACCTTTGATGTTATAAGTTATGGTAGAACCCTAATTCGATATGGAACTCAGAATTAATGACTCTTTTGGGTTAATTTGGTTTGGAACCCTAATTCTGAGAAATATTAACCTATTAAGAATAAAAGGGAGAGTGAGTTTTGAAAGAAGGCAGTTTCGTGCTTGTTTTAGGGTTTTAGGCACATTATTATGTTTAGAAACCCTAATTTGGGAAAATATGGGTTTTAATGGGTTAAATCCGAAAATATAATTATAGAACTGAGTTTTCATGGTTATAAGCTATTTCAAGCATTAAAGTTCCTAATTGTGGTTAAATACCCTTAATGTGGAGATTAGGGTTTCCTAGTGGATAAAAGGTGGAATTAATGATAAATAATGTTCATATGAGTATTAGACCATAATGAACTATGAATTGATGATAAACAAGCATAATGACTTTGTCATGGTTTAAAAAGGATAAAAATGGTAGCTTTAATGAACAGGAGGCTTAATGGACTTAATTGTGTCCTTGATCCGAAATCAAGGTAATAAGTGGCTAAAAGGTAACCTTAATATCTTTTGTGAAGAATAGACGAGATAATTAGGGTTTGTGAGTAATTATAAAATTAGGGTTTAAAATAGTAAAAGTGAAGTAAAACCCTAATTGCAAAGTAAACCCTAAAAAGAGGTAGAAATCCTAAAAAGGAATAGAAACCCTAAGTAGCAAGATGGTTTGGATAGATTTTGATAAAAAGGAATTGAATGTAATTTCAAGATTCATGTACTTGCTTGATTGGATGTCATTGATTGATTGGTCTATTCTATCTCAGATCAGCCTAACAAGTATGTGGTTAATTATGAATAATCACCTTAGTTTCCCGAGGATTTTCCGGATGGTTAATCACATTAAATACAAATTATCAGTTTGGATGTTCATACTTGCAAATCATAAAGTCACTATGATTATCACATTAATAATAGAAGTAGGTATTCTTCCACCTACATGCCACCCTGATGGATGATGCCAAAGGTTAGGCCCAGATGGGTAGACCAATGGGAACCATGAGTGGTAACCCCAGACACCAAGCTCGGGAATAAGAATGTGGCCTATGATATTGAATGACTAGAGGGCACCATGAGTGGTGACCCCAGGCACCAAGCTCGGGATTGAGAAGGTGGCCTTAAGTCATTGGCAAAAGAAACCCTAAGGGGGGTATGCCAGGGTTAGGGCAAAAGCGGTGGAGAATGTCATTCTGGAAAGCGTAAATTGGCTTGTTAATTAACTTGATTGTGATAATTAGATTGTTATCCATGTGTGCAAACTTTTGGTTATCCCCACATACCAGTATATTTCGATATGCCGACCGACGTTTTGATTGTCGGCGTTTAAGGTACACCCTGAAATGAACAAACAGTAAAGTGACACATTATGAAATAAGAAATAAAGTGCAAGGAGGGTTATATAGAGTAGATTCAAGCTTGGATAGATAGATTTCCATAGTTTTAAAAGGTATGCAAAGTTTTATTTTAATACCAGATTTCAGTTTAGTTAGTAGAATTTCATAATTATTATTGATTATTTGTCGAACCTTTGATCCGGGTTATTGGATAATGGCTTTGATCTCTTGGTCTCCTTTAAGTGGGGGTTATCGGGAGACGGGGTCATTACAAAGAGCATGCCATTCAACAAGGGTAGATCATCTATATCACCTAGGGAAACCCTATCGCCCAAGCTAGGGTTGAAGCTCCATATCGGACAAGACACTAAGGTTAGGGTTTTATGTCGCCAACCACCATATCGCCCACCATCACCATCTTGGGTAGATGTGCATATCGGTCACAAGGTCAAGAAAGAGTTCACTTATCATATCACCCAAGGCTCAACTCTAGAAGAGGGTATCGGGCAACAACCTCAAGGAGCCACCATGTAGAACATATATCGTCCAAGAGACCAACTAGGTGTCCACCAACCATATCGTCCAAACCCTAACCCTAGGGTAGGAAAGAGGTATCAGTCACCACATTATATCGCTCCAAACATCTAGTCCATAGTCTCACCTTTCAAGTCCAAAGGAGAGAAAGGGGTATTTCCACAAACCATAACCGAGGCATAACTTATTAAGCAAGGTACTATATCAGGCAACCATAGTTGTATCGGGCAAAGCCCCATATAGGGCTAGTCATCTTCAACCTCTAGCCACCCATTACCTTCTAGCACAAGAAGAACAAGATAAGAACAGTAGTAAAACGTGACCATCTTTATTAAAATAGATCTCAAGTTCCACATGCATGGCTATCATGGTGAAGGGTACTGATTCAAGTACAAGAACCAATATATGCGTATATGGAGAGTGTGCATAATACAGATGGTTAAGAGTTATGTAACCCGCCTTAAGAGGATCTCCATGAAAGACACGAAGCTCCTTGATCCAAGCAGCAAACACACGTTCTTCTCCATGGAAACCATCCATACGAAGCTCTAAGCTTGCCTTCAGATCCAACACCACCACCTCAAGGAACAAAAGAAGAAGAAGAAGATACTATGGTTATGTATAGCTTAAGAAGAAGAAAAGAGGGGAGATAACCACGGCCTTGCCTTCTCACATCAAGGGCCTAACCATGCCCGAGAGGGGAAGAGGAAGGTGAAGAAGAAAGCACAAGGAAAAGCTAGCAAAGAAGCATGACTCACCAAGGTCGGATCTTGAGCAAGGAGTTTTCATGGCCAAGGAGCTCGCCCTTCCAAGCTCCATGGGAGTCTTCCTTAGCTTCCCAGGCTCCCATGCTCATCGATCCAAATAGGAAGGGGGAAGAAGGTGGCCAAAAAGGAGCACTTGTTCAAGGAGGAAGGGGGTTATATACACCAAGAAAGAGAGAGGTAGCAAGGGAGAGGTGTCATAACCACATAAACCAAGGTGCCACTTGCTCTTGCACTTAACACCACATGTTGCCACCCTATCAGCTCATGCATGGCCTGGTGATACACTCTAGAATGTGTATCGTGCAGCTGGACAACTTCCATGGCCAATACACCCCTCAAACCGACACACCAAGCAAGCTTTGCCCGATACACTTAAAAGACAAGGTAACATATGTGACACATATATGTTATAAGGACCATATAGGGATGTCACTCCTCATCTTTCAACCAAACAAGGCGCCCCTACCTCCATCCACGTTCTAGATTATGCCAAACAGAAGGGAGGTGACTCTAGAGCTGATACATTGCATATTAACCCTCCACTTTGGGTAATTTGCAATTTACACCAAAACTAGCACATAAAGCAAGCTCAAATTTGGAACATAGGTCCTCCACAAGGCGCCCCACAACATCATTCTCTTTCTAATGATGCAAGATAACTAAATCAATGCTTTACATGTGACATATTGCAATATAACCCCTTACTTTGGGTAAATTGCACTTTGGTCCAAAATAAGCAAACATTGCTCAAACAACATCCAAACAGGACCAAACTGGAAACATGAACTTATCACATCATATCAAAACATCTATAGAGATTAGATTAAGGTTCTAAGAACCTTTCATAAGAAAAGCAAAGAGGGTTAGCCAAAAACTTGGGTCAGGGTCCTTACACTATTAGTATCCATCATTAGGTTCAGGTGAGTGAGTTATACACACTTAATATAAATTAGGGTTTCAAGGGGTTTGATTTTGTATGTAATCATGCTTATAAAATAATTACAATTATGATATATTAGTTTTTATTATACAAATATTGGAACTCATGAATATGCAAACATCTATGTTCACATATTTCAATTATATATTTTCTTAAATCAAGCAACATGCCCTATGATTATGTGAACAAAGAATCATGAAAACTATTTTAAGTTTAATAAATCATGTTATGTTGATATATTCATCTCACAAAGTTAGGTGAACCATAACTAGCCTTATGTGAGCCTTAACCGACATTATGAGCATTTTGAGTGCAATCAGGAGAATGACTATATCAATTAAATATAAAATTTACATTTATTATGAAATCATGTCAATTTACTTGAGTTTTCATATACATTTTACTATGTTCATCATGTTAAGTAATTAACCTTTTTGTTATTTCATGTCTTTCGAATAGGACTTTATATTCATGTTATAACTACTTCAAGCCCCTCAAAAAAATTTATGGTGTTTTTGGTTGTAGGTGAGATGTACATAAGTAGTTACTAGATGAAAATTAATACATACTTATAAAGAGAATGAGGATTTAATGAATGAGGAGTGCCCTACTGGGGTTTCATTACCGACATTAAATTTCTTTCATGTTTTAAGACTAATCTTTTATTTGTCAGGTCATTCAACAATGTCATAAGTTTGTGATAAAGTTTTCATTTTATGTAAACTATTGCGAGTGAGAGACGTAACATGTTCATGTGATCGTTAAGAATTAAATTATTCTATGTGTTTGATATATAATGTGTTGTGATACCCAATCAATATTATGAGCTAGGAATTGAGACCTCCACTCACATACATATGTATAAATTTGGGGCGTTATAGATCAATATAAGATCATACTGATAGGTGGGAACTAGGCACTCTCATGATTTTCAAATAGATTATTGTCCTTTTAGGTCCACTAGACTAAAATATACCCATGCTTCCTTGACTAAATAATGAATTCAAGATGTCAGAATAAAAACACTTTTTTAGGAATAGTTATAGATAGGAACCTTGGTTAGGAATTTAACTCTTGATGTTTATGTTTCCTACGACATATGTACTAGGAATAGGAGTTTATATACATGGGTTCCTATATATTAAGTTTATATTATCTAGTCACATGTCTTCTCCTTTCTCAATGATGATAAGCAATCTAATTAAGAGTTGTAGAGGGAACATTGTATGCATAAATACTTTTCATGTGCATCTTCCGCTCTCACTAGTTCATATGTTATTGGTAATGTGTGTTGTTAGGCTGGTGAATAGTAGCATAATAAGATCTCACATCATTGGATATGTTCATGTTCAATACATATCCAATGATTATATATAGGTGGATAATGCATTAAACATGAATTAGATAGTCACCTAAACCTAATATGATTACTTAATAGAAATTCATTATTTGTTCCATACTTAGACAACCCAATACATATATGATTAATTTATGTGGATGGAGCTACTATGATAAAGAAGATATCATGGAGTTTAAAGAATTTGATTCCATAAAAATTATAGTATTGGATGTAACTAGTTGAAGACTAATACATGAAATGCATCCAATGTTTAATTGAGGTTATTTATTTGAGATATAATTGAGGAAATTTTGATTTTTAATAATATGTTAAAGATATTTGTATGTGCAAATTTATGAACCTTTATGACAAGATTAAGGTAGTAAACTACATGGAGGTATGTGAAAACATAAGGTGGGCAGTACTATGTTAGTGCATGAAAATTTCAAAGATATAATTTATGTAAGGGGGTAGGTTGTAACAATATAAAAATTTCACCGTAGAAAAAATTTTATTGAAAAACCTAAAGTCAAAATTCATTTACTTTAAATTATATAAAACCCTAATACACTCAAATTAAACTTGAAATGTCCAATGAACTTAGTTGGGGCCATTGGTATTTCTTTTTTACCATACATGATGAATTTTTAATGGTTCCACATCACTAGTAAACCCTCTTATGACCCATGTATATGATGAATAAACCATGTATTATATCCTTGTTAATTTTTATAACTTATCCCTATATATCCAATAATGACAATTCAATGTTTAAATAGAAAATGACCCACATCCATGCATAATATGTTTCCTTGATTGGTTTATGAGTATCAATGAGATATTATAATTTCCTCAAAATTTTGGTAGTACAAATAATTTCTAATAACCATTCATGTGTTACTCATTCTGGGTACCTAGTATTCTAAAGCATATGATTATCTAGCTCAAACCCAAAAAATAACTAGATATTTACAATCCTCATGATAGAATTAGATAACCTACCACATTCCATCAAATTTTGATGACCCTTAATACAAATAACACTAGGAAAGAAGGATGAAAAACCTTATTCATTCACTTCATTACTTACATAATGTGGCCCTTTAGAATCATATATCCCTAAATTATTCTACATATACCTAAGTGGAGCACCCCACACTCTAACTACACCAAATGATTAAATATGGTTGCATCTAATCCATTAGATCCTAATATCTAGGTGAGGACCTAGTCTTCTACTCCATGCCTCTTCTCTTGAGGAGCATCTTTCTACAACAAACTCTATCAGCCCCTCTCTCCCTCTACCCTCCACAACTTCTCATTTTCTCACCACTAATAGACAATGTGTTGGGAAATTGGGGCAACAAATAGGAAAGTAGAAACAAAAAGATAATAATGTCTAATTAGTGAGATCATGTCACCAATGATGTATCTAGGAAGGAGGGCAGGAAAAGATATACTTGGTCGTGGAGCAAGTCCGACGACAACTCTTGCAACAGTGTGCTTCTTTTGCAAGTTGCAAACATACACCTGTCAGGGTAGCATCACAATAGACGGTAGTGGTTGTTGTCCTCCTAGTAGGCGGAAAATACCTGAGTAATCCACTCGGACCACCAAGAACTCTACGTTGCACTACTAGAGCCAACGGGAAGGAGTTGCCCCTTCAAACGCCAGCGTGCTAGTGTTGATTCGCTCTCCCAAGTTGTATCCCTTGTTGTCCCTTCCTTTTACAGGTAGGACTTTCTCGGGCTATCTTGGTTATTACAACCAGAGAGGACAACAATTGTCAAAACTTATTATTATGTATGGGAAGCCCCCAATACCCCTCTATTCATAGGAGGGTCAGGGTTTTCGGGAGTCAAAGAGATAGAATTTTATATTTTTTTGGAAGCTATGAATGTTGAACCGGTCGATACACTATTGAACCGATCGGTTCACATGTAAATTGGCCAGTTCAAGCCTTGAACCATTCAGTTCATGTGCTTTCCTATTTTCAAACACACTGGCATTCAATGTTTCATTAATGCACAATCAAGATGTCAGCATCAATCCTTGATCAAACCAAATTTAACACTAAAGCAGGCAATCCATATGATGAACCGGTCATTTCATATCATGAAATGGTCATTTCACTTTTGAAATGGTCATTTCATATCATGAAGTGGGCATTTCACTTGTGAAATGGTTGCTTTCTTCCAACTCAGGTAATATTCAGAAAATGTTGTTTTGAATTGACCTGACACTTGAATCGATTGGTTCATGTGAGAAGCCGTTATACTAAATGAGATTACTCAAAACACAAAACACGATTACTCCTTAATTAAACACAAACCCAGCAAATTGGGTAAATTAAAAATGATTTCAACAATTCCCAATTGCTCAAAAATATTATATGAAAGCCCAGTAACTTACTTTAATTCACATAATGCTTAGTATTCTTTACAATTGCCCTGTAGCCTCAGCTACAACATAAAATTTGCAAAGGTACAATGTTCACATATTCAACATATACAAGCATCAACATGTTATAGAAAGCTAGATTCAATTGAAACATCATATACAAACTTTTCATTCGAACCTGAGAGTACAGGGATGACTCTAGGACACACTAGACCACTAAACAACCATATCTAGGATTTATTACTTCATATTCTACTCATTGTCATGATGTTGTTGTCGCTGCTATCGATCACCTTAAAAAATGTGGTGACCCACGAGGTGAGACCCAATCCTAGTGAAAGATATAACTCTCTCCAATATATATTGATTACCTCATATTAAACAGTAAATAACTGAGCAGTTGGGGTATTGAATAAGCAATATGAGAAGATTGAACAGTTCAAGAATACTAAATAGATTAAGAAAATAAGCTTAGAAACAAGTATGATTATCAATGTATATATAGATAACAGATAAATCCATTTCTTTTATCAGATATCCACTCAAGTTTCATAAGATTGCATCTAATAACAATCATTATCATTGATCTGACTATCATCATATGCCTAACTAACAACACAAGAAATCTAGAAGCATAACCCTCTTTGATATGTCTAGTAGTATGACATGGCTATCAATATTGACATATTTAATATAGTGAACCAGTCTACATAATAAGTAGAGCTAACATCATAGCACAACTAACTGCATAAGCAGAATTAGTAGTTTAAGCATTTCTAATTACACAGGCATGCCTAGTAGTATTAGAAATTGCTAGAAGCGTAATATTAAATATCAATGTCTATATATTTGATATAAACAAGTTTACAACATGAGCACATATATAGCACAAGCATATCTATCATCTCTCATTGTACTATATATCATCTCTATATAAGAAGATCAAATAAGGGTTATCATCCAATCTGAGATGTTGTGTATAACCCTAAACAGATATGCTACACAACTGTATTACATCTTTTATTATGCTGTCCTGAGGAATTTGAGGATACCACTCAAAATCCAACTAACCACTGTTAAGTCAAATCAGTGCCATACAAGATCTAGGAAGAGTCGGACTCCTAAGATCTTCTCTGTCCCCAGTCAGTACAGGTCCACCACAGTGACACATAAGGTTAAGCTGCTAACAACCTAGTCTGTCCTTGGTACATGCCAAGGCACTAGTGAAAGGAGGTGGGTATACAAACCCTACCATCTTAGGTGCAACCACAATTGTCCTCAAATATTATCATATATACATATATGAGTTACGAGCATAGCCGTTCTCCTACCGAGGTATGACCACAGTCATCCTCCTAAACATTTGGAGTCAGGATGACAAACACACCACATACTCAATAGTATGCACTCTGAGTTTCCCTTAGGAATACTCGTTTCACCATCTAGCAAGTCCTGACACTCAGAAGGATCTATTGCACATGGCACTACATGATTAGGGTTGCACTTGATTAGTTATTGCCAATTGGGTGAATTAAGGCTTCATCATACAAATGAACATATAAACCCTAATTCATTTCTATCAAGTGTATAACCATTGCAACTTTAGAAGATATAAAACATTTGAAGTATAGATCTTAATCACATTACCATACACTATCATCCATTGCATTCTAATGAACCACATTATCATCATATCATTTCAAGATATCCATTTCTTATCACAAGTTCTAGGGTTTCAACCCTTATTGGAACATGAAAAGGATTTCAACTCAATCAAGGTTCAAACATGCCCAAAGGTCATTAAGACCATCACATTATTCATAGCAAGTTTATCCTCATCATTCCATGTCTTAAACAAGGCTCAAAAGATCATCAATAATTATGTGTCCATAATTATTATTATTATGGCAAGGAACTATGATATTAATATAGCACTACCTTGTGGTTTAGACACAAGAAGAGTATAATACATTGTCACATTAATCATGCAAGAGGGATGATTATCACCAATCATCATCATTTAATTACATTAAGGTTAGGTATAGCAAACTATATCACATTGAAGTTACACACCCACTTATTATGGTCATTTATCAAATAACACTATAAGAGAGCAAAGGTAGAACAACAAATTAATGATATTGAACCATCACATTCTCATCACTAGGACCCACCTATAATATCATGGGGCACATTCTAAACCATTTCATGTTGAATCATCCAATATCATTCATTGGATTGGGTTCATTATTCAAAGTTATCAATTGAAGTATAGGTCTAACCATTAGATCAATTGAACCAATGAACCATTGGTTTAAGGTTTATTAGGTTCTACAATTACATCCTTAGCTCACCATATGTAGTGATGACCTGATCCACTATTATTCATGATCATTAATTCACCATTGATTGTTAGATCAACACTATATTCATTTAACCCATCGGATATCAAGCTAATGTCATCATTGATTGATAACATCATTAGAGAATCAAACCATTGCTCATTGAGATTCCAAGAGAGCCTAACACTAACCTAAGGTGTGACTATTAGTTCACATCATTTTTCATAACCCTTGGTCACCACTTTCGGTTGTCATGAAGACCACACCATCGAGTCATGTATTTAGAAGAGAAATAACCTAGAAACCCTAATATGGACCATCGGTTGATAGGTGCTTAGCTCCATAGGTGGTGATACCAACTTGAACTAAGTCATATACTTCCTTAGGAAGAGCGTGTACATGATTATAGGTTCATCTAGAATTGGAAGTAAAACATGAAACACCATAAAAATTGAAATCCCAAACCAGCTTAGCTTCATAATGCTTAAATCACCATTTTTAAGCAAGAAAGTGAGCTAACAAGCTTATAGTAACCAATATAAGTAAAGAGGGTTATAAAACTTGCCTCTTCTATGAAGATCAGACTTCTATAAGTAAAAAAACTCAAGCCAAAAAGGTAGAAAACCCAAGAGGAATCTCTGAACTCGGCCAAGGAGGTACTCTTCTTCACAAGGAATCAAAACCCTAGAAGAAGAAGCAAGAAAGGTAGGATCTTGTGCTCTAAAGGAACTTTCAAGGAACAGTAGAGTTCCAACCTGGATGAAGGCTAAGGAAGAAGAAGAGCAAGAAAAATGGAGAAGGAAGGAAGAAAACAACTCGCCTTGGTTGAAAACCCTAGAAGATGACCTTAGAAACCCTAGGTAGGGCTAGATGGAGCTCTAGGAGACCTTCCTCTCCAAAAATAGGTTGTCTGCTACCTTAGACCACTTTGTTCCACAACCAAACAGAGAAAGGTCCGTAATCTAAGCTAGAGGAAAGAGGGAGTGAGCAATAATTTTAATTTGGAGATAGGAAGGGGTATATATAGCTTTATTGGATAAGGAAGGGGTCAAGCATGAGGTGCCCATGATCTTTCCATGTATCCATATGTAAGGACCCTGACCTTTGTTTTGGGCTTACCCTATTTTCTTTGCCTAAAACATGATGTTTAGAGGCTTTCTTAATCACCTAAGGTGTGATTAGGGTTGTTGTGCTTTGTTGCTGATCTTTTGGTGCAACTTGCAATTTACCCAAGTTCTAGGGTTTCTCTACAAGATTGCCACCTTGACAGGGCTCTCTTTCTCTCTTTGCATTCTCTAGGGTTGAGAGGATGAGTTGGGTGCCTTCCTTGAGTTGTTTTGGGCCTCGTTTGAGCTTGGTTAAGCTTGGGCTTGTTGTTGGGCTTTCTTGAGCCTTGTTTGAGCTTGGCGTCACCTCCTTGCTTGGTGCCTTGTGTCGAGCAAGGGAGTGCAGATGTGTATATGGTGTGTCGACTAGAGGAGTCTCGGCCAGGTGGTGTGTCGGCCAAGGAGATGTATTAGCCAAGTAGGTGCTGGTGGGTGTGTCAGGTTGTTGGGCGACACACACCCCTCCACCTAGCATCATTTGTGTCACCCTCTCTTGGACACATGGTGCTTGTTTCTAGAAAGTGGCGAGACCTTGGACAAATGGTGATGGGGTGCTAGCATGTGGTGTGACCCTTGGACAAGTGGTCCTTAATGGATGCCACCTTGCCTTGCTCTTCCCCTTAACCTTCTTGTATATATACCACCCACCTTGCTTGCTAGTAGTCCCTTTAGTTCTCTTAGTTGCTTGCTCTTTCCCTTGGTGGCCGAGTGGGAAAAAGGGAAGGAGAGGAGGTGGTGGCCGATACACATAGTGGTGTTTGCTTTTTTTTTTTCCTCTCTAGTTGGTAAGTCTCTCTTTCTATCATCTTCTTCCTTATCCTTTCGGCCATGGAGGTGATAGGTTTCTCTTCTCTAGTTGGTGGCCGAAGCTTGGAGGAGGTTCTTAGAGCTTGGAGCTTGGATCTTAGAGAAGCTTCTGCTTAAGGTAGGTTACATAACTTCTAACCCAACTATTCTATCTCCTTTACATGCTATTTTAATATGTTATCTTGATCGGCTATACATATCTTGCTAAGTAATGCTTATTCCTTAGTTGGTAATGTTGCTGCCCTATATGCTCCCTAGATCAGGTTGGATGATGTGATGTGGCTACCCATGTGTTGGCCGATCCTTTGGGCTGTAGAACCTCAAGCAACACCCCTCTCTTGTTTAGTTGAGAGGTGAGCTTAGGGTTTCTTAATTCAAAGAGATAAGGTAGTGTGTCTTTGAGGCAAAACCCCTCTCTCACTTTGTCGTTGAGAGGTGAGCCTATGCTCTAGTTGCTTGGACAACATGGTGAGTTGGTTTGGCCGATAGAGGTGCTGACCTTAGTGTTGGGATGGTGATATACCCTAGTTGCACAATATGTTCTTGTGGGCACCTTGGGCAATATGGTGAGGTTAGACGATAGGGATTCCCTTTGGCTTGGGCGATATGGTTTGGGTGTAGCCCGATATGGGGTTTGATGCTTTGACCACGTGGGCGATAGGGGGCCTATTTCTCTTGAGCATTGCACTTATTTAAAGTATTGTTCAATAGTGTGTTGCCTGATATGATGCCTTGGACGTTACACTTGAGGAGGTGCTGCCCGATATCTGTTTGATATGGGAGATAGCCGACAACAGTAGGGTTTGGTTGTAGCTGATAACCTTTGGTGAGGGTTGTTTACCCGATAAGCTTTTGTGAGGGTTATGTTCTATGTTCGGTTGAAACCCTAATGTCGTTTTTAATGCTTATATGTGAATGTTATGTATATGCATGTTCATCGAATGTTGCACAACTATATCTCGATGATGAAGTGTTTAGCTACTCTTGAGCATACTAACCATGTAGGTTTCATCACTTGAGATGTGTAATCAGGTATGAACCATAATGATGTCATTATTGACATTTGCTTAATGTTGAAATAATAAGGAACACTATGCACTATGAGAACTATGATGGTATATGATGAGTGTTGCCTATGTATTGGTAACATGTGCTTAATGGTGGGATGGACTCTGTATGATGTTTGATCCTTGTGATGGATCATGATGATTGGCAAGAGGTCAAGTGGCAATATGTAAATGTTGGATCCTTGAGATGGATTATGATAATGTTAATGACATTTGTGTAGTAGTAACAATGTGGCACAAATGATGGAATCTATGTTATTTACTCTTGTTTATGGTTTGTATAATATAACTTGGTTGAACCTAAAAATCCACTTAAAATGTATTAATTAATTACAGATGAACCTTTCATGTAGTTTGCCCTGGCCATAGATCCATCATCATCATGAACTGGTGATGGTGAAATGAGTTTTCCTACGAGTTAACCTGGAGCACATATTGTTGAATATGTGGGGTTTCTCCTAGCCGAAAACAGGAGGGATAGAGTGCAACTTCGGTTGTAGAATCAGGATGTGTGTAAGAGCATGGTGAACAAGCCCATGGCTCAGTGTGATAGAGCATGAATGCATTCATGGCTCAGGAGCATGGTGAACATGCTCGTGGCTCAAGATATACTAGTGCCATGACATGTACCAAGGTGGGCTGGAGAAAAGGGTAGCCTATGGGAGCTGACCCTGTGACTGAGATCACTTAAGCAAGAAACTACGGTCCTACTTTGGATATCATGCACTAACCACGAGGAGGTAGAGGTCATGGAGTCCGACTCTTCCCTTGACCTTGTATGTCACTTGCTTCGGGTTTCGCTACCGAAGGTTGGATTTGAGCGGTACGACTCACTTCCTCAGGGCATAATAAATGGTAATCCAGCAGTGTAGTATATTTACTTAGGGCAAACACGGAACATTAGTTGAGGCCTTGCATAATGTATGTTGTCTTATATACATGCTCTAAGTATTTCTTGCAGTTAGTTATATGCCTCTCAGATATCATGGTAAGCTGTTATATATAATCATGTTCTTCATATTTCCCACATGATCTGATTATATCTGCTATACGCTTTATCTGTTCTAGCTTTCTGAGATTTTATAATTTGGAAGGGAATTATGTTTCTCACCGGGACTGTGTGTCTATCCTGCTGGTTTCAACCTTTTTAGGTGATCAAGCTAGACGTGGTGGTGGACATGAGGTTGCGGCCGAGCAACAAAAAGAACAGTAGAAGGCAAAGTTGGATATGATGCTGTTGTGGTTGTTTTGTAACAGAGTCCTAGAGTCTTCTCTGTACTCTCAGGTCCTTGGAGGTGTTTTGATGAGGTTTCATGATGTATGATCTTAGTACGGCTTTTTGTAAACCTGTTGTTGGCCTGGTTAGGTCTGATATGAATATTAACATGTGATGTATCCTTGGTGGATATGGAATGGTTGGATCCTATATGATGGTGAACATATATCATGCTTATATATATAACATGTTCTTTGCAGGATGAGGATCTAGTTGTGATAGTTCCTTTCTTATAATGTTTTTCACAATCAGTTTGAATTAACCCATGTTTTTGATAATGTGTTGTTTATGGTGGTTCCACGCGTTTTCGCGTGGCGTTTTGCTATCTTTGTGATGGCAGGATGTCACACCATAGCCTAGAGCTTCTATGTCCATGCAACACCTCCCCCACTTGCCACATGTACTTCCTCTCCTTTATCCATAACTTTATCCTTATCTTTATCCTTATCCTTATCTTGACCATTATCCTTATCCTTATCTTTACTATTACTCTTATCCTTATCCATAAAGGGGAAAACCCCTAAAATGTCCTTGAAGAGGAACACCTCCAAACCAAGAACAACTAGGATCCCCATAGCCCAAAAAATTTGATAATGATAACGAAAACTATAAGGATCGTAATGCTTGTGAAAATATACAAAGAAAACCTCCCAATTGGGTAAATTGCAAAAAAGTCTAGAATGTACATAAAATTCCATAACTTGCTCATACAGTGTCTAAATTAGACTAAATTTGAAACTTAAGCTTGTCTTATGATTCCAAAGCATATATCAAGGTTTGATTAAGGTTATAAGCATTAAATTAGGGTAATTAATTATGTTCAACCATTTAAGCAAGGTTAGGGGTCTCACAATCATAAATCCCTAACAGGGATTTTGCCCCCGAAATCTAAGATACACATAGATGGACACTTCTCATGCATGCCATCCTCAATTTCACACATGGTTACTTTCATCACATGGTGATGTCACATCATTATCATAGTAGACATATTTTTCTCCCTCAACTCTTGCATGTGTCACCTTGGTTCCACATAAGAATTGTTATGCCACCTGTACAGGTCTGGTAGTACATTTCAACTTGAGACTCTAAATGTCATCCTAAACTATTGTGTGTATTGTACCACACATCCCTTATAGGTTATATTTGATGGCTCTTACCAACATGTAACATCATGTATCTCTTATTGGGCATAATTCTACAAAGTTTTATCTCTATGCTCCTTTAATGATTGTTGTAATTAGCAACTCAATCAATCAGGTGAGCATCCCCTAAATGTCAAGAACTATAAGGAATATGTTCTTAAAATATTCTTTAATCTTCTTAATGATGGACTGGACATCAGTCTAGTTGAATAATCACACACTTGTCTGCAACTGTTAATAAATATAACTTCATGTATGACCTTGTTAGGGGCAGGGTAACGACATTGTCTTCATTTTCCCAGGATTCACACAACACACTTGGTAGATGTATCATAACATCTAAGAGGATACTCTAGTTAACCCCCAACTCACTCTTGCTGAACTTGTCACACATGAGTATAGTTGCTTCCACATTCTTAAGGTTTAGCAAGATGTTAATCATGATACTGACCATCTCTAAAATACTTTGAGATGTCATCATTCAAAGCTTGTCACGACTAATGAGACATAACATGATTACTTTGTTCCTCCTATTTATGAATGATATTGGTACATTGGTTAGTCTAAATGACGTAAACCTAAACTCATCATGGTCATGCAACTTATGTCATCCACCTAACTCTTATCCATTGATATTATGATCCTAGGTTCTTAAAGGAACACGGTAGAACATGTTTGCTGATCAACAACCATCTATCATGGATAGTGGTCTTGCCTAACTATCAACATACCATCCATAACATTATAGAATCACTCTTTTTTCCCCCAAACAACACCTGGAAGATCCACATCAACTCTCTCTCTCTCTCTCTCTATTGGAGAGGAACACTGGATAACTCATCTAATATATATCTTTAACTCATATATAACTAATACACTATGGATACTAGGATTCATTGCCTTGGTATCCACTACATGTGCTATAAAGAAATCATAGCCTAGTTTCATCCACTCCACAATATCATAACCAGCTAAGAACATATAGAAGGAATACCCCTAACTCTTGTAAGGATAAAAAAGCAATGCTCATCATAAAATACAAAGATTTTGGAACAATAGTCCAAGGCAAATGACACATCATATCAAGATATCCATCCCATGATTACAACGAATCTATGCATACCAAGTGCCATGAGATCCACTTGGAGGCTACACCTAAAAAAGAAAGAACATAAAGGGGAGCACACTTCCCACATCACTACAACATTGTCTAGGGGTCACCAGCATAAGGTAACTAATTCTATTTATTTATTTTTTTCCATGAAGGTTACACTTTTTATGTATCATTTTACCTCTTACAGCTTGGGTTCCTTACCATTAGCATAGGAATTATTAAGATTATCACATCACATTGCTCTTTTATCATCAACTCTTCATCATTCATATGCATGTCATTTCATGTTATCATGTTTCTCAACCACTTATCAGTGAACACATCATCATATTCCATATTTTCTACATTAAACATGGATCATATCCCTTAATTTCTTTCATATGTCATGAAGATTCTAAATTAGCACTTCTTACACACATAGGTTGGTCTGAGATTAACTCAAGTTCCACTTTATTCATCTGCCATTATTCTCATTCATCTTCTCATATTATGCTTATCACAAGAGTCCTCTCCATCTTATGTGAATTTCATACCTTGAATCACTTTATTAGCACATACTTATCTATCTTTTACTTTATTATCTTCTTGAATTATAACTTCAAGAACTCCTCTCTAGTTTATCTATTTTTTGATTTACGTTTCATGGTGTTGTATCTTTCTCTTATAGATATATTCAAGTTTTGATAGGGTATGATGAAATTTTCATCTTCTTTAGAGTAAATTGAGATATCTACACCATGATTTCTGATTTGTTATGCTCTTTAGATTGTCTCAAAATGATTACTTGATCATAGTAATAGAAAAGATAACAATATAAGAGTTCCATACTTACCTTTTCTTCAATACCTGAATACCTGGCCAGGGCATGCAAATACTATGATTAGGCAGTGTGCATCATATTTTTATGTGATATTCCTCACTTAGACATCATCCTAGTCCTAAGTCCTAATGTCCCTGTAGACTCAATGAACCTAAATCTCTGATATCAACTTGTGAGAACTCGTTATGCTAAATGATATTACTCAAAACACAAAACACGATTACTCCTTAATTAAACACAAATATAGAAAATAGGGTAAATTTAAACTGATTTCAACAATTCCCAATTGCTCAGAAACATTTATATGAAAGCCCAACAACTTGCTTTAGTTCACATAATGATCAATATTCTTTACAATTGCCCTATAGACTCAACTACAACATAAACTTTGCAAAGGTACACTAGCCACATATTCAACATATACAAGCCTCAACATGTTGTAGAAAGCTTGATTCAATCGAAACATCATATACAAACTTTTCATCCAGACCTAAGAATACATGGATGACTCTAGGACACCTAGACCACTAAAAAACCATCTCTAGGCTTTATTACCTCATATTCTTCTCACTGTCATGATATTGTTATCTCTGTTGTCGATCACCTAAAAAATTGTGGTGACCCACAAGGTGAGACCCAGTCCCAGTGAGAGATATAACTCTATCCAACATAAATTAATTACATCATATTAAATAGTAAATAAACTGAGCAGTTGGGGTATTGAATAAGCAATATGAGCAAATTGAACAGTTCAAGCATACTAAATAGATTAAGCAAATAAGCTTAGCAACAAGTACTATTATAAATGTATATATAGGTAACAGATAAATCGATTTCTTTTATCAAATATCTACTCAAGTTTCATAAGATTGCATCTAATAACAATCATTGTCATTGATATGACTATCATCATACGCCTAACTAACAACACAAGCAATCTAGAGGAATAAGCATCTTTGATATGTCTAGTAGTATGACATGGCTATCAATACTGACATGTTTAATAAAGTGAACTAGTCTACATAATAAGTAGAGCTAACATCATAGTACAACTGACTACATAAGCAAAATTAGCAGTTTAAGCATTTCTAATTACATAGGCATGGCTAGTAGTATTAGACATTGCTAGAAGCATAATATTAAATATCAATGTTAGTATATTTGACAATATAAACAAGTTTACAACATGAGAACATCGATAGCACAAGCATATCTATCATCTCTCATTGTACTATATATCATCTGTATATAAGAAGATCAAACAAGGGTTATCAACCAATGTTAGGCGTTGTCTTCGAACCCTACCATCCGAGGTGCAACCACAATTGTCTTCAAATATTATCATATATATACACATATCTGAGACACGAGCATAGATGTTCTCCTTCCAAGGTATGACCACAATCATCCTCCTAAACATTTGGAGTCATGATGACAAACACCCCACATACTCAATAGCATGCACTCTGATTTTCCCTTAGGAATACTCGTTTCACCATTTGGCAAGTCCTGACACTCGGACTGATCTATGGCACATGGCACTACATGATTAGGGTTATACTTGATTAGTTATTTCCAATTAGTTTAATTAGGGCTTCATCATACAAATGAACATACAAACCCTAATTGTTTTCTATCAAGTGTATAACCATTGCAACTTTAGAAGATATAAAATAGTTGAAGTATAGGTCTTAATCACATTACCATACACTATCATCCATTGTATTATAATGAACCACATTATCATCATATCATTTCAAGATGTCCATTTCTTATCACAAGTTCCAAGGTTTCAACCCTTATTGGAACATGAAAAGAATTTAACCTCAATCAGGGTTCAAACATGCCCAAAGGTCATTAAGACCATCACATTATTCATAGCAAGTTTATCCTCATCATTCCATGTCTTAAAAAAGGCTCAAAAGATCATCAACAATTATGTGTCCATAGGTATTATTATTATGGAAAGGCACTATGATATTAAAATAGCACTACCTTGTGGTTTAGACAAAAGAAGAGTGTAATACATTGTCACATTAATCATGCAAGAGGGATGATTATAGCCAATCATAATCATTTGATTACATTAAGGCTAGGTATAGAAAACTATATCACATTGAAGTTACACACCCACTCATTATGGTCATTTATCAAATATAACTATAGGAGAGAAAAGGCATAACAAAAAATTAATGATATTGAACCATTGAATTCTCATCACCAAGACCCACCTATAATATCATGGGGCTCGTTCTAATCTATTGGATTTTGAAGCATCTAATATCATTCATTGGATCGAGTTCATTATTCAAAGTTATCAATTGAAGTATAGGTCTAACCATTAGATCAATTGAACCAATGAACCATTGGTTTAAGGTTTAGTAGAATCTACAATTACATCCTTAACTCACCATATCTGATGATATCCTGATCCACTATTAGTAGTGATCATTAATTCACCATTGATTGTTAGATCAACACTATATTCATTTAACACCATCAGATATTAAGCTAATGTCATCATTGACTAATAACATCATTAGAGAATCAAACCATTGCTCATTTAGATTCCAAGATAGCCTAATACTGACCTAAGGTGTGGCTCTCAGTTCACACCATCTTTCATAACCCTTGGTCACCACCTTCGATTGTCATGAAGACCACACCATCAAGTCATGTATTTAAAAGAGAAAATAACCTAGAAACCCTAATATGGACCATCAGTTGATAGGTGCTTAGCACCATATGTGGTGATATCAACCTGAACTAAGTCATATACTTCCTTAGGAAGATCATGTACATGATTATAGGTTCATCTATAATTGGAAACAAAATAGGAAACACCATAAAGTTGAAATCCCAAACCAGCTTAGCTTCATGATGCTTAAATCACCATTTTTAAGAAAGAACATGTGCTAACAAACTTATAGTAACCAATATAAGTAAAGAGGGTTATAAAAATTGCCTTTTTTAAGAAGATAAGACTTCTATAAGCAAGAAACTTGAACCAAAAAGGCAGAAAACCCAAGATGAAGCTCTGAACTCGGCCAAGCAAGTACTCTTCTTCACAAGGAATCAAAACCCCAGAAGAAGAAGCAAGAAAGGTAGGATCTTGAGATCCAAAGAAACTTTTACCATGGAACAGTAAAGTTCTAACCTGGAGGAATGTCTAAGGAAGAATAAGAGCAAGAAAAGTGGAGAAGGAAGAAAACAACTTTCCTTAGTTGAAAACCCTAGAAGATGACCTTAGAAACCCTAGGTAGGGTTAGATGGAGCTCTAGGAGACCTTCTTTTCGAAAAAGAGGTTTTTTGCTACCTTAGACCACTTTGTTCTATAGCCAAATAGAGCAAGGTCCGTTCTCTAAGCTAGAGGAAAGAGGGAGTGAGAAATGATTTCAATTTGGAGATTAGAAGGGGTATATATAGCTTTATGGATAAGGAAGGGGTCAAGCATGAGGTGCCCATGAGCTTTCCATGTGTCCATAGCCTAGAGATTCTATGTACAGGCATCACCTCCCTCACTTGCCACATGCACTTCCTCTCCTTTATCCATACCCTTATCCTTATCTTTATCCTTATCCTTATCTTGACCCTTATTCTTATCCTTATCTTTACCATTACTCTCATCCTTATCCATAAAGGAGAAAACCACTAAAATGTCCTTGAAGAGGAACACCTCCAAACCAAGAACAACTAGGATCCCCATAGCCCAAAAAATTCGAGAATGATAAGGAAAACTATAAGGATCGTAATTCTCGTGAAAATATACAAAGAAAACCTCCCAATTGGGTAAATTGCAAATTCAAGAATGTAAATAAAATTCCATTACTTGCTCATACAATGTCTAAATTGGACCAAATTTGAAACTTAAGCTTGTATTATGATTCCAAAGCATATATCAAGGTTAGATTAAGGTTTTAAGCATTCAATTATGGTAATTAAGCATGTTCAACCATTTAATCATGGTTAGGGGTCTCACAGTTCAACACTTGAACCGATTGGTTCACATTCCAGTCATTCAAATTTTTAACCATAATTGTTTAATTGAATACCTAAACAGTTTAGTAATCAAATTAAGTATCATTAATGAATAAACTCCTATTCCAATTGCATCCTATGCGTGTGACCCTATAGATTCCAAGTTACACTCGTAGTGAATCTCCATAACTAACTTATGGCATCACAAGCAACAAGCGGTATCTAGAAACACATGATTGCTACCCAAGTAATTTGGGAAGTTGGTGAACTTCAACTTACAATTCACGATTAGAGTTATAGTGATCATATATTTTCTTTGTCTCTGATATCTAGATTGAACTCAAGGCATGGAATTTCCATCCTATGAACATTTGATCCATGTTCCTTGAACTAGAGAAGACTGTATGAGATGCACGTGGGTTCACATATCACATATTTGATCACATGAGTATGGCCATACATTTCTTAGTCTTTCTTATCAAGTAGCCTGGATATTAATCTACTGTAAGAGGGACAAATCCAATCTAGATCACTCACACTCAATCCCCATGTGCCTCAATGTACCTGAGCATCACCTTTATGGTAACCCTTATTCAAGATTATGTTGGGTGATGTCATAGTACAATGAACAACTTGTGATGAGTGTAGTTCTTTCAGGTCTAAGAACTAAAATCTCCACCATCATTATGAGAGATGATTATAACTACCATATAATGGTCTCCATGTATCACTCTCAAGGTGGGTCTATCTGGTACATTATTCCAAAAACAAGTACCTATATGCTTGTTTAATATCACATATCATGACTGATGAGATTATGTCCTCGACCAACACACACTCTAGTCGTATGTATTATTGTTGTCTATTTTTCTTCCACACTATTATATGACTAGGGACATAACAAAAATGTATGCACTCTTATCATTCAAATGATCTCATTGTTCATGTCCTCAACTTGAAGACATATGTAATAGAGTAACGACATTCTTTAGACATATGTTATATCTGTTTCATTATCTCATGATTGGGGAAAAAATAATAGACAAATTACCTTTATCATTATCAAATCAGGTATCCAATGCACCATTACAATCATCATATGATTAGCTCTCTGGGAATACATACCAACAGACTCCCACTTAGACTTAGATCTAATCACCCACAAATCATATTTCAAGTGATGTTAACATGTCCATCATGTTTCTACTACGCAAGCGCTTTTATAACAGGTTAGCAACATATGCTTATAGTCAATATTTTTCAAGTTTTCACATCTCCTAGTTGTACGACCTCTCGTATGTGATGGAACTGTCATATTATACTATATATGTTCCTTTCCTATCCATTGGTTCCACTATTGTCGTAGCATTTCTACTGTGCCATTAGTGTTTGGAACCTCTCATAAGTTCATGAACTTCTAGATCCATACAATATCCTTTGATGTGTTCATAACACCAAGATACCCAATTTATATTGTAGAATTAAACAACAGTCTCTTGCTCGGAACTTTTCTAGCTAACAATTTTTATTTTAAGGTCAAACACAAATTTAGATTGTGATCATTAATTTTATTTGTCATTTTGGAAGCTTGCATTAGTGTAACCCTTTACACCCAACTCTTCCTTATTACCATAATTAGGGAAAAAATCCTTTAGTGCTTCTCAAGTACTTTACGATGTTCTTTATGACAGTCCAGTGACTCTCACTGGGATTTGATAGATATCTACTTGTAATTCCAATACAGACGAGACAACATGACGAGTACATAACATTGCATACATGACAGATTCAATTCCATATGGAATGTTATTCATGTTTTCCCTTTCTTCACAAGAACATGAACACTAGAATCCTAAGAGACTAATCCCATAAGGTTGGACAAATTTTCTCTCATTGTGTCCTACATGTTGAACTCTTCAACATCTTACCAATGTATGTGCTCTTGCTTAGGACAAGAAGCCTTCTAGGTCTATCTCTATATATCTTGATTCCTATTACATAGAATGCTTTGCCTAAACACTTCATACAAAAGGTACATTCCAACCAAGTTTTAACATTTGTAGTATGCGGATGTTATTACCCATCATCGTGTGATATATATATGCTCTTAATAAATCTTTTGTAATCACACATTTCATCTTCATTTAGACTAAAGTCAAACCTTTTGACTATCTCATCGAATAGAAGATCCTAGATCTTAGATGCTTACTTCAATCCACATATTGACCTTTGTAGCATACAACTTTATTTGCATCATTGGATTCATAAAACCTTTGGGATGTATGACAAACACATCCCCATATTATTCCAATTAAGGAATGCAATTTTAACATCCATATGCCAAATCTCATAGTCATAACAAGATGCAATAGCAAGCATGATCTTGATGGTCTTAACCATGGAAACTAGTAAAAACATTTCATCATGTTCAACACCTTGAACTTGTCTGAAACTCTTTGCAACCCATATACCCTTCCATGTTGGTCTTCTTCCTGAAGACCCAATTGCTTATGGGTTTTATCCCTTTAGGTGGATCCATCAAGGGGTCATACCTTTTTGGTGTACATGGAGTCCATCTTGGATATAATGGATTCAAGCCATTCTCATACTATGTTTCTCAATAGCATCTAGGTAGATTGTTGACTCATCATCTATGACCAACTTACTGCCTTCTTGAGCTATAAGATATCATAATATTTTAAACTCAAGGTGTGTTCTACTAGATCTATGAGTTTTGTGTGTTACATAAGGAACTTGAGATTAGATAACAATTTGTGTTTCTCCTTGTTCCTACTATACCTCTTTTAGGTTCAATGTTTTCTTATTGGTCTTGAACTTTTTGAGTTCGGCTTTTCTCCCATTGATTCCTTTGGAATTGAATTTCTCTTTAGGAATGTAGCCATCCTAGAAAAAAAACTTTTGTTGTCAGATTGGAATATAAACTAGTGTTTAGCAAAATAGTATTCATGTGATTTGTGGATAAAGCTTCTCAGGAAACAATTTTCTTATATAGGCTTTAATTCCTAATCCTTATTAATACATATTGGGACACTTCCCATGCCATATATCATATGGTGACTTTTGAACTAATTTAGACAATAATTTATTAGTGTTAAGCATGTGCAACAAATGGGTAGATTAGCTAGATTTATTGATAATCGCACAATGACTAACATTGTGTGATTCCTTCTTTCTGATACATCATCATGATACACTATCATTATGTTTTAGGTGGATATCATGATACACTATGACAGTCTCTAGAAGGTCCTCAAACTCTTGGTTCAAAGTATTTTCCATGTCGATCATATGAAAATGTTGTAATACTTATACCAAGTTGGTTGTGTACTTCATTTATGATCTCCTTGAGCACTTTAAGAGATTCATACTTGTATTATATTAAATACAAAATACCATATATATATTAAGACCATAAGTAAATATAATGAGGTATTGATAAAATTCTTTAACATTTATTCTAAAATGTCTATACACATCAGTATGTATGATCCCTAATAGAATAGTAGATCTCGCACTACACCTAGTGAAGATGTTTTTGTCATATTCCCCAATAAATAAGATTCACATGTCTCTATTGATTCATTAACCAAAAGAGTCTAAATAACTATCATTATGTATTCTAGAAATATATTTATTATTTATACACTCTAGATGGCAATGCTATATGTATTCATTGTTTGAGTCATTAGGTAATTTACCTTTTTCCTATAACTATCAAGTATAGATCAAAATATATAGGGAAATGCCATATAATATCCTATCGTTCAAAATGAAACATTAGTTTATTTACAATATTCTTGTCTATACAAGATAAATGATGTTTTCATTAATGGTAGGCACATAATAGCAATTTGTTTATTCTACTACATGCCCATGAATGACATATATCAACTGTAGTGGCAACAACTCTTTCTCTACATAGTTCTAGCTTACTTCTTCTTGGGTCCTCAAGTGGAGATCTGTATCTCCTTCTTCTTACTCTTGAGTTCCTTTAAGTGGAAAGGACATATTCTTCTTGCACTTACCTTTCTCTTCATTTTGTGTGTAAAAGACTTGGACTTCAACTTAGCCTCAAACTCTTCTTGACCTTGCCTTTGTCATTAGACTTCACTCTGGTGATCATCATCATAGGTTTGTCCTTCTTCATTCTTGCTTCAATATTTATCAACATATCAAGTAATGTTTATAGCATTTTAGCCAAGTTACTCAAGTAGTAACACTTGATAAACTATCTATACGATTTAGGTAACGATTTTAGAATCATATATGTGGCCAACTATTGAATCAAAGGGAATCCCAATCTCTCTAGATGTTCCACATGCCCAATCATATTGAGCACATGGGGCTCTACTGGATCTCCTTCTGTCATCTTGCACTTAAAGAGAGCCTTTGAGACATTGTACCTTTCTTTGTTTGCATGATTCTGGTTCATATTCTTAAGAGGTGGGACCATCTCAAGAATACCCATGTCTTCATGCTTCTTGTGTAACTCATATTTCATACAACATAACATATGGTGCTTAATGTCTAAGGCATGATTGGCATGCTTCCAATAAGTCCACCTCATCCCTAGGTGCAACAGGAGAAGGTTCCTCTGGAACTCATGTATCCAGGAAATAGAGCTTATGCTCATCATTGTGAACCTTTTCAAAGTCCAAAACAAGTCATGTAAGTTTTTCTTGTTTAGTTTGTCATTCTTAAGAACTGATCGCAATGATGATTTGTTAGATTCTACAAAAGAAAATTTTCAACTTTTGTCAAAAATACTTATGATTAATTTGATTCAATAAGTTTGACAATAGTAATAAGTCCTTTAATTAATTATCGCCCCCACTTTTTATTCAAATTGATAAACCCCATTTATCAATTTAGAAGATTGCAACGTACAATCTTCTAGTGAGCCAAGATCCATATTATATCAATTCATGATTCAGCTTTGGTTGATCACCCACAACTTGACTATTTAGGTAGGTAACCTTTTCCAATTGCATTTTAAGCACATCTTAGATAGATGGTATGCAAACTCTTTGCCATAGTCCATCTTTATGCTTCTAGATACTTAATATCATTAAGATCACCTAGTTAAGCCCAACCCAAAATCCAATGTGATGGAATATGCACCCTGCTTTGAAAGATCTACATATCTACCATCACGCTTCCACGAGATGGACACCACACCACACTTTGGTGTAACCTACGCTTAGTCGATCAAGTTTTTCATGTGTGTTGGTTATGGAAAGCATCTAAGACTTAATATTATATTGAGGGATTTATATACATATACATATTCAATCAACACATACTTGTAGTATGTATCATATACATGCTACAACCATAAACAAATCATGCAATCATAAAACATACGAGTAATGGTTATGGCCATACTATTATAATTCCTTGCAGCCACAAGAAATTGCTACCACCCAAGGTCCACATCATATGTACCACCTGTTCTTGAAGAAATCTATGTTGGAACCAGTATGGGTTGATCGGTTCAACTCTTGAGCCGATTGGTTGGCCTCCCTGGTGGTTTCTTAAAGTGGTCGTCTGGTTCTTAGGTTCAAGCAATGTTTATACTCTTCTATCCGATCAGTTGGGCCATCAATCAATCGGTTTCTCTTATCTTCTTTCCTCCTTAGTCCTCCAATCAATCGACTCAACATCTGAGTCAGTCAGTTTGACTGTTGCACAAAGACTTTTATAGCGTAACATATTTAAACTATCATATCTCATATTACATTATATAAGGGAAAACCTCGAGTTACATTTGAGGGAACATAGGAAGAGGAGTATTAATATAAATTTGGAAAGAAGGAAAGATGCTCTATGTGCAAATCGAGTAACAATAGAAAATGAACTAATAGATTATACATACAATCCACATAGGTTTTTACCACAACCACACTTCCAACCACCATCAAAATAGTTGTAGGGAAATGACGTATTGATTGCATATATATCATATCATTTATATATTTATATTTTTGGGATTGTATGTGGTACTAAATCAGATATGCACATTGATTATTTTAATATTTGCATCCCATAAAATAAAATAAATCTGATCACGTTAAGTTAAATCCATATGCACCGTAAATTATTGTGGCTATGATACCACTGTTAGGAAATTAGGGCAGCAAATAAGGCATATGAAAACAAAATTAATTTTAATGCTTGATTCCCTACTCAGCAAGATTGCGTCAACAACGATGTATATAGGATGGAGGATAGCAAGAGATATACCTAGTCAAGGAGTAATTCTAGGAAAACTCTTGCAACAATGTGCTTCTTTGGCAAGTGGCGCACGAACAACCGTCGGGACAACAACACAGACTGTGTTGGTTGTTGTCCTCCTAGCATGTGGCAAAGGCCTTCTCGCCTTAAGAGTAGTCCATGCAAACCACCAGAAACTCCATGTTGAACTACTACAGCTAACCGGAAGGAGTTGTCCCTTTGAACATTAGTGTGCTAGTATTGATTCTCTCTCTCGTGTTGCATCTTCCTTGTTCTCCCTCCCATTTTATGGGTAGGACTAACTTAGGCTCTCTTGGTTACCATAACCAGAGAGGACAAAAATTGCTAAAGCTTATTATTGTGTCTCAGAAGCCCCAATGCCCCTCTATTTACAAGAGGGCCAGGGTCAGGGGTTTCCAGTTCATTTAGAGTCGAAGAGACAAAATTTCATAAATTTTCTATAAGCTACGAATGGTGAACCAATCAATTCACTGTTGAACCAGTCAGATCAAAGGTGAACCGGTAGGTTCAAACCTTGAATCTATCATCTCATATGCTTTCCTATTTTCAAACACACTGACATTCAATATTTTATTAATGCACAATCATGATGTCATTATCAATCCTTGATCGAATTAGATTCATTATTCATCTGAGAAATCCATATGATGAACTAGTCATTTCACTTTCACTAGTACAGAAATAGCTTATAACGTCACATTTAGAGACGTTGGTTATTACCAAAAACCATCACCAAAACCCAATAATGTCGGCTAATTACAGAGACCGACATCTATATTTGAAGACCGACCAGACACGGGTATCACTTTTTATTTAGCATCGGCTCCCTAAGACGAACCGACGCCTAAAATAGCCCAACAAATCCAAAATTTTGAGCGAAAAAAAATTACCCTCCAAAGTTTCACATACAACATCAGTTTTTACCTAATAACCGACGCCTAACGACAAAAAAATATGGGCGTCGATTTGTATGAAAAAATCGATGCTGAAAAGGTTTTGCGCGCCGTCCCCGCAAAATTTTTTAGGGTTAAGATTGTCCAATGGACGTCGGTCGTTTCTGGCAACCGACGCTGATGGATATTAGGTGTCGGTTGAATAGAAAACTGAGGCCTTTGTTAACTTAATAGCCCCAACGAGAAACAGACTCTTCCCCATTCATCTCTGTTTCATCGTGAAATTAGCCCTTCCCCTATCGACGCTGCCGATCATGCTCTAGCCTGCTCCTGTGGTCGACGCCGCCTGCTCCTTTGGTTGTCAGTGCTGCTGCGCTGCCTGATCAAGCCACCACCCTACTCTCTTCTTCCTCCCACCCGCTGCTCCTCAAACCGCTATGCCTGCCGCTGGTTCTGGAACTCGCCACCAGTCGTCTTCTTCCCACTGTCGCCAGCCACCGCAACCGCCACTCCCTTCTCTACCGCTCCTGCCGCTGCAAGTAAGTCGACCCTGCTACCCTGCCGCTCCCTTCTCTGTCGCAACCGCCTGCTACTCTGCCTTCTTCTCGGAGCCATTGCTTAGTACATTTAGATAATATTCTTACTTAGTACATTAATATTATTAAGTAACATCCATCAACACTTACTGGTATACTCAGTTTTTTGAAGGTTTGTAATTTTGTCATTTTTACTAATTGCATGGTCTGTATCGATACCATATTGGAGTGTATCAGTTTTGTAAAGTAACATGTGTTTCACTTGTAAGTAATTTGATGCTCTGTAATCCTTTCATATACTCATCATGCAAGTATATGAATTGCATGATATGTAATTTTTTTCATATGATGATACAATATATCAATATTGCAGTACAATGTAACATGAGTTAGTACTCACTAACATATGAAGTAGTCTAATGATCTGTAATTTTCTAACATGTTACAATACCTTCTTGTTAGTTATTAGCTCTTACTGAATATAATGTGATAGTATACACGAATATCATGTTTGTTTGAAACAACTAATTTTGATGCAGTAAAATATTATTCAAAATGCTTGATTCTTGAGTAATATTTCTTTTTTTTAGTAGTATGGCAATCACTAAATTTTTCAAAATGTTCTAAACAATGTGGGCCGCTTTTCCAATGTATGCCATTAGGATTCATTTTGATTCAAATCTTTGATATATGGAATCATGGTTTATTTACAGTTTAGTTTTTACTGACAGGCATGAATAAATGATGTTACACAAAACATAGGATATGGATGATGAAACTAGGATTGTAGATATAAGAATGAAAACATATATGTATTTGTTGGCCTAGAAACCCATCCAAGATTTACTCATTAGGAGTAAATATTAGATAGTCCCCAGTTTGGGATTGTTCTTGAATACCTAATCTCACTTAGGATGTAAGTGTATAATGTGTATTGGGTTTTTAAGAAAATTTCGGCAGCATTTCCCCGTTTGTTCTCTAAGTACATATGTACTTGGAGAACAATGGGGAAATGCAGCTGAAATTTTCTTAGAAACCCAATACACATTATACACTTAACTAGTGAGATTAGGTGTTCAAGAATGGGATAGGTGGTACACATTTATTATATATAAGAATGACAACACACATATTTTTTGTCTTAGAAACCCGTCTAAGATATACTCATTAGGAGCAAATCTTGGATAATCCCCGATTTGGGACTGTTCTTGAACACTTAATCTCACCGAGGATGTTTTAACCATTAATTATATATAAGACCTTAAACCCTAAAGTTTTAACCATAAACTCTAATCTGTTAACCCTAGACCCTAATCTTGTTGTAATATATACTTATTTTCTCTTTGATCTTAGAATGGATAGATCATGGATGTCCATTCGCAATCACTGCACCCCATAGTTTATTTCTGGTCTTGATCAATTTATTAGATTTTTTGAGGAACATAGGAAACAACATGGAGATAGGTTCTACTATCCATGTAGGCATTGCGGTAACAACTTGAAAGTCAGCACTGGTGATGAAATCAGAAGTCATGTCATGTGAAATGGGATTATACAAGGCTATACAGAATGACATTGGCATGGAGAGATTTCAAACCTAAAACCAGTGGATGCCGATAGCAGTGCTTGTGTAGAATTAGAAATTGCCTCCGATGACGTAGATGTCAACAAACCAGTTCCAGTAGACATCGTTGATGCGATGCTGGATAGTTGTGGGGTAGAGCACTCCGATCCACCTACCATGTTTAGAAACATTGTGCATGATGCTGAGATACCGTTATACATAGGTTGTACTAAGTTTACAAAGCTTAGCACTGTGCTGAGATTGTATATACTGAAAGTTAACAATAGATGGAGCGAAAAAAGCTTCACGTCATTGTTGTCTTTGTTGAATGAAATGCTTTCGAAAGGAAACGAGCTGCCAATCTCAACATACCAGGTAAAGAAATTGTTGTGCCCAATGAGAATGGAGGCCAAGAAGATACACGCATGCCCGAATGATTGTGTATTTCAAAAGGACTATGTGGATTTGAAAGATTGTCCAAAATGTGGCGCGTCACCGTATAAATTGACGACTTCGGGGGAGTCTAAAACTGGTTCTCCTGCCAAGCTGATGTGGTATCTACCTGTAATATCACAGTTTCAACACTTGTTTGCCAATCCGATAGATGCGAAGAATTTGAGGTGGCATACAAATGTTAAGAAAAATAATGATGGGATCCTACGATATGCATATGATTCTCCATAGTGGAAGAAGATTGATCCATTGTACCCTAAATTTGGTGAAGAAGTCAGGAATCTAAGACTTGAGCTTTGTACAGATGGGATGAATCCATACAGGACATTGAGCAGCCAACATAGCACTTGGCCAATCATGCTTATTATATACAATCTTCCTCCCTAGCTGTGTATGAAAAATAAGTATGTTATGCTCTCGTTGTTGATATTGGGCCCTAACCAACCTAGAAATTATATCGTTGTTTATCTTGCACCTCTGATTGATGACTTAAAGAAACTTTGGGGTGAAGGTGTGATGACCTATGATGCTTCACGAAGAGAGACATTTCGTTTGCACGCTATGTTGTTTTGCACTATTAATGACTTTCCAGCATATGGGATTTTGTCTAGATATAGTGTCAAAGGAGCTAAAGTGTGTCCTATATGTGAAGAGAACACTGATTCAACAAGACTAAAACATGGCGGCAAGACTGTATATCTTGGTCATCGAAGGTTTCTTCCAAAATTCCATCTGTATCATAGGAAGCGCAAAGCATTCAATGGATGGAATGAAGAACAAAGTGCACCTAAACGTATACCAGGGGAGGTTGTTTACGAAAGAGTAAAACACTTTGTAAATGAATTTGGTAAGAGACCACAATGTACTATGGCCACACAGAGTGACAAATCTTTATTCAAGAAGAAGTCAATATTTTGGGATCTTCCTTATTGGAGTTCTTTGATAGTCAGGCATTGTATCGATGTCATGCACGTTGAGAAAAATATCTGTGATAGCGTCATTGGTACTCTGTTGAATATACCAGGTAAGACTAAAGATGGGATAAAATCTAGAATGGACCTATGTGAAATGGGAATAAGGTCATAATTAATAGAATTACGTGAAATGGGAAATTGGAGAACATACTTACCTCCCGCTTGTTACACGTTGTCCAGAAAGGAGAAGAAAGCTTTTTGTGAATGCTTGGTAAATGTTAAGGTGCCACATGGTTACTCATCCAACATCCGTAGATTGGTATCAATGAAAGATCTGAAGTTGATATGTCTTAAATCTCATGATTGTCACACTCTAATGCAACAAATATTGCCTGTGGAAATTCGATCTATATTGCCAAAGCATGTAAGGTTTGCAATCACCAGATTTTGTTTCTTTTTCAACAGTCTGTGCAGCAAAGTTATTGACCCTGATACTCTCGATAGTTTGCAAAGAGAAGTGGTTGTTACCCTATGTCAGCTTGAGATATATTTTCCTCCTTCGTTCTTTGATATCATGGTACATCTTGTTGTTCACTTGACTAGGGAAGTGAAAATGTTGGGACCAATTTTCTTGCATTGGATGTATCCCTCTGAACGAGACATGAGCATTTTTAAAAGTGATGTTCGAAACCGTTATCGGCCTGAAGGGAGTATTATTGAGGGTTATGTGGTGAGAGGTTATGTATTTTTGCAATGACTCTCTGAGTGTTTATGACACTCCTGTTAATGACAAGAATATTGAGGAGCAGTTTGGCAAAGGAACTTTGGGATCACGGGTGAAAGTAATCAGCCATGAGCAGTTGGAACAAGGTCATTTGTATATTTTACACAACATGGATGAAGTGAGTGTTTATATCGAGGAACATACCAATTTCATCAAGAGACAATATCCTCAAGCCAATTCAATGGGCTTGCTAGAGAGCATAACAAGACATTTATTAAGTGGTTTGATGATAAAGTCTTACATCAACTATCTCAAACACTAGATATTATTACTGAAACTATCAAATGCCTCGCCTTTAAACCAAAATTGAATGTTATGTCTTATGAAGGGTATGACATTAATGGATTCACATATTACACAAAGTGCCAAGATGATAAGAAAGTCGTCTAAAACAGTGGGGTCACCCTTCAAGCGTCGACTGTGTTTTTTCAAGTGCAAAGGATAAGAGTCCGCCTGAAGCTAAAATGTCATATTACGGTGTCATTGAAAACATATGGGAGTTTGACTACATAGATTTTAGAATTTCTCTCTTCAAATGTAATTGGGTTGATAACACCACAGGAGTTATAGTGGATGAATTGGGTTTCACTTTAGTGAACTTTGAAAAGATTGGAGAGAAGGGTGAACCATTCATATTGGCATCACAGGCGAAACAAGTATTTTATATCGATGATTCTGCAAATGATAAATGGTCGACTGTTCTTCATGGTAAAAGATAGTTCATTAAAGATCCTATAGATGAAGAAGAGTACTATGATAAGTATGATGACTCCAGTCCATTCTCAGTTGAGTTTCCAACACCACAAAATATTGAAGCTAATGATGACTTGTATGTGCGCAGAGATCACAATGAAGGATTGTTAATTGATAAAAGATCAAAATATTAGAGGCATTCATGTTTATATTTTTTGTAAATGTTTCATTTTTCAATGTTTCATTTTTATATGTTTCATTTTTCAATGTTTCATTTGTATATGTGAACTATACAATGTTTCATTATCTTCTAGTTATGTCAAATGCTAAATGTTTGATTTTTTTAATGACATTTTCAGATGGCCGAGCATGGGCATGATGACCGTGATGTCCATGATGAGCATGGTGAGGATACCAATGCACCGCCTCACAATGTAAGTTTTAAAAATATGTCATATATTTCTATCTATATGTCCATTTATAGTTATATCCTATAAGTGTGTTTATTTTGTCAAATTTTAGGTTGATGATACACATGTACCCTCTGAAGCACTTGAGGCACTTGATGAGCAGTACAAATAAGTTGACAAGAGAAGGGGCATCACTATGATGAAGAAGTTAACATCGCTAAGGGACAATGGACCCAAACTGGTTGTGGATTTTGATAATGCAGGAAATGCAATTGGAGTGAACCGCAATTCGTTTGTTTCATATCTTGGGGTTGTTACTCATAGCCATTGTTGTTGTAAGATAGATTCTTGGCATAAAGTTCCTAAGGGGAAGAAAGACTTAACATGGAAGGATTTATGAGTGAGTTATTATTATTTGCAATTCTATTTTGTAGATTACTAATTTTTTGGATACTAGTTAATAGCAATTCTATTTTGTAGTATATTTGCATTGGATGAAAACCTGCATCGTAAATGCGTGATGCAACACAGTGGGAGGGTCCTAAGGAACTATAGGACAAATCTCACCCGAGAATATATAAAAGATGGTGAGAAGAGGAATAAGTCATCCACTTATCAGTGGAACTACCTGGACCCAGAAGAATGGGACGTGTTTGTTGCTTCAAGAAAAACTGATGAATTCAAGATATTAGGCGTCACTCCCAATTTTTTTAATATACGTTTTATTCACCTATTCAAGATTAACCTTTAGTGTTACTAACCAAATCAATGTGCATACTAACTAGGCTATCAGTGAGGCACAAAGAGCAAGGTGTGCACTGAATGTGCATGACCACACAATGGGTCCAAAGGGCTATGCAGGCGTTCGCCAAAGACTACAGGCTGAGTCTACTGCTCAGTCTGCTCATTCTACTGAGTCTGCTGCTACTCAGGAGTCCTCTACTATAGGTACCACACCTCTGCCTTGCCATGATGTCTGGATAGATGGGAGGCAAAACAAGAAGGGAGAAATAACAAAGCCCACAACTGCTGAGGCGGCTACAAAAATGGTAAAATAAAACTCTTAGAGCAATCGTTCGAATATTGATTATTTGTGGTGTTTACTTACTTACCAATTTCTGTTGATGGCGATGAGCGGGAGCTGCACAAGCTGAGGAAACAAGGCAATTTCATCCCTGAGGGCACAAGGGATGAATTGACAGTTGCTCTGGGTAACCCAGAGCATCTTGGACGTGTTAGGGGTGCAGGCGCTAGTGTGGGCATCAAAGAGCTCTTTGGTCCATCCCAACACAAACATGTCCCAAAAGTGGGAATTTTACAAGAAGAGGTAACTTATTATTTTTTTAGAATGTTACTGTAAAAGGAAATTCAATAATCAGAAGCTAATGTTTCTTTTATCCATGTATAGGTAGATAAGATAGTTGATAGGAGAGTCGATGAAGTAGTTGATAAGAGAGTCAAGGAAGCAGTTGATAATACACTCCATGAAGCAATGATCAAGTGGAAGACATCTCAGACTGCCACTCATACAGTGCTATGGCATCTCGCTCTTCTCCTACTGCAGAGGTTGAGAGTAATCTTGTAGACCCACCACCTAGCACATCCGTTGTAAGTATTTTTATGACATAGTCTTTTCAAGATTATATGTATATATGTATATAACATTCTTTACGTAAATTTGTAGGGGTTGAAGCCATGTCGTCTAAAAAGAAAGAATATGTCATTGCAGAGGCGTCGACTTACTCACCCCTTCCAGGGGAAATGTTTCATGGGTCTCCACTACCAGATGGTTGGGTTCGTGTGAGTCCGCTACGTATATTCCCCAGTTGGATGGATCTTCCATTGCCATATGCCCACCCAGATTGTGAAACACTTGGTGAGGCAGAAGGCGGAGTGATATTGTGGCCCAAAGCAGATGTTGTCTATACTGAAATTGTATGGTAAATTTACATTACATTAAAATGTTAGTGTGTATATATGAGGTCAATTGATCTGAAATTATATATATAGGCTAAAAGGAAGACACCCAGAGCATCTAGGCCTCCACCTCCACCTCCTACATTACCACGTTGGGTTCCACAGGACCTACCTACCCTGTTAGGTCCTAATTGTAGGGGTATGGCAATATGGTTAGGCGAACATGATATAAATTGCCCTATAAATGTTTCTATAGATGCAGATGCTATAGGTCTATCATACGAAAACAAACTATTTATACAAGATATTTTGGAGTTGTTTCTCTATGATTGGCTGAATACGTCTGTGATAGAGCTATGGATAAGGTGAGATCTTGTTTATACATCCATATACCTTGTGTAGGATCCGGTGATATGGTTTCTCATATATTACTGCATACGTAATACATGTTTTGCAACTACTTAGACAATATATGTGCATATTTTTTATTTGAAAATATAGGATTTTTGGTTCCATCTATGATTAGTCTAGTAGCTAAAGACCCTTCGTCAGTTCAACAATACTGTTGTGATGCTTTTACAAATTTTGGTCAAAATAAGAAGACTGTGATAATAGCTCCATTCAATGTGGAGTAAGTTTACTTTGCTTATAATTTAGACTCAAGAAAATTACATTTTTATTGTGGATTTTGAGTTATTAATTTTTAACTTTTTTACCTCTAGGGGTACACATTGGGAGTTACTAGTTATTGTCCCCAGGACGTTTACTGTCTATTATCTAGATCCTAAGGGGACTAAATTGAATCCAAAATATGGACATGCAATGAAAATGACATTATTCCGGTGAGAAATATTTCATTTTTATATCCGTTAACATCTGTTATTACATTACTATTTAATTATGCAATTTACTATGTGACATTAACATGTAGGGGTTTACATGAGTTCAAAAAGGTTGGAGGAAAGGTCCCCAGGAAAAAGAACCAGCCAAAAATTTGGAAGAACGTGGAAGTAAGTTCCCGACTCCAATGTATATATTATTTATGTGAACTGTGCTTAGTTGTATTTTTTAATATTTTGTATGTTTCAGTTTATAGTGTGCTACGCAAGACAACGGCTGGGCATGTGCATACTATTTGATGCGATTTATGCACATGATTATAAAATATGCCGCAGTGGACATCGATACCATATATGAGGTATTTATATAGTCTCATTAGATAACATGAAATATATCAATCTTATTTATATATTATTAATTATATATATACATCATTCTCTTTGCAAGTGTTTGAAACTGACCCCACTATAGGTAATGCCTTATTAGATATACATGATCCCTATATGATGAAAGAATTAAATGATGTAAGAGAAGAATGGGCAAAAGCCATATAAGTAGTGGGGGTTTTAAAATATAATTCGGATGTTGATAGTGATAATGACTAAAGAATGATATTTCATAATTTTTTTTCTTCTGAATTGTCATATGTGTGAATGTTTCTACATGTGTCTGAATGTTTATACATGTGTGAATGTGAAAATGAATAGAACTGTAGGTTGCTACATGAATGTTTCTACATGTGTCTGAATGTTTCTACATGTGTGAATGTGAAAATTGAATGGAAATGCAGGTTGCTAAATGTGTGAAAATGAATCTTGTTAATTTTGCAGGTTTGTGGCCTGTTGTTGGCTGATATCAATGGATGATCTAAACCTGTAGTTTAGAACTGAACTGCAAGTTTCTACATCATGCTGATCAGCCACAACAGGCCTACAAACTGACAAGAAAAAAAATCAAAACACAAGTGTCCGTTATTAGTATGAAATGGTTGTTTCACTTGTGAAATGGTCGTTTCATTCTTCTAGCTCAGGTAATAGTCAGCTGATGATATTTTGAATTGACCGACACTTGAATCAATTAGTTTAATACTTGAACTAATCGTTTCAAAATCCAATCAGTCATTTTTTAACCATTGTTGTTTAATTGAATACTTAAACACTTTAGTAATAAAATTAAACATAATTTATGAATAAACTCTTATTCCAAGTCCATCTTATGTGTGTGACCCTTTAGGTCCCAAGTTACATTGGCAGTGAATGTCCATAACTAACTTATGACATCACAAGCAATGAGCGGTATCTAGCAACACATATTACTACCCAAGTAATTTGGAAAGTTGGATAACAACTTCAACCTACAATATGTGGTCATAGTTATAGTTATCATATAGTTCCTTTGTCTCTGATATCTGGATTGAACTTGAGGCATGGAATCATGATCCTCTCAACATTCAAGCCATGTTCCTTGAACTAGAGCAGACTATGTGAGATGCATGTGAGTTCCATATCACATATTGAAACACATGAGTATGGCTATATATTTCTCAATCTCGTTTATCAAGTGGTTTGGATATCAATATCCTGTAGTAGGGACAAATCCCATCTATGTCACCACACTCAATCCCCATGTGTTTCTATGTACCTGAGAATCACCTTTATGGTAATACTTATTCAAGGTCACGTTGGATGATTCCATAGTACAATGAATAACATGTGACAAGTGTAGTGATTTCATGTATAAGAACCACAATCACCACTATCACTATGAGAGCTTATTCTGACTACCATTCAATGGTCTCCATGTATCACTCTCAAGATGGGTCTATCCAATACACTATTATATAACAAGTACCTATGTACTTGGTTTGATATCACATATCATGACTAATGAGATTTTGTCATCAACCAACACACACACTAGTCTTATGTATTATTGTTGTCTATTTTACTTCCAAAGTAATATTTGACTAGGGACATAACAAGAATTTATGTACTCTTATCTTACATATGTTCTCATTGTTCAGGTCCTCAACCTAAAGACACATGTCATTGAGTAAAATCATTCTTTAGACATCTATTATAACTATGTCATCATCTCATGATTGAGACAAACATAATAGATGGAATTACCTTTATCATTACCAAATCATGTATCTAATGCTCCATTACAGTCATCATATGAGTGACTCTCTTGGCATACATACCAATAATATGCTAGTCATTCTGAGCCCATTGACCCCCCATTTGACCCTTATCTACAGACATCAAAAACTCCCAATTGAGAGATATCTATATCTTCTACCATTTCACACAAATCCCTCCACAACATATCTCACCTAGTCCTAGTGAGACTATAAGCATGTAAGGATACCCTACAATCTTCCTCAAGCATACATATTTGCAAGTCTAGTTGAGGCATTATTGCAGATACTATCTTCTTACTCAGCAACAAATGAGCTCAAGCTAGTAGCTACAATAAGCTTTCCTACCTCATGATGCCCCTTTTCATTATGTACAAGATCCATTTGTATTAGTCTAGCTACTTCCCCAACCTAAGATTTAATACCCATAACATTGAGGGTTTTTGGGCCCTTCTGAGCATGGTTCCTTGTGGAAACCATGTAAAATTCTTCTATAGATCCATATACAATTATACTTGCACTTAGTTTTCTCCTTTCTGTACTCTGACCTCGAATCCAATATTCAAACTTCAAGGCCCTATTTCTTATTTATGACAATGATGATTGAGATGTTAATGGATTTTGTGCACTTATGTTTGTGCCTTTACTCTGAATTGATCCCCATGATTCTATTTGATGGATTAGTTAGTGCTTTTGTGAAGTGTTTAGCTATTTTGAGCCTTCAAGTATTCTTGATCCATGATAGGAATTGTTTCCTTCCACCGACCATGACATGGCTAGTGCAAGAGATTATCCATACCAGAATCAATGGAGAATCCAACACGATGCTTTAGCACTTCAAATTTTTGGAAATATGAGATTAAATATCCTGAGTGTGTGATGATCAAGTTCTAAATTTTTATGCCAAGCAATAATATGATTGATCATACGATGTGTTGTTTTCTTGCAAATGTCCATATTATATGCATTGATATATAATGCTAACACAGTTATTATCGACTTTTCAACAAATAGATTTAGTAAGCTTACAAGTTGAATCATTGCAATTTTACTAGTACTGCCTGGTCACACACATAAAGATGTGTGTGACAGGGGAGGCATTAAATATTTGTGTGACATGAGAGGGTATTACACTCTTTTGACAATATGTTTTAACAATTGATAGACTCTTAGTAAAGGTTTAACATATGATTTTGTCTCTCCCTAATTGGTCAAAGCTTGGGAAATTCATATGTTTTTCACCTGATGTCAGAAAATGAAGTGTAGACACTCACAAGAAAGTTTTTATTATAACCAACCGATATGTTCTATAGACAAACCAAAATTCTCAACCCAATATCCAATTATCCATTAGAAACCATAATCCCATGTTAATTAAGTTTAACTAATTCACGATTATGTGGTGTCCATGAAATTAGGGTTGATCATGAATTAGGGTGTTGTTAGTATCCTTCCTCCAATTCAAGTGAGTGGGTTATGCACAACTGGTATAGTTAAGAGTTTCAAGGGGTTTATTTATTTATTTATTTATGTAGTAATGATTCTCAAAGTAAAGTAAAATCATATGTTCTTTTATTTAAATGAATAATTGAAGTCAAGAGTGTAAAAACATGCATTTCTACAAATTTCAATTATTTATTCTTTAAAATCAATTATTATGTATTTTGGTTTTGTGAATCAAGAATCGTGAAAACCAATTTAACTTTAAGAGATCATGTTATGTTTATATAGTTATATCACCATGTTATGTAAACTTAAAAAATGCTTATGTGATCCTAAACTGGTCTTATGTGAGCCTTAATCAACCTTATATTAGCCTTAAAAACCTTGTGAGATACATGGGGGAAACTATTGTTGGTTAAATTGGACATTAATGTACCCTTTGTTTTGATGATGACAAACATTTTTCACTTGTGGATATAATATGTTATTCGAGTATTTTAGGATTCAAAGGAATAAGGAAATCCTACTAAGTGGGAAGATGAAGTTCAATGCAAATTGAAGATCAAATGCACTTAATTGTATAAATGTTCATGATTGTACTCAAATGTAAACACTTTTATAAAAATATAACGTAAAAATACTTAGACATCATGTAAATCAAGTGTTAGATCTTCCCTACCCACTTATAACTCTTATATAGGTTTCCCCCCAAAGTTAGAGTCACCAACACACATTGAAACACACACTTAGTAGGTGATTCAAAAGTCTAAAATAGGGACACCCTCAGTTGAAGAACTTGTCAAGAGAGACACACTCATTGACCAAGAACCATCTTGGTCAAACTTGTGACCACTATTCAACAACTTACACAATTGTCCTCTAAAATAGTCTTCGATCAAAAATAATCTGGACCAAATAAGCAACGATCTAAATCTTACGACCGTTAGACTTAGTGGTTAGTAGTTGGGAGTTGAAAATATACGTTGCAACACTTTTTCCTTAACCCCATGCTTGGTCGAAGAAAATCTCGACCGAGACACATTTTGGTCGACCAAATTGTCGACCAAGAAGGGTTCTAGATTGTTCTTTTCAAGCACAAACAAATTAGCAATTGCAAGCCAACTAATGTACACCTAATGGCTAGTTAAGCACTATTAACACTCTAGGGACTCCCTACAACGTCCCTAATCACTTATAAGCCATTCCTATAAATAAGAGAGTCTTAGGACACCCAAATCACCACTTGCATACACAATACCTAAGCTACACTTGAGTATTCACTATTGAGAGCAACAAAGATAGAATTCACTTGCCATCTTCTTCCTTGTGCTCTAGAGTTGTATCCTATACCTACCATATCCTAGCCACCACATATAGCCACGTCCATCTTAAGTGGATAGGAGATCTAAATGCTTGATATAGGATCAAAGCAATGTACTACATTAGATAAAAATTTCTTTCTTCCAATCTATTTCTTCTATATTGTACTTTTTTTTCCTTGACTACTCCTAGGGTTGGAGGTTGTTGAAAGGAGGTTTCTTGGTGCCACTTCAACAAAGTGAAGTCTTCTACAAGGTGTGCTTAAGATTACTTCAAGAAGATTGCTTCAAAGGAGGTTATAGCTACTTCTAGGTGAATGTTATCTCAAGGTGGTGGAGCTACTTCAAGGTGTGCTTGAGATTACTTCAAGAAGGATGTTTCAAAGTAGGTTGGATTTACTTCTAGGTGAAGGCTATCTCAAGGTGGTGGAGCTACTTCAAGGTGGTGATGGCTGCTTTAAGGATTGCCCGTGGTTACTTCAAGAAGGCTGCTTCAAGGGGGTTGAGGCTACTTCAAGGTGAAGGCTACTTCGAGTGGAAGGTGATTGTATTTTATGGAACATCCTTGCAAGGTAATAAAATAAATCACTTTCAAAATCCCAATTGGAAATAATTAGGTAATGGACTAACAACCTTTGATTCAAAGGTTGGAACCACTCTAAACCGATGCGTCTTCCTTGTTTCCTCCTCCTTCTTTGGTTGAGTGTTTTAAGAATTTTAATTGTCTTTAAATTATACAAAAAGATCTATTCACCCCCCTCTAGATCTTTAAACTATGTGAGCAACTGACCTTATGATAATGGTGGGTGAAATCAAGATAATAATTATATGAATTTAATATAATATTAAGTTTATTTTTTAAATGTGTCAATTTACTTAATTTTTTATGTATATATGTTAACCATTTTGAATAAAAAAGTAGCTAAATCTATCAAGTTATTACATACCTTTTCAATTCTATGTTACTTTCATGTTTATAACTACTTAGTTCCCCATGTATGGTTTTAAATTGTTTTACATGGTTGTCGATGAGATTTCCATAGGTGGTGATCAAAGGAGAATTATTCATGAATCTAAGGAAGGAGGACTCAATGAGTAGGAGTGCCCTGGTGTGGTGTTGTTATCCTCATGAACTTTCCTTCATGTTTTAGTATTTTTTGTTTATCTTTTAGGCTATTGAAATGTCATACGTTTTTAATAAGTTTTCTTTTTGTGTGAACTATTGAGGACGATAATTGTAACATATTTTTGTGGCATATATTAACTAAAAAATTCTACGTCTGTGATATTCAATGTGTGTGATATCCCATCAATAATATGAGTTAAGAATTGACACTTCAGCTCATGGTCATGTGTATAAATTTTGGGGTGTTACATGTAACTTATACACATATACATGTATCTAAATCTCTATAAAATGAAATATAACTACCTATGGTGGAGGGTTGGGAAATTGCAGGAGATTGAAGGAGACTCCCTCTAGGAAATTTTTATAGGTGGATGACTTTGTTGTGACATTATTAGTGACTATATAGAAGTGTACATAGGTAGCCTAGTTTGATTAGAAAATTTCATACCACTTGGTTTTGGTACTTGATCTTAGAAGGAGTATTGATTGATTCCCTAATTAGGTTAACCACAAAGGGGGAATTCGACTATATGAGTATGTCTCTCTGGTCATAAATGGAGCAAAGCTCCTAAGGACATCGCTAGCATCATAGATGAAAAGATGTGGAAGATGTGGCGTCCAACAGTGTTGTAATGGCAGAATGATGTGACCCTTGTTGTCACAAAGGATACACACATTAGTGAAAAGTCTATGGCATGAATGGCCATGCACCATTTACATATTGTGATGGTAAGCTTGAGCATCCTATTTGTTGGTCACAATCAATGGACCAAGCATAAATGTGGTGTGTAGTTGGGTATAAGGTTTATTCCTTCTATTTTTCATCTAGTTTTGAGGTTGGTTGAGAGAGGCAAGATCTTGAAGATGAGGGAGATAGAAATTATACTTATCAAGGCCCTGGATTTTGTCAATATGTTTTTTTAGCTTAGACACTTGTATTCAATGCAAGTAGAGAAACATGCCACCTTGACAAACCACATTGTGGTCATGGGTAGAATGCCTCGAGGAATCACAAATAGGTGTTTTTTTGGCCTTATCCCGACATTATTAAGCAAGGATCATATCTTGATATTTTAAGCATTGACCTCTAAGTATAGGCTTTGTTTTCTCTTGCTCTAAAATATACATGATTCATGAATGCTCCATTAGAAGAGATTCAACTAAATCAATGACATTTTTTTAATCTGGATGTTATTGTAAAAAAAACGACATGTAGTACGAATAGATTTATTCATAAAAATTGGGGCTTAAAAAGATCATATCTTTAGCTAGTAAAGTGCCCAAAATCCTAGCTTGCGATTGGGTATCAATATCCTTGAAAGATGAAATCCTTAGTTCAGTTATTGGTAAGTAAGAATTTAGCAAAATTTAGTACTTAATGTAGAAAAAATCCAATAATCAATGAACCCAAGTTGGGCCTTGGATCCATCCAATTACAGGTATTGTTCAATAAATATATGCATATTGGTAGATTGAGTTGATGCAGTTCATTATTAAAACCATGAGGCAAGATCACACCTTGTTTTGGAACTAAATTTAAATTAATAAGTATGACTTTGTGTTTCAATTGAGGCTTAAGTAATTATTTGATTTCATATGAGCATGAATTGAGACCAAACTTGGCTAAGATGACAGTGGAAAGTGACACCCACAATCAAATTTGCATGAATTTTAGATAATACTTGAGGATAAAAAAGGGTTGATGGGATGATTTAAGAAACAAAGCTTAATACAATTCATTTTGAATATATTGTTTTAGGGTCTATACTTCACACAAACACCTCCAAGTATGTGTTGACCTAAAGGTTATACATTGTCCATATTTTGATAATGACTTAACCATTCCATTCATATGTATCTAATATGTTTGTTCAAGATTTATTTCAGGCTTTAGGTACATGAAAAGGATCAAATTACACAAGCCTTAGCTTTTCCAAGTTCAAGTCAAATGCAATGCAAGTGTGCTAATAAGGTAATCACTTCAAACGACCTTAGAAGAATTTTGTAATCACTTGTATTGATGATATGACTTGTAACTAAGATGAGAAAAATATGTGGGATACTTTATACCAAGGTTTAATCACTATTAAGTCAATTTAGAAAATTGATCACAGGCTGCTCATCGATCGAGTTACAATCTTGACCAATCCTATGATTGATTTTCTGAAGAAGGCTCATTGATCGAGTTGTGCATTCACAAAACTCGACTGACCGACTCATTGAGCAAATTCAATTTTGGCTGATCGTCCAAGTTCCCCAGAACAAAATCGATCGATAGTTTGAAAATGGGCTTTGTCTTTTAGTCGATTGGTTGAGTTACCTTTATTGAAACATGACCGAATATACTGTATGAAAAATGTAGAAAAAGTGATTATAACCATTGGCGACTTGTATGGGGTGAAAATAGATCTGTTACTTTGAGGAAAATGGCTACATTTTGGCCCTAAGTGTTCCCCAACTCAAGGGAGCACCCCCCATCTATAAATAGGCACTACTACATAAATGGCTTATAACGTCACTTTTAAAGGCGTCGTTTGTAAACAAAACCTGACACCTAAATAATAAAGTGTCGATTACATAATTAAACCGACATATATCTGTGAAGGGAAACTAGACATGGGTATCACTTTTTATTTAGCGTCGGTTCCTAAATTAGAAACTGACGCTAAACATTGACCGCCAAATCCAATTTTTTGAGTGAAAAAATTACCTCCAATATTTAACATACATTGTCGGTTATTAATAAAGAAACTGACGACTAAAGGTTTTCTGCAAAATAGAAATTTGACCAATTTTTGTCGTCGATTCTGTTACACTAACCTACGCCGATGTGTTTTCACGCACTTTACCGTGAAAATTTTCGCCACCATATAGCGTTGGTTGTTACACGGAAACCGACGAGTATGGTCTTAATTCGAGAACATTTATTTTTTGTTGGCATATATATATAGACGTCGGTTTTTCTTGTTTGAACCGACGACTATAAGAGAACAAAAGTGTCGATTTTATTTAAGAACCAATGCCTATTGTTAACTTAACAGCACCTGCGCGAGCCAGACTCTTCCCCTTTCTCTGTTTCATTCAATCTCGCACAACTCAGGGTTTGGTCTGGTGATTTTCTGCTCACCGCCACTCGTTTCTCCTCTGCCCCCACCTCCGCCGCCGCTTGCTCCGGCCGTTTCTCTGGCTTGCTTGTTGGTCCTCGGCCCACCTCCGTCGCCACTTGCCCTCTGCCCCCAGCTCGCTGCTCCGGCGGCCTTCTGGCAGCCTTCTCTCCTGCTCCAGCTCTGGCGCCGCCTGCTCTCCTGTTCCGACAACCTTCTCTCCTGCCCCAGCTCGCTGCTCCGCCAACTTCTCTTCTCCATGCTACTAGCTGCTCGACAGGTAGCCCTCTTCTTCTTCCTCCATGCCCCTCTTCTTCTTCCTTCTCCCTCCTTACCAACAACAAGCACGACCGTAGTTGTGTTGGCCGACCACAGCCGTGCTGGGCAGCACGACCGTGGTCGTAGCTGCTCGACAGGTAGCCCTCTTCTTCTTCCTCCATGCCCCTCTTCTTCTTCCTTCTCCCTCCTTACCAACAGTAAGCACGGCCGTAGCTGTGTTGGCCGACCACAGCCGTGCTGGGCAGCACGACCGTGGTCGGCCAACACAACCACAGCCGTTCGGGGCAGCACGGCCGTGGTCGGCCAACACAGCCACAGTCGTGCTTGCTATTGGTAAGGAGGGAGAAGGAAAAAAGAGGGTATTTTGTTCATTTTTTTATCTATTGCTTTATATTTGTTTATCTATTGATTATATTTATTTATCTAATGTTTTGAGATTATATATTTAGATGTTGCTATTGTAAATCAACCTAGGATATGAACAAATCTTTTGCTTGCATATATTTGTGCTTCCAATCCTAATGCTTGACCTAATTCAGTAAATTTTGATGCATGTTGAAATAAGATTTAAACTTGTCCGTTCTATCGTCCTAATTTGATTTGATTAAACCCTAACATTGATGAAACACTAACATCAATTGTGTTGAAACCCTAACATGTACATATCTATCATTGTGTTTGTTGGCCTAGAAACCCATCCAAGATTTACTAATTAGGAGTAAATCTTGGATAGTCCCCGGTTTGGGACTGTTCTTGAACACTTAATCTCACTTAGGATGTAAGTGTATAATGTGTATTGGGTTTTCGAGAAAATTTTGGTAGAATTTCCCCGTTTCTTCTCTAAGTACATATGTACTTAGAGAACAATGGGGAAATGCTTCCGAAATTTTCTTGAAAACCCAATACACATTATACACTTACTAGTGAGATTAGGTGTTCAAGAATGGGATAGGTGGTACACATTTATTATATATAAGAATGGCATCACATGTATTTGTTGGCCTAGAAACCCGTCCAAGATTTACTCATTAGGAGTAAATCTTAGATAGTCCTCGGTTTGGGACTGTTCTTGAACACCTAATCTCACTTAGGATGTAAGTGTATAATGTGTATTGGGTTTTCGAGAAAATTTTGGTAGCATTTCCCCATTCGTTTTCTAAGTACATATGTACTTAAGAACAACGGAGAAATGCTGTCAAAATTTTCTTGAAAACCCAATACACATTATACACTTACTAGTGAGATTAGGTGTTCAAGGATGGGATAGGTGGTACACATTTATTATATATAAGAATGACATCACATGTATTTTTTAACCCTAGATCCTAATCTTGTTGTAATATATACTTGTTTTCTCTTTGATCATAGAATGGATAGATCTTGGATGTCCATTCACAATCGCTGCACCCCAGAGTTTATTTCTGGTCTTGACCAGTTTATTAGATTTGCCGAGGAACATAGGAAACAACCTGGAGATAGGTTCTACTGTCCATGTAGGCATTGCGGTAACAACTTGAAAGTCACCACTGGTGACGAAATCAGAAGTCATGTCATGTGCAATAGGATTGTACAAGGCTATACAGAATGGCACTAGCATGGAGAGATTTCAAACCCGAAACCAGTGGATGTCGATAACAGTGCTTGTGTGGAAGAAGAAATTGCCTCCGATGACGTAGATGTGAATGAACCAGTTCCAGTATACATCATTGATGTGATGCTGGATAGTTGTGGGGTAGAGCACACTGATCTACCTCCCATGTTTAGAAACATTGTGCATGATGCTGAGATATCGTTATACACAGGTTGTACTAAGTTTACAAAGCTTAGTTTTGTGTTGAGATTGTATAAGCTGAAAGCTAACAATAGATGGAGCAACAAAAGATTCACGTCATTGTTGTCTTTGTTGAGGAAATGCTTCCTGAAGGAAACGAGCTGCCAATCTCAACATACCAGGTAAAGAAATGGTTGTGCCCAATGAGAATGGAGTCAAAGAAGATACACGCATGCCCGAATGATTGTGTATTATTTCAAAAGGACTATGTGGATTTGAAAAATTATCCAAAATGTGGTACGTCACGGTATAAATTGACGACTTCAGGGGAGTCCAAAACTGGTTCTCCAACCAAGGTGATGTGGTAACTACCTATAATATTATGGTTCAACGCTTGTTTGCAAATCCGATAGATGCAAAGAATTTGAGGTGGCATGCAGATGTTAAGAAAAATAATGATGGGATCCTACGACATGCGTCTGATTCCCCTAGTGGAAGAAGATTGATCTATTGTACCCCAAATTTGGTGAAGAAGACATGAATCTAAAACTTGGGCTTTATACAGATGGGATGAATCTGTACGGGACATTGAGCAGCCAACATAGCACTTGGCCAGTCATGCTTGTTATATACAATTTCCTCCCTGGCTGTGTATGAAAAATAACTACGTAATGTTGTCGTTGTTGATATCGGGCCCTAAACAACCTGGAAATGATATCAATGTTTATCTTGAACCTCTGATTAATGACTTAAAGAAAATTTGGGGTGAATGTGTGATGACCTATGATGCTTCATGAAGAGAGACATTTCATTTGCATGCTATGTTGTTTTGCACTATTAATGACTTTCCAGCATATGGGAATTTGTCTGGATATAGTGTCAAAGGAGCTAAAGCGTGTCCTATATGTGAAGAGAACATTGATTCAACAAGACTAAAACATGGCGGTAAGACTGTATATCTCGGTCATCGAAGGTTTCTTACAAAATTCCATCTGTATCATAGGAAGCATAAAGCATTCAATGGATTGAATGAGGAACGGAGTGCACCTAAACCTATACCAGGGGAGGTTATTTATGAAAGAGTAAAAGACTTTGTCAATGGATTTGGTAAGAGATCACAATGTAATATGGCCACACAGAGTGAAAATCTTTATTTAAGAAGAAGTCAATATTTTGGGATCTTCCTTATTGGAGTTCTTTGACAGTCAGGCATTGTATCGATGTCATGCACGTTGAGAAAAATGTCTGTAATAGTGCCATTGGTACTTTGTTGAATATACCAGGTAAGACTAAAGATGGGATAAAATCCAGACTGGACCTACGTGAAATGGGAATAAGGTCAGAATTAACAGAATTACATAAAATGGGAAATCAAAGAACATACTTACCTCCCACTTGTTACACATTGTCTAGAAAGGAGAAGAAAGCTTTTTGTAAATGTTTGGTAAATTTAAGGTGCCACAGGGTTACTCATCCAACATCCGTAGATTGGTATCAATGATAGATCTGAATTTGATAGGTCTTAAATCTCATGATTGTCACACTCTAATGCAACAAATATTGCCTGTGGCCATTCGATCTATATTGCTGAAGCATGTAAGGTTTGCAATCATCAGACTTTGTTTCTTTTTCAACAGTATGTGCAACAAAGTTATTGACCCTGATACTCTCGATAATTTGCAAAGAGAAGTGGTTGTTTCCCCATGTCAGCTTGAGATGTATTTCCCTCCTTCGTTCTTTGATATCATGGTACATCTTGTTGTCCACTTGACTAGGGAAGCAAAAATGTTGGGACCAGTTTTCTTGCATTGGATGTATCCCTTTGAAGGATACGTGAGCATTTTTAAAAGTGATGTTCAAAACCGTTATTGTCCTAAAGGGAGTATTTTTTAGGGTTATGTGGTGAGAGAGATTATGGATTTTTGCAATGACTTTCTCAGTGGTAATGACACTCCTGGTAATGACAAGAATATTGAGGAGCAATTTGGCAAAGGAATTTTGGGATCACGGGTGAAAGTAATCAGCCGTGAGCAGTTGGAACAAGGTCACTTGTATATTTTACACAATATGGACGAAGTGAGTGTTTATATCGAGGAACATACCAATTTCATCAAGAGACAATATCCTCGAGCCAATACAATGTGGCTTGCTAGAGAGCATAACAAGACATTTATTAAGTGGCTTGAAGATAAAGTGTTACATCAACTATCTCAAACACCATATGATATTACTGAAACTATCAAATGCCTTGCCTTTAAACCAAAATTGAATGTTATGTCTTATGAAGGGTATGACATTAATGAATTCACATATTACACAAAGCGCCAATATGATAAGAGTGTCGTCCAAAACAGTGGGGTCACCCTTCAAGCGTCGACTATGTTTTTTGCAAGTGCAAAGGATAAGAGTCCATGTGAAGCTAAAATGTCATATTACGGTGTCATTGAAGACATATGGGAGTTTGACTACATAGATTTCAGAATTCCACTCTTCAAATGTAATTGAGTTGATAACACAAAAGGAGTTATAGTGGATGAATTAGGTTTCACTTTAGTGAACTTTGAAAAGATTGGCGAGAAGGGTGAACCATTCATATTGGCATCACAGACAAAACAAGTATTTTATATCGATGATACTGTAAATGATAAATGGTCGGTTGCCAAAAGTTATAGGTTTTGTCCGATAATAGCCTTGCCATCAAAGCTAGCTCCACATGATCTTCCTTCCCTGCTCCCTCTTCATCTGGTACTTCAAAGACTTCCTCTTCATCACCCTTGAGTCCGAGACCCGCACACCATTCCTCTATGTCTTCTTCCATCAATGGTAACACTCACCCACAAAGAGCGACTACCCTTGGATCTGCAAGAAAAGGCAACGAGATTGGAGAAAGAGGTAGCCACTAGGGCAAACTAGTAACCCACCAACGCCAACCCTAATTGCCAGAGCGGATAGGGAGAACACACATGAGAGAATCTTTGAAGTTGAAAGGACAATATTAGTATTTCATAGTTTCCATATGCATAAAAATGATTTATAAGATGCCATGAGTAGTATAATGCCAAAGTTAGACCATGCACTACTTGAATATCCAGTTTTTAGTGGACTTAAAATATAGTATCGTACCTATAATGGTGTTAAGCTTGACTTGTTTATCGTATGTTCTTGTGACCTTTTTCTATTTTCTCTTTGTTTTTTATACATTGTCTACTCTTGTGCTTCTTATACTAAATGGACTATATTCAATGCAAACTATTTGATTGTTTAACTTCTGATGATGAGATTCACGATACTAATAAACATTCAATGCCTCACTAAAGTAGTCTTACTTAACTGATGGAGTGTTTTTTTCATGTGTTAATTAGATAGCATAATATCATGATAGATAAAAAATGATGTCACCTAAAGGTGTGTCATTGTGTTGGTATAAAGTATAATGTTATTAAATGTACATATCTTTCGGTACATAAGATGTTATGCTCAAAGCTGAAAATATTTCTTGTTCTAATGCATGTATCATTTATTTTTATGTGTGGATATGATACATAAATTTTTATTCCTACTAGGTATTATAAATTTATCCAAAGATAATTTATAATGAACACTTGTGACTAGTATCGTAAAAGTAAGTAAAGTAGGCCTCATTTCTTTTTTACTTTGACATTCTAGTTGTAATTTTAATTGTTGGATCAATGGCTCTAGAGGGGGGGTGAATAGAGCTTCACAAATCCCACAAAATGAATTAGACCACCAAATTATATTATGTGCAGCATCTTAAACATAAAACCAATTTGAGAACTGGCAAGCATAGCAAAGATGAGAGACAAGGAAGAACATACACTTGGACAAAGTGGTTTAGAGTGATTCCACACTTCAAACTAGAAGTGAGTCACTCCACTACCTAGAGGTGGTTAATCTCTAGGACTTTGCAATCTTGATACTCTTATATTCCATTATAAGATTACAAGACAAAACCACATTCATCCAAGGACTTAATACCTCAAGCAAGGATCTTCAACCTATCGAAGGAACTTACCCACTTGAACCATGGAGTCTTCAGCCTTCAATAAGGACTTACCCCAAGTCTTTGGCCTTCAAGGAATTATCTATCCTTTTTGAATGTCTGCCTTGCCTATCTCCTTCACTTGGAGATCTAGAACACCATGCTTTCTTCAACCTTGAATAACAACAACTCCTTCTCCTTCACTCGAAGAAGATCTTCAACCTTTTCTTCAATAGGAAAGGGGGTAGGAAGATGGAGGTGGAGAGCTTTATATGAATACAAGGGGTAGCTCTCTTACAATAGATCCTAACTCACTCATACTCACGGATTTGACTTGAAGGTAGAGAGAGAAAGGGACTCAAAGGTGTGCAACACTCTCAACTAAGCAAGAACCAAGCATATATGGAATGAGCAACCTTAGAATGAAATCCAAGTGGTCCTATTTATAGCTCGGGGTGCTCCTTTGAGTTGGGGGACACTTGGGGCCGAATTTATAGACATTTTTGCCCAATACAACGGATCTAATTTTGTCCAAATAAGTCACCAACGGTCACAATCACTTTTTCTGCAATTTCTGTACAGTGCAATCGGTCGAGATTCAATAAAGGTAACTCAACCGATTGGGTAAAAGACAAACCCATATTTCAAACCATCGGTCGAATTTGTCCTGAGGAAACTCGACCGATCAATGAAAGTTGTGTTTGGTCAGTAACCCGATTGGTCGAGTTCTGTGAATACACAACTCGACTGATAATTTCTCCAAAAAATGGATCCAGTGGATTGGTCGAGATTCCAACTCGACCGATCAACAACCTATGATCAATTTTCTAAAGTGCATCAAAAGTGATTAAAACTTGGTGCAAAGTGTCCCAATCAATTTTCTCATCTTAGTTACAAGTCAATTCATCAAGTGATTACAAAAATCTTCTAAGGTCTTTTACATAGATTTCCTAATTTGTACACTTGTATAGCTTTTGACTTGAACTTGAGCAAATTAGGACTTGAGTATTTGATCATTTTCATCTACCTAACACCTGAAATCAATCGTGAATACACATATTATATACATATGAATGAAATGGTTAAGTCACTATCAAAATATGGACAATGTATAACCTTTAGGCCAACATTAATTTTACAAAATTTATTTATTTGCAGTAATCTCCTCGCTATTGTGTGGTGGTAAAGATATTTCAAATCTCAATGGTTCAAAATTTAATAAATGAAAAGAAATGTCATTTTTACATTAGAGTGTATGAATTTAGATTTAGCTTTCTGAGTAGAAAAATTACTACCATTGACAGAGGAAACTACTACCATAGAGAAAACCAATTATGAAAAATGGGTACATTCTTGTTACTTATGCAAGCACATGTAGGAAACTGTATTAGGCGGTCCATTCCTACTTTGAGTTAGTAAAGGATTTTCAAAAGGTAGTGGAGGAACAATATATTTCTTCCAGTAAGTCTAGGGCCAATACTTTAATTGCTAATATGTGCTCCTCGAAGTACAATGGTCTTGTGGGATACATGAACACATCATAAAAATGAGAGAGATTGCTGCACAATTCAATGAGATGGAGTTATCCATCACTGATGCATTTCTTGTTCATTTCATTCTAACATCTTACCTAATCAATATGGATCATTCAAAGTCTCATATAGTACACAAAATGAAAAATAGTGTGTCCTTGGACCATCTGGGTTTGTCTAAGTGTATGTATGCTTCCCCCTTCTCTTATTTATAGGAAAGGGTGGTTGCTTCCTTTCTATCAAGCAATAAGAAAACCTACACGTAAGGGGATTTTCCCACTACTATCGTTTTTCACATGGTATCAGAGCAGCCGTTCCTGAGCCGCCCCCAACCCTAAGAAAGAGAGAGCAAAAAGAAGAGTTTCCTCCCCTTGCAGACACCCGCTGTCGCTAGGCGTTCTTGATGGCTGCCCATAGGGATTTCCCATCCCTACCTCTTTTTGCAGCCGTCTCCATGGAGTCGTCTCCATCTTCATCAACAATAATCATCCTATGAAGTTTCTAGATCCAGATCTAAAAGGGCCACCATGCCTCCGTCGATCTTGCTTGCTAATGAAGCCGCTGCTATCTTATTCGTTGCCATAGATCTACACTGCCTTCCATGTTGCCGCCGCCACCACTACCCTACCTCATACATGCATCGACCCTCTTTTGCTATTGTCTTTTAGGTTTTCTGTTGTTTTTCTCCGCCGACACGACATGTCTTTTCATCGACAGGGTGTGTAGGCGGTGTTTTGCATCTTCGTGACTCTTTTGCCGGTTTTGGACACGTCGTGTCTTTTTTTAATACAGCGTGTTCGGTGATTTGCCGATGTGAGACACGGCGTGTCATCTGCTTCTTCCTCAAGCTTCAGTCAACTAACATGGTGTGTCCTTTCAATGACACAGGCGTGTATCTTTATCGGCACGGCGTGTCTTCTGCTACTGTTGCTTCCAATGTCAACTGACATGGAGTGTCTCTCAACGACACGGCGTGTTCGCTACTTATTGTTGCTACATCTTGGCATCCTACAATGATTTTATCATATGGTGGAGGTATCTATACATGGTGTGTTCCTTCTTTCTCTTACCAGCAACAATTATCTTCCGATTTTTAGCATTTTTTGTATTTTATTTACACCCCCAATCTTCCAACCCTACATACCTTTTGCCTACCTCCTCAATACTTGATCCACCCCCCTTTTGTACCTATTCATCCTACCGAGTAACATTCCAGTAGTGTATATTCTCTTTCTACCGAGTTCCATTCTGGGAGTCTTCTTTTCCTACCCCCCCAATATACACTACATATTTGTGCTAATCAGATGTGATTTTAAGCCTAATCGGATTTTGTGGGGCGGAGACCCTCACCCCTTTTCAGGACGAAGAGAGATCCATTTATTTTTCTACCGAGATCTACCTAATCGGGTCATTTTGCACCTTGAATCGCATTATCGATTACCTCCTCCACACATTTGCATATACAACCCTTGCCTCTACCATTGTTTTTTTACTCTCCACTCCAACCACTCTCTTGAATCTTTTTGTGGTTGGCGTAAGGGGGAGAATAGAGAATGAAGAGTAGAGGGAAGAGATGAGATGCATGAGAGATGAAGAAGAATATAGTAATGTTGCTACATGGATCTTCATGCCACATTTACAGCTACTATATGGATCCTTTTGCTACTATTGGTGTTCCTTTTTCGTCTAAGTGGATCCGTATATTGTTATGTGGATTGCTCATGATTGTGTTGCTATTATATGGAGCTTTCTATTGCTATTATTGTTTAATCATCATCGACCTTGACTGTTACTATGAAGCTACATATTGGGATGTCATTGTTGCTATGTGTGTTATGACTAGCACATGTTACTTGCTGCTTTGTGCTTTTGCACTATCTGCTGTCCCTGCTCTATTTTGCACGTTGACTTTCTACTATGGACCAACATTCTCTAGACTATGTGGACCAGCTCTCTCTGGACTTTGATGCCTACTATTGTGATGGATTCTTTATGAAGAGGGAAGATAATGTAGATTTTTGACTTTACATGGAGCTTCGTCTACATTGCATATTGGAGCTATTTATTAGCTTTCTACTATGTACACTGGTCTTTTATCCTCCTACGTTGTCAACTTCTACTTCTGTGTGCCAGCACTCCTTGGCTTGTCCATGCTTTGTGCACGTTGACTCTTTACTTGTCTGTGCTTTGTTTGCACGTTGACTATTGCTGCTACTTGTGACCTAGCACTCTCTAGGACTTGTAATCTAGTACTCTCTGGCTACTACGACGACGACTGTGATGAAGACTTTGGTTCCTACCTGTGATTCTTTCTTTTGCTCTCGATGCCATTATGATGATCAAGAAGTTTCTATACCTGCTGAGATAATTGCTGCTTTGGAGTATCTACTTTAGGGGGAGTCTTTGAGTTTTTGAGTGATTAATTGTAATATTGAGAGGGGGGTTGTATGTGTTTGGTTATCTTTTATTTCTGTTTAGTCTGTCTGTTTGCAAGTTGACTTGGGATTCTCCCAAGCTCCAACTTGAGGGGGAGTATTAGAATGTCTATTTACTTAAGTGTTTCGTCTATTTACTTATGTCATTTAGTGTATTTGTAATATGGGCCCAAGTGTGTCCTTGGCCCATTAGGGTTTGTCTAAGTGTTTGTATGCTTCCCCCTTCTCCTATTATACGAAAGGGTGGCTGCCTCCGTTCTATTAAGCAATAAGAAAACCTATACGTAAGGGAATTTCCTCACTACAATCATTTTCCACAGGTTGCACGTTACCATCTCTTCTCTCGAGCATGAGTAACGTCTATAGGCATCTTAGAACATTTTATAGCAGAAAAATATTGTACAACTTTTATTGATTACTATTCAAGATATATGTTCCTCTACTTATTGAATGACAAAAGTGAGATTTTTCAAGCCTTTAGGGACTTTAAGGTTGAAATGGAGAAACAATTAAGTAAACTGATTAAGATAGTCAGATCAGATAGGGGAGAGAAATATTATGTGAGATTCACTTAAATGGGACAAAGAAAGGGACCATTTGTACGTTACCTTCAAAAGAAGATATTGTACCTCAATATACAATGCTAGGCACCTCAAGTCAAAATGGTGTAGCTAAAAGAAGAAATCAAACATTAAAGAAAATGATTCGTGCAATGTGTAATTCATCCTTTCTTTCTATAATGTGGAGTGCATATTTAAAGATGGCAGTGCATGTATTAAACAAGGTTCATATCAAATCTATCTAGAAAACCCCATATGAGATATGGACAAGAAGGAAACCATCCTTGAATTACATGCACATACATGGATGCCGCATATAAACTAGTCTACAATCCACATGAGAAGACATTTGACCCAAGAAACACTAGTGGTTTCTTTATTAGTTATCCAGAAAGGTCAAAGTAGTATAGATTTTACTGTCTATATCACCCACAAAAAATAGTTAAGACATGTAAGGATAGATTTTTGGAGGATTATTAATTCAGTTGGAATGATCTGCTTCAGAATATATACTTTGATGAAATGTAGGGTACTTCTCCTACACATGCACCTAGTCAAAGTCATAAAGACTATTTAATTATTGTTCCCATGAACAATATTCAAGTGGATGGGCAAATTTTAATAGATCATGCTCCTAGTCAGGTTGTAAATGAACAAATTGGTCATGCTCCTGATCAAGGATAACACGAAGATCCTAGAGAACATGAAAAACCCAATGTTGAATTAAGAAGATCTACAAGATCAAGGAGGCCTTCCATCCCATCTGACTATATTCTATACCTTCAAGATCCAAATATAGACTCTAAAGATATTGATCCCTTATCTTTTTCACAAGCAATGGATAGTCAAAATTCTTTGTACTGGTTTAATGCTATAAAAGAAGTAATTTCTATGGATAAAAGTCAAATATAGGACCTTTTACCTTTACCAAAGAGTACTAAACTTATTGGTTGCAAATGGAACTTTAAGATCAAAAGAAACTCACATGGTGATGAGTGGTACAAGATAAGACTAGTTGCTAATAGTTTCACACAAAAGGAAGAAATTGATTACTAAAATACGTTTTCTCTAGTATCATCAAAGGACTCATAGAGTAATCACAACCTTAGTTTCTCATTTGATCCTAAGCTACACCAAATGGCTGTAAAAACTACATTTTTCAATGGACATTTATCTGAAGAGGTTTATATGAAACAACTAGAAGGTTCCATTGATGATGATAGAAATCACATGGTTTGTAAATTGAAGAAATCACTTTATGGACTTAAACAACCATTCCGACAATGATATATACAATTTAACACTATTATATTAACTTATGGTTTAAAACCTAACATCGTTGATCGGTGTACATATGTAAAGGTCAGTGGTAATAAGTTTATAATACTGATTCTATACTTAGATGATTTTTTACTAGCAACTAATGACTTTGACATATTAAATGAAGCTAAAGAATTTCTTTTTTATAATTTTGAGATAAAAGATATGGGTGAAGGCACATATGTACTCAGCATGGAAACATCAAGACCAAGCTAGGAGAATACTTGGAATATCCGAGAAGACTTATATATCTCAATTCTTAGAGAAATATGGAATGAAAAATTGTTCACTTGAACTTGTACCTATAGTTAAAGGATATCAATTTAACTCTAAACAATGTCCTAGGAAGAAATGATGATTATTCCATACACATCTACAGTTAGGATCTATAATATCTCCAGATTTGTACCCGGCTAGACATTACTTTTCCACTGAAATGCTTGCATGTTATCAAAGTACCTGTGCATTGACCATTAAAGAGTTGTGAAGAAAATGATACACTACCTGCAAGGAACAAAAGATTACATGCTTACATATAGAAAGAAAAACCACCTTGAGGTTACATGATATTTAGATGTAGATTTTGTCATGTGTCTAGATAGTGGCAAGTCTACAATAGGATATCTCTTTTCACTAGCTAGTGGTGTAATACCATGGAGGAGTATCAAGAAAAAGACTACAACTTCATCTACCATGAAAATTGAGCCTATAATTTGCCATGAAACATCATCACATGCAATATGAATTAAGAATATGATACAAGATCTTCAAATTGTGGATTCAATTCATAAGTTAATACATATATACTAGGAATCTCAACCCGCCGTCTCCCCTAGCGTCTCTGCGGCGACGCAGTGTGCGACTAGGGTTAAGAGCCGTGGTTGTCTCCCATCCCGGAGGTTACCTCTGTTTCTCTCTTGCAGGTCCAAGTGTTTGCTGTGGGCGTTTGATCTCACCCGAGCTGCTGGTGTCCCGCGATGGCGGAGGAACTAGCAGAACAATGTGAGAGACTGAAGATCACCGAAGAGGAACAGGAGATCGCAGATCTAATTGATGAGGAAGAGACCAAGCTACCGGAGCATGTCGAGTTGGCTCTGGTGGGCAGGTTGCTGACGAACAAGTCTTACAATTTCATAGCTATGAAGAAAACATTTGCACAAGCTTGGGGATTAACAAGTGGGGTGGTCTTCAAATCGATTGATTAGTCGACGTTTGTGATACAATTCACTCACTGGAAGGATAAAGCGAAGGTTAACGAAGAAGGGCCATGGAATTTCAACAACATGCTTCTACTGACTAAGGAGATGGATTCGAAGGACAAGCCGGGGAAGATAGGTTTTACCGAAAGCCAATTCTGGGTGTGCCTCTACAATATACCGCTGGGGCTGCGAGGTGAAGCGACGCTGAGGAAAATTGCGGAGAAGATCGGAAGGGTGATAAAGGTGGATTGTGATACTCTTGGGTGGGAGTCCTCCGGACGAGTGCGGCTTGGGATCGATATTAACAAACCCATCAAGCGTCTCTAAAAGGTTCATGGACCGGATGGACATATCATCCACGTGGAACTGATATACGAAAGGCTTCCGGTGATGTGTTTCATATGTGGTCGATTAGGGCATACGGAAAGAGATTGTGCATACTATGATGAAGATGGAGAGAACTGGCATGGGTGGGGTTCATGGCTGAGGGCATCACCGCGGAGACCATGAGTCCCAGTTGAAGACGAACTGTTGGGGGGGGGGGGCAGGGCTCAAGGTCCCGGCGATCGATCGTCTTCCACACACAGAGTACATCGTGCGGCTCTAGTAGAAAGGATGAGACTTCCTCCACGAAACAGGCACTGACGGGCGAGGACGGGGCACTTTTCGGGGAAAGGTCGGGTGTGGGGGGTGAGATGGCCAAGGAGGGAACTTTCGGGCAGTCAGAGGACTCGATAGACCTTTTTATGGAGGCGGGGGGTACCCTGAACCAGAAGACACTCCCACTCTGGCGGAGCTATACACGAGGAGAGATATTGCAGATGAAAACGACAGCTGGGGGATCTATCAAGGGGAGGGTGGATCCGTTGTGGAGCGGGAGCAGCGATGACCGTCACAGAGATGCCGAGGAGTGTTGTCGTGATGAAGTGCTGATGCGATGATTTTGAGTCACATTTATAGACCTGTTTGATATGTGTTTTATGCTTTTATTAGTCATTTTTATGGTTAATATTGCATAATTCATCCATGTTGGTCTTTTCCATTATTTGATGCCAAATCCCCTTTATTTCATTGTTTTGAGCATTAATTGTCACATTATTATTATTTGTGTGAATTTATGTGATCTTGTCTTTGAATTTCAGGACAAATGAGTATTTGCTTCCGTCGATACCATCGACGGAAGTCGATACCATCGACAAGGCCACAGGTTGCCAGCCGAAAGGAGCAGCAAAGAGTCGATACCATCGACGCTGATGTCGATGGTATCGAGACACCTTCAGGTTGCTGGCGAAGAAGTTGTCGATAGTATCGACCCCAAGTCGATACCATCGACGCATGGAGGCTATAGCGACACAAAATGAAAAAACCGTCGCTAGAGAGTAGTCGATACCATCGACCCAAGTCGATGGTATCGAGATCGCTTCAGGCACTCAGATGAAAAGAAAGAATGGCTGTCGCTACTACACTGGGTCGATACCATCGACCCGCGTCGATGGTATCGACACCGTCAGATATGCGTTGGATTTAGATTGATCTCAATCAGAAAGTTGGAGTTAATTAACGACCTAATTAGGGACTTATACCTAATGACGGCCACCCAGACGAGAGGAGCATCTCATTAGCCATTGCACAAGTGCCGAGGAGCAGGAGAAAGGAGAACGGAGGCCAGAAGTTCATACCAGTCGATCCGGACGCTGCCGAAGATGGATTTCACCACCGAGAGGCGGGAAAGCACGTATTCTACACAAAGGATCAATCGGTTCTTCTCTGTTCAGGGGTTTTCCCTTTCAATTCACGTTTTTCATATGATTTCCCCCATTTCTACCATGTACTTGTGTGAGATGAACATACAGGGCTAATCCCCTCTATCTTTAGGACCGGGAGTATCCCGGGAATTCATTGTATGACAGTTTTATAATAGTAATTCATATTTTCTCTCTTAAATCCGTGGTATAGTTTCATTTTCTCCATATATTGTTATGCTTGATCACCATAATAATAACCTAATGCCCTTAATCACTTTGAAAGAAGGATTAACGGCTGAAAAGAGACGAACCCTACATTAATCGATAAATCCCTTGAACAAGGTGGTGTAAAATTAATGGTGGATACTGAGAGATCGTTCGTAATGCACTTAGTTTAGGGGATATGTTACTACGACGGTGGAACCGACCTAAACCTAAGTAGTGAATTGCACCACGACAGTGGGCAATTATGTTTTCAGGCCACTACCCGGATAGAGAGAGAAGATTGAGGCATTATATAAAATCTAATACAATGAAAACCCACGGTGAAACTGCAATCCTAAAGATACCTTTTTGAATTGATTAAATTAACCTTTAATCGATTGTTTGCTTTGTTTTATTTTTATTTTCTTTTAATTTTGACAACAAACCCCAATTTGTTATTCGGCTTAGCTGATTGCAAATAGTTAGTAGGAGTCTCTGACAATTCTGAGTATCCCTGTGTTCGACTCGGGCCTCACAAAGGCCTGTACTACTCGACGCGTATACTTGCATTTTTAGCGCGTAGTAAAATACACGTCAAGTGCAAACGAGGCAACGTAAAACCCTAACAAAGCACACGCTGATCGGGGAGGAAGGCGGGCAACCGAGGCGGGGGGTCGAGATACAAACGCCGAGGGCGGGGCCAGATGAGGGGAAAGGGAAGCAGGTCGGGGAGGAGAAGGGGCTGGGGAGCACGGGGAAGGTGAGTGGGAACCTGAGGATGCATGGGAGGACGGAGAAGGATGGGATACAGGTGGGAAAAGGGCGGAAGGTTACAAGGGTGATACTGCCGAATGACATCCCCATGTTTCTGGGAGAAGAAGGTGTGGAGAAGGAACGAGCATGGAGGATGGCAAGGGCAGAGAAGAGGAACAAACTAAGAGAGAAAGGAGCAGCAATCAAGATGGCCAAAGAACTGAGGAGCCAAAGCACAGGAGAGGAAGGAAAAACCAGATGCCTCGTGAACAAACGTAGGAGGGACTTGTTATCTGAGGAGGTTTTGGGAGCTTTACAAAATGATGATACAGTGGGCACACAATCAAAGAAGTCAAAATTAACCGGTTCTACACAGGCAGTGGAGAGGCATGATAATGTAGGTGGAGCACACCAAGTAGCGGGAGTTGGGACAACCCAACCCCGTGAACAACAATGAAACTCCTGAGCTGGAACTGCCAGGGTCTGGATCGCCCGACAGTGGTACAAGCCCTTCGAGAGTTATGTCGGAGGGAGATGCCCAACATAGTTTTCATTATGAAAACTATGCTAGATGATAAATCGTTAGAAAGGATCAAGAGAAGTTGTGGTTTTGTTGATGGTATCTGTTTGTCGAGCACTGGGAGGGCAGGTGGGCTGGGCTTCTGGTGGTAGGAGGTAGATGTGGATGTTACCAATTTTTCTGTGAGACATGTGGAATGCAAGGTGTTGGACAATTCTATTGGCTACGAGTGGCACACATGTGGTATCTATGGCTGGTCAGCGCAGGCTGAAAAATACATGACTTGGGATTTGATGCGACAGATCCGAGGTAGGTGTGGTGAACCGATGGTCTTTTTTGGGGATTTAAATGAGATCATCAGCAATGAAGAAAAGAGGGGTGACCCAATGAAACCAGACAGATTCATGAAGCCATTTCGGGTTGTGATAGATGACTGTGCTCTTCTTGATATGGGGTACTCCGGCAATACGTTCACTTGGAGGAGATGCCTGACTATAGAGACGCTAGTGGAGGAAAGGCTGGATAGGTTCCTGGTGAGTGAAGGATGGAGAGAAAAATATTCTGGCAGTTGGGTCCATCATCTACCGTTCTACCAATCTGATCATGCACCTATTATTCTTTCGACACTTATGGGGAGGAAAGACAGCGGAAGAGACAATCCATATTTTTCTTTGAGCCTATGTGGTTGTCAGAGGTAAGTTGTGTGACAACAATGATTGACTCATGGGAGGCATACATCGACATGGATCTGAAAGACAAATTAAAGGGTGTTAGTGAAAACCTGGCTACATGGGCTGATGTTAAGTTTGGTGATATAAAAAAGAAGATCAAAAATACTGAGAAAAATCTAGGTGAGGAACAAAGAAAATGGTCGGATGGTAGTGTGTTACAACGGTGTGATGGACTTTCTAGAGAATTGGAAAAATTACACAGGGAAAATGAAGCTTTTTGGTGTGTTAGAGCCAGAATAAAGGAGCTGAAGGAAGGGGACAGTAATACCGCATATTTCCACCATAAAGCTTCATAAAGGCAAAAGAAAAATACTATTGTCGGGCTTAAAGACTCCCATGGGATATGGAAAACTAAAGACAAAGATATCTTGGGCATCATTGAAGACTCCTACCAAGACCTCTTCACATCAACCAACCCAGTGGAGATGGAGGCTGCGGTGGCAGGTATAAAAACCATGGTTATCAATACTATATCTGATATGTTGGAAAAAGATATCTCGGATGAAGAAGTGAAGAAGGCGGTTTTCCAGATGCACCCAAATAAAGCGCCCGGACCGGATGGTTTGAAACCCATGTTTTATTAGAAATTTTGGCAGGTGGTGGGCAAGGATATCTCAAACTGCATTAAGGGGTGGTGGAAGGGTGATTATTCATGCAAGGAGTACAATGATACCTTGGTAGTGCTGATCCCAAAGATTAAAAAACCAAGGGTGGTTCCTGATTTTCAGCCTATTAGCCTGTGCAATGTCATTTACAAAATTGCTACTAAGGTGCTCACAAATCGACTCAAGCCCTTCATGAATAGTATCATCTCTGAAAATCAATGTGCCTTCATACCGGGAAGATTGATCACACACAATGCCTTAATTGCTTATGAATGTTTTCATGCTATGAAAAGAGGGAGGGGAGGAAAGAAAGGACACATTGCCTTAAAGCTTGACATGATGAAGGCCTATGACAGAATTGAATGGAAGTTTCTAAAAACGGTGATGGAAAAATTTGGGTTTGGAAGACGATGGTGCGATAGAGTGTTGGATTGCGTTTCTTCGATCTCTCACACGTTCACGGCCAACGGGGAAAGATCAAACACCTTCCAGCCTTCGCAGGGACTTCTCCAGGGTGACCCACTCTCTCCCTACATTTTTATTCTTTGTGCGGATGCTTTCTCTACCCTTTTGAACCTCGCGGCAACCACAAATACCATTCATGGTATGAGTGTATGCCGTGGGGCCCCCAAAGATCTCACATCTATTTTTTGCAGACGACAATATTCTTTTTGCTAGAGGGACAAGGAATGAATGCCTGAAAATAGCTGAAATAATCAGCCAGTACGAACATGCATCGGGTCAAAAGGTCAACCTCGCCAAGTTCGAAATTGCATTTAGCAAGAAGATACCTAGAAGCAAAAAAGATGAGTTGCACGATCTGATGGGAGTCAAAGAGGTGGACAAACAAGCATCTTACTTGGGACTACCTGCTGCTATCGGGAGGTCGAAGAAAAAAGTCTTTGAATATATTATCGGCAGAGTGGGAAACAAATTACAAGGTTGGAAGGAACGACTATTATCCAAGCCGGGAAAGGAGGTGCTTATCAAGGCTGTTGTGCAGTCTATTCCTACATATGTCATGAGTGTGTTCCAAATACCATCGGGGATTATTGAGGAGATCAACTCTATGGTGGGCAGGTTTTGGTGGGGTGCGAAAGCGGGGGAAAGGAAGATCTCTTGGTTATGTTGGGAGGGGCTGTGCAAACCTAAAAGGGAAGGCGGAATGGGATTCAGAGACATGAAGACTTTTAACCAAGCACTGCTGGCACGTCAACTTTGGAGATTGTTCACCAAACCAGAAAACCTGGTGGCTAGAGTTTTGAAGGCTATGTACTTTCCAAACGACAATGTTCTGCAAGCTCGACTGGGTCTAATTCCAAGCTACACGTGGCGAAGTCTATGGGGCGCAAAATCTCTTCTACTCCATGGTGTCATGTGTAGGATCGGAAACGGCCGGGACATCGACATATGGAAGGATAGGTGGCTGCACGGTGACGAGGGGGACCTTACACGATACAGAACGGGGGATACAACTACTATGAGCAAGGTTAGTGAGTTGATGGTGGAGGGACGGAGAGAATGGAACGCTGATAGACTCCTGGACATTTTTCCTAGGAATGTTGTTGCATCGATTATGGGGATTCCACTTCCTATTACTGAGCATGAAGATGATATTTTCTAGTGGCCTAATCCAAAAGGAAACTTCACTGTCTGCTCGTCATACTGGTTAGGAAAGTTGGGAGGCGCAGCCTTGAGGGAAAGGAATAGGGTGGTACCGCATGACCTATGGAGACTGATATGGGGAAGGAGGTGGCCTCCAAAACTATCACATTTCCTATGGCGCATTTCTATGGGGAGTCTAGCAACACACAGCAGGCTTAGGGACAGACATGTTACGGATGATGGGGTTTGCCCAATCTGCGCTCAACAGAAGGAGACTATCCAACACATATTGTGTTACTGCTCGGGGGCGGACGTAGTGATGAGAGAGAGCTAGTTGCAACCCATACAACGCCTAGGAAGTGTGCCAAACCTACATGACGATCTCTTGGAGATGTTTAGGAACAGCACGGAGGAGGAGAAGGATGAGATAGCGGTGGTTTGGTGGACCATATGGACGTGTCAAAATAATAAGATCTTCCAAGACGAGGCCCCTTTTCCGAGACCTATTCTGCAGTCCTGCCGAGCTATGATATCGGACTACCGACGCTACAATTGGGGAGTGGGTGACGGACAGCGAGAGAGCGATGACACGGGCCGGAGGACCGAGGAGGCAGGCGGTGGAGCTGGTGTAAGGGCGATGCTTACTGACGGACAAATGGGTAGCTGCATTTTCTTACATGTAGACGTAGCGGTGAAGACGGACTGGCGGTGTGCCATGGGAGGAGTTGTACGTGGTAGGGAGGGCTTTTTCATGGGGGCAACACAAAAGTGCACAAGAGCTGATTGGTCGTCGAACATTGCGGAGGCTATGGCTGCTAGAGAAGGAATTCTTCTTGCTCGTGATACGGTGCCACCTGAGAATCATATTTACCTATGCTCGGATTCCCTGAACGTGATAAGCGCCTTGAAAGATGTGGACAAGCACTCCGGTTACCTAGGCTTGTTGACTACGGACATTCATAGTGTAGCTTCAAATTTCCTTTCTTGTAGTTTTATTCATGAAAAACGGGCACAAAACTCTTTGGCCCATTTCATTGCATAAGATGCTCTTAATTCTGGCGGGCATACCTCTAGATGGGCCACAATGCCTGTTTTGTGGAGGGAAGCAGCCGAGAATGATATATTCTTTGTTCCTTGATGGTGCATGAATGAAAGTATCTGACTTCAAAAAAAATAATACAGATATACTATGATAGTGAAGCTGTAGTCACTTTTACTAATAATGATAAGAGAACCACATGCACACACTGAGACATAAAGCTCTATGTTGTTAAGGTTGACAATAAAATGATAATGATTAATCAAATTGGTACACAATATATGCTATCAGATCCTCTTATAAAAGGACTAGCTCCAAGATTGTATACATTTCATGTAAAAAGTATAATTTGAGAAGATAATTTAGAGTCTAATGATTAATGTAATTTGGTAATGTAATGTTTGTTGTGTGATTCCATATTTGAGTCATTGTTTCTGTTTAAATACTAAATATAACCAAATGTCAATTTTGACATAAAGTTGGACCAAAAAATATGTTTGAGGTCGATCTATTCATAAAGTTTATGCCACTACATATAAGATACTTAGATATTTTAGTACATAGAAGGATGTATAAATTTATCTGGTATCAACAACTATGACTCATATATGATTCTCATATATGAAAGTATTTGTGTTAAGTATCAATGAAAAATTTATAAGTTTTTTTTTCATGTATTTTGGACAAAGTGAGAACATGCTAAATATCCCTTTGCACTGTGGTCCAAAATGGAACAATATATATTATTTATTAATACTTTTTTGAAAAAAATGCATCCATTGAGTTATGAGAGGGTTACCATAACCGCCATGCCTGTTCATGATGGTTAGAGAGATATTAAGATAATTCTATATATTGAGACTGGTCCTCTCTCCATAGGATAATAATCTTAACCAATTCCATCCCTTCAGAATCCCACCAAATGAGAGAAACCAGAACGTCCGATATCGATGTACTTTCTTCATTCGCTTCTAAACTCCGTCGACTGCTTTGGGCGTCATCCATCCTATTCCCTTCCCTTCTTCTCGTCTCCGCGACATTGTCGCTACGCTGAATAGTTCTTATCACTGTTGTTCTATGGCATTTCTGAGAAGAACACTAACAAGATGGAAATTTCTACCAATTCAGGTATGACTTTCTTCTAATAATATTGTCACAACTGAGAATTTTGATACCCACGGAGTGTCGTTCTATATCCTTATACCCATGTGACCCATGCCATCATATCTTTTTGCACATCAAGACTATCATAGAAACCAACACATGGTTTGGGGGTGGTGTCTTCTTACCAACCCATTGAGAAATTTCTTGAAGCGCTGCTCCATATAAGATTAACGAGTTCACATATGTCATTATAGTGATAACCCTATCCTATAATCCCCAGCATAAGAAGTGCTTTCTCCCAGAATGTGTTAGCCATCTCTCCATGTACAAAAAGGCATTCTCTATTATCTTGTAGTTGTTCACTCATTCATACATCACTTTCACACTCCAATGCATGATTTCTAAGGCAAAATATATCGCCATATGTTTCCTTCAACATAGGATCTATTAAGGGTGGGCATGGTCTGGTCAATTTTGGTCTGAACCTCAAACCATAGACCATACCACATGTGGTACTCTGAAAATTTTACAGGGCCAAACTTGACTGCTAAAAGGGTTTAGACCAAACTTAACTTGGCCTCTAAAATGTGGTCAAGTTTGGTTAAGCTTGGTCTAAAATCAATAGTACATGATATTTACTAGTCGCACACTTAAATGAGGATAAAAAACAGTTCAATAATAATATGATCAAGTTTTTATGTCAAGTCATTGATTATCTTTTATAAAAAATTATACCTTTAATTAATGAGCTAAATATTATATTCAAAACATTAGATGTTATATATCAAATAAAATTGGTAAATGTTAAATTCTTTAATATATATATATATATTTATATATATGTAGTCAGGCTAGTGTACACTCGAGTGTACCGGAGGCACCATACACCTCAGTCATTTTTGAAGATGCAGTAATTTTTTGAAAAATCTAAATTGTTGATCTTCTTAATTATCATAAGAACATATAATATAATAAATTTTAGCTCATTTCGACACTTATAGGTCGTGCATCTAAAGGAGGCAAAAATCATGTATTTCAAATTAGTTTTGTGCGTCGATTTTATTGTCTTGGATGAGTGACTTACACTCATCCAAATGAGTTCAAATTTTGTATGTGACCTATTATTATTGTAACCATGAAGATTAATAGATTATATTTAGGAAAAACATGGTCTAGATAGGAAAATACCATTGGGGTGTACGGCGTGATTTGTACACTCGAGTGTATTCTCGCCTGAATCTCTCTCTCTCTCTCTCTCTATATATATATATATATATATATATATATATATATATATATTCAGGCTAGAATACACTCGAGTGTATCCGGAGCGGAATACACTCAAGTAGTTTTTCATGATGCAATACTTTTTTTGAAAATCTAATCCGTTGATCTTCTTAAACATCTCGTGCACAACTCATATATAAAATTTGAGCTCATTTGGATATATATAGCTCATGTTATGAAGACCACAAAAATTATACATTTCGAATTAGTTTTGTGCGTCGATTTTGTTGCCCTTGGATGAGTGACTTACACTCATATGAATGAGCTCAAAATTTGTATGTAGCCTAGTTATATATGCCAACGAAGATCAACAGTTTACATTTTGTAAATAAATAGTCTTGATATGCAAACACACTTGAGTGTATTCGTGTGATCTGTACACTCGAGTGTATTCTAGCCTGACTCTCTCTCTCTCTCTCTCTCTATATATATATATATATATATATGTGTGTGTGTGTGTGTGTGTGTGTGTGTGTATTAACGCGCACGCACACACACACTACAACATTAATATAAAAGTCAATTCTCAACACTACTAAAAACAAAATGTTAAGATAATTTAAAATGTTGTCTATACATCAAATAAATCATGTCTAAAATAAATTACTTGAGCTTACATATATACACACAGACATACACATATATAGAGTTGGTCAAGTTCGATTTGAATAGTTAACCAACTACCTAGACTATGACTAGACCAGTTAAGGATAGTTTGAACATTTTTGAAGCCGAACTTAACCACAATACTCATCTAGACCAGACTTAATCAAACAGTGTGGTCAAATTCAGTTCAGTCTGATGATCAAATTTGATTTCCTGTCCAACCCTAAGATCTATGTATCAACCGTCTTATCAAGTAGCGAAGCTAGTGAGTGTGTTTATCGACTATAATGAAAACAAAACGAATAAGGTCTCTGCTTGCACATGTCCGTGGATGTTTGACGGGTGGGATAGTTGCCCTTCTGACATGTAAAATTGGGCCAAGAATGACATGACTACGACCAACAGATGGGAGTGTGGGGTAGTGCGGGCCTATGCGAGTTATATTGCACAAGATGTACGGGCTCTACCAATCGTTGGTATAGCTGAATAGATGCAATTGTTTCTTACCCTTTATAAAGCTTTCATAAGGGTTATGGATAAATTCAAGAATATGTGCTTGGTTTAGTTGTTTGGGGGTTTAGATCGAAAACAAATATTGATAAAACAATAAAATTGGTTATAAAATTTAAAATTCTGCAGATTTTGAATATATATATATATATATATATATATATATATATATATATATATATATATATATATATATATATATATATATATATATATGGTATATCTTCGCTACCCGTGCGGGTAATTAAGATTTGCTACCCGTGCATCAATTTTGTAATGGGATGACACATATATGTAATGAGACAACCAAATTTGTAATGAGACAACCGAAATTGTAATATAAAAACTCGTTTTGTATTACATCGATGTTATATATATATATATATATATATATATATATATATATATATATATATATATATATATATATATATATATATATATATAACCCAGTTACAATTTTTTTTCACGCACCAACTCTAAATAACTAACGACGCCTCAACAAATATGATATTCTCGAAAACTTTTGTGATCACAGCTCACGAAAAGTTGATTACAAGTAGTTATGACCGGAGTTGTTGGGCTTTCTCCCCAAAATATGTTTAAGCGATAAAGTAGAAGCTCCTAATCCAACCCGTTATGTGTGAATCTTACAGTGTCCTAAATCCAGTCGTCAAAAGGGAACACACAAAAAAGGAGAAGACCAGTTTAACCCCGAACTAATTGAATAAAACAGAGCTTAATCTTGGAAGTCCAGCACTATTTGTTATGGAAACTAAACCATGAATCTATTTATGTTAAACAAAAAATACATAGATACAGTGTAACCTATACAATTTTACATGCCGAGCTGTTTCTTCTTATCCTCGGCGGCATCCGTTGCCTCTACCTGCGCCTTGGATGTCTCCAGGTCTGCCTCACTCAGTTCCTTCTCGTTCTTTGCCTTAGCCTTCTTAATCTGTTCGAATAACAGAGAGGATAGAAATGGCTTCAAGAACCGATTTCTACTGTATAGGATGAGATCATATAAGCTGTCATATATACCTGGCCTGTGATGGTGGCCTTGACATGCTTCCACGTTTCCACGTTGGGTTTTGTCACGAACTCACGGTCACCGGCCGTCCGTGTGTGTGTGTTCGTGTTCGCGCCAGCTGTGTTTGCAAGTTGGGTTTGTAGGGTTTTGTCACCGTCCGTGTGTGTGTGTTCGTGTTCGTGTGCAAGTTGGGTTTAGGCTTTGTAGGGTGCATTTCGCTCACCAGTGGGCCTCTCTGTCCTTGGGGAAAGATAAAAGGCCTACATGACGCGTTCTTTGCTGTGGCACCGCTTTTTTTTTCTTTCTTCTTCGAGTAAACACATTGATACATATTTGACTACATAAAACACAAACGCAAAAAGGAAAATGGTAATGCTTAACCCAACAAAAAGTATAAGCATGACAAGCACAAACTAAAAAATGGTCCAACAAAAATCAATGTACATGAAAGATGTTTTATGTCTAGAATTAGATAACAAAACCAACACAAAACAACAAACCCCCAAAGATGCATTGTGCGAAAAGAAAAAAATGTTTGAGAAAGATTTCTCCATAAAACAACCTCCGATCGGAGCATGGTGAAATCTATAAACAGCCAGTCCAAAATTACCAAACAAATCCATGAGCATAAGGAGCTAGCCATCAGGATGTTGACGGAATTTATCTCGTGCATTGACTATAGAGATGGATTGCTCTCTCGGGCACTTTCAAAGCGGTGCAGAGATGTTCACAGTGGGTCCGACCTTGGTGTTCAGAACCAACAAAGAAGATGTTTCTTTTTTTATTTCAAACCTTTGAGGATTGAGTGTCCGTCAAAATAATAACAAACAAATCAAGAGTCAGTTCAACACATACGAAGACCAAACCTGCATGATAATGGTTGACATGAGAGACAAGAACATCAATAGTAAGTAAAAAAGAGTTGTACTAAATCTTGTTGTTCCGTTGTAGCCAAATGCAAGAAAATGCAAGCCTGTAGTCTTCTTTCTAAGAGAAGTAAATTATATCACGACGGTAAACATGAGAAACGTAAAAACTACAAAGAACAAGCATCAATATAATTAATGGATATGCTAAATATTCACGCTATAAACGCAAGACCAAAGCGCACTAAGAAACATGCATATAAGTACCATACATTTCCAATATAAGAAGTGAAAGCCAAATCATTTGAGGCCTCCTTCTATGAGAACCTTGCAAAAAACTATTTTGTCCATTCCTAATAGCCATCAGTGCTTTAACATATTAAGAGGCATGGTATAGCCAAGAGAGTTAGCTGAGAGGGGGGTCTTTTTTCTTTTCTTTTTTGATACATTGGTTATGTTATCTTCAAGGGATGGAACAATAAGAAAGTAGAATATGTGCACAAGCTTTAATTACATGTGTGACATATCTAAAGCAGTAAGAGGTGATTTTTCAACGACAGAACAAGAGTGGTATTTCTTAACCTAGGTATTACACATGTGTCCACAACTCAAAGCTCGAGTAGAATTTTGGATCTCATGATTGGCTCCACAAACCAACATGAGCATCTGTGTTTGTTTTGCCCTCACTCAAACAGAGTATGAGAAAATGTCCCAAAAGGTCACCCATCCAAGTACTACTCACAGTTAGTAGGCTTAACGGTAGAATACTTGTTGATAGGCCACTTGAAAAAGAGATGCACCTTTTTGATATGGGTAGTCTGATAATTCCTTCTTAAGATAATTTTATTCAAGGTCTCAAGTTCTAAGATGTTAGAATAAAAATATTATAATGCCTAGGCCCACTACCCAAGGCTCTAGCAAAGTTTCAGGAATGATGACTGGCTCCACAGACCATCACTAGTCTTAACTACGTGCTTTGTCCTCACTCACGCATAAGCCAGGGTAAACTTACCGACTGGTCACACATCCTAGTACTACTCTAGAATGAGCACACTTAACCACATAGTAGTACTAGGATGGGTGATCAGTCAGGAAGTTTATCATGACTTACGCTGAGTGAGGATAAAACGTGCAATTAAAGATAGTGGTTGTCTGCGGGGCCAATCCTCATTCCTTAAACCTTGATGCCTTAGGTAGTGGGCCCATGTATTACATATGATATCTGAGTCATAGTCCCTCCAGTAGATGGAGCCTATATGGGCACGTGACATGCCATTCTTGAGTTGTGTGGTCCAAGCATGTTAGAAAGGGTTGTCCATGGTGATGTAGCCACACTTGTGCCGGTATTTTGTGATCTGGAGCTGGGGTGCCATAGACCATATTGGGTCTACACTAAAATGGAGAAATATTATGGGACCCCATAGTTGAGCCTTATCGAGGATGTCAAGAGTCTATGTGGGGGAGATTGTAATATCCCAAAATTGAGGCCTTAGATAATATTATCTTAAAAGGAATGATTAGACTACACATATCACCAAGGTGCACCTCCTTTTGACAGAGCCCATCACTAAAGAACTTTGTAGTTAAGCGTGCTCAACCTAGAGTAGTACTAAGACGGATGACCTATCAGGAAGTTTATCTTAGTTTGCATGTGAGTGAGGAGAAAGAGAACACTTAAGGCTAGTGGTGGTATGTGGGGCCAGTCGTCATTCTTGAAACTTGACTAGAGCCTTGGGCAGTGGGACCAATCATCATTCCTAAAACTCTACTGAGCACGTTTAACCACAAAGTTATTTAATGATGGAATCTCTGAAAAGGAGGTGCACCTTGGTGATATGAGTAGTCTAATCATTCCTTTTAAGATTATCTTCTCTAAGGCCTCAAACCCTACGGCATTACAATCTCTACCACTTTGACTCTTGACATTATCATTAATGATCAAGTATATGGCGTCATCATATTTCTCCATTATACTACATACCCATAACGACCCATGGACACCCAACTCTCGATCACAGAATACCAATGTAAGGGTGGCTACATCACCTCCATGGACTTCCCTTTCCAGCATGCATGGACCCGCACAACTCAAGACTAACATGTCACATGTCCATATGGGCCCCACCTACTGGAGGGGTTATGTCTCTGATACCATTTGTAATGCCTGGGCCTACTGTCCAAGGCTCTAATAGAGTTTCAGTAATGATGAATGACCCCACATACCACCACTAGCCTTAAGTGCACACTTTGTCCTTACTCATGTGCAAACCAAGATAAACTTCTCAGTTGGTCACCTATCCTAGTACTACTCTGGGCTGAGCACACTTAACCACAAAGTTGTTTACTGATGAGCTCCTTGAAAAGGAGGTGCACCTTAGTCATATGGGTAGTCTAATCATTCTTTTTAAGATTATGCTATCTGAAGCCTCACATCTTGGGACGTTACAAATATTGACAATGACAGGGAGATGAAATATATATATAATAAAATAATATATATATATATATATAATACATTTACATATATTAGATATATTAATACTATCTGATATAATTTGATAAAGTAGTAGAATTCTATGAAGTTATCTTTTTAAATGGAACTTTTACTTAAGATTATACTAGTTTTCTACAGTATTCTTTTATTATTTTCATTTATCAAAATTTTCATAAAATAATACTACACACCACAAACAAAGTTGAGGAATTTTATTCTACTTTTTATGTTATGAATAAGGTTGGATTTGGGAGTTTTGGGATACTAAGAATAATAGAATATGGTTTCCATCTTAAACAAGTCAAATCTGACAGACCAATTTGATGTCCTATATATTGATAATGAAATGTAGTTCTTGGTTTATCATATCTATGAAACGAAGCATATAATGCAATGTTTTTAAAATTCATCAAATTTGTGATTTTTCAATATTATACTAGGTAGCATAAATATTCCTTATAATCCAAAAAATATTGCAGAGCTCAATATTTGTTTATGTATAAGGACAATATGAGAATGTTTTCCTTCTCTTGTTGTGTGTGTCCATGTAAACTATGAAAATTAGATTCAAGCCAAGTTAAGTAGTTAGTGTGATTCATGCTGACTTGACTTAAGATCATGAGATCAAATTGTATTACATTTAGCTTTGATTTTATCAATTGACATGAATTAGAATATATTGACCAACAATTCATACTATTTTATCGAATAAAATCCACTTTACAAAATTACCATCTATTGTTGTCACATTAAATTGGAGAAACATATATAGTCTTCTATTACTTACAAAAGGAATTTATATGAATTTTCATATCATGGACATAGTTTTCTAGATTGTCCTATATAATAGACATGAAGAAGGAAGTCTTGAATATTAGGCTAAAAACCTAATCTTGAGATTCACCAAAAAAGTAAAAGTGACGTATCAATGCAAAAAGTAGAGGAAACACCTATAAAAACCACAAATAGTTTTTTCTTAGTCTTTAACAAAAAGGCCATCATGACCAAATCGTACATTCTGATATAAGAGTATCCATAACTTGTGTAAGCAAAATGTAATATATTTTTATTATTCATAAAGTACATGTACATTCATAAATGATCATAGGTTTTGCTCAGATGCATCAAACTAACATAAGCAACCAATATATATCAATATACGAGAATACAAATATATCCATATGTACAAGCATAAAGTCCTTTTCAAAAACTCTTTAAAGATCTTAAGAACTAGAGACAAAATCTAAATCCTAAACGGGCATTGGATTAGTGTCCCAAAAATTAGACTAGCTACCCTTATATGTGGTTCATAATATTTTTTTTTCAAAATTGGTAGTATTTGAAACTAACCCTTTTCTAATGTATCAAAAAATAGTATCCCACTATTATTCATTTAAAATATCTTTACACATTACATCATTAGATAAATTTTGAATTACAAAACCTAACAACTCAATACTTGTATATCAAATAATGAAGCCTGTTATAACTTACTCTACTAGCTAGGATGTATAGTGGACAAGAAGAACACTAGAAAACTAATAAACATATTGGCTTAAATTTTTCAACACACCTACTGAAGAAACTTTTTAAAATTACTCTTATTGTGGTTCATGGGATCGATGTTAACCTAAAAGATTGTTTAGTATAGAGAGGGCTATTGGCTCAATGAGTGGTATTCTTCACATATATGTGGAGAATCCAACTATAATGTAATAAAGTAGAACAAAAATAGTTATAAAAAGTAGACAGTAACAAGTAAATAAAGTTTCATTAAATAAATTTAAACAAGTAATGTAAAGAGTCTAATAAAAAATAATAATGGAGAATTGATATGCTTCCTGCTTTAACAATGTTATGCTTATATAGCTCATCCAATTCAAAGGATGATATTCATTATTTCACATGTTTTTTTAATTTATAACCAAATATTTGGAATACCACAATGAGCTTGTTGTACATATATGTTATCTGACTTAATGCCACTTGGCCATGCTAACCACCCACCAGCCAATTGACCCATTATACATGCCTTAAGGAAAACTAGGGACCTTAGGACTAACTGATTCACCACCTAAAGTTCCAAAGTAATTTTCCATGGTAGAAGAAGTAGGCTTTATGGGCATGCTACTTGGGCCATGTGTCATGGGTACTCAACAGGGGTGCCTCCGGTATAAAAACAACACTAGTAAGCTAGTGGGAAATTTCTTGTAGGCCGACTCACCTCATAAGGATCAACGAGAAAAATTCATCATCTCCCCATATATATCTAACAGGAAACCTGATTGATAAATTCCTCAAGAGATAACTGACTACATACAACCAAATGTAAATGGTTTTTCATATCATTATAAGTAACTGCTCTAGTACCACTAAGTAGTCTAGCTATTACTAGGTACCTCGTTGAATTATGTAGTTATGATAGCCTATGTTGTTTTGTTAACTCATCTAGCACGCTATTGTTGATCAGGTCAATCTTTTCATTCAACACACCCATTTATCCATTCCCAATACAAGCCTCTAAGAATGGTTCTATTGTATGTAGGTTGTTTTCATTATCAGTGTGCATATCTTTTCTAGCTGATCTCAATATAAAAACATTTGTATGTTATATACATAACACATTTATTTTTTGAATCATGTCATTATGGTCTAAGAGAAAATTGAGGTTCTATACAATTACATACCCCAAAAAGTATTATACAAGAATGTTTGATATTTACTTGCAGGTGGAACTTACTTAGAAAATATAGAAATTTTATTGTATTAGATTATGATATCAGATTCATCCACTTACATATTTTGCTAAATATGTTTCATTAGGGTTTGTTTCTTCTCAAGACAACCAACACTATACATTCCCCTGAAATCTCAAATTCAACTTTGCAACATATGCTTGGTGATCATAAAATATAATTTTATTTTCAAAATAGAGGTATCAAATGAATATATTTGACACCTCAATTTTTTTAACTAGACTTATATTCATAATTTAAGATATTTCTAGGAATTTAGCTAAAGAACCTAAAATATTCTACAATTGTACCCTTGTTAGTTAATAACAAATTAAGCTCATGTCATTTACATCATACTTAAACTACTTAGAAAAATAACTTTTAGAATATTATCCATGATCATTATATTTCTTCCATATGCCTATGTCATTCCAGTACAATAGAAATATTTTGATTATTTCATGTAGGAAGGAGAATATTCATCCACTAGGATGATCCATGAAAAAGGGTTCAATCCAGATTTGTATGAAATAATAGTCCATCTTGACACCCTATTTTTCTCTCTACTTCAAATCAATAGAAGAAATTCACATTATTTTCTTTGATGTATCGAATAAAAGAGTTAAAAGATGAAGTTGAAAATAAATGTCATATTGAGTGTCATCTATCACTAGCAACAACCAAGGATGAAGAAGGGATGAAAAATGTGAAAGAAATCTTGGATTTTTAAATTAACTAGAAGTACTTGCCCAGGAGTTGATGGTTCATCTACAAACCTTATAATAAGTCCCTTATCTACCTTATTTATTTTATGACATGTAAAATAAGTTATGTGATGTATAATAGGAAATGTTGCAACCTTTAATTTTCATATACATCTCCAAATTCGCCATCTTGTGCTTAAAGTTTATTTAAGACCGAGGGTCATGTTTTCAATGTCAAAATGTAAGTTCTTAAATGGGTACATACATATAATCCAACCCTAATAAAGTCTTGAAGGTTTTATAGATATGAGAGATGCTAGACTCGGGGTTGAAGATGTTATTTACATTCTTGGTTGCAAATTGACTGAATCCATGTTGATTACATCAATACATGTTGAACGCAATCAAATTAGGAAGATTGAGACTGTGCATTACAAAAAGAAAATGGTCTTTAAGAAATACAAATAAATTTCCATGCCCATTGCATGATATAATGGGTGGTTTTCATTAGGTGTTGATCATGTTTGATACACGCATAAATATATGTATAGTGCAAGGAAATATACACTATGAGCACGACAACAAACCAAACAAATCATTGATTCTAGGTTGTTGAACATTACTTATATAAAGAGATTTGATAGAAACACATAATTGAAGAAAGTGGAACATGTATTGCTAAGAAGTGACAAATACCATGTACCCTGGCTACACAAATAGTTATTATATGATATTGTGTTTTTATTGGGGTACATGTTGTCCTTTAGTTTTAGTTAGATTCTTCCTTTACCCCATTCATGTTCCTTAGATTGATGCCAACACCAATTAGGCATGCCAGACCAGAGCACAAACTTCACCACCATCGACTGTAACAATTCTTCGCCATCACACATTCTATCAAGGAAATTAAACACATGTAAAAAAATTTTGATCTTCTTATTTGCAACCAAGTTGGTTATGGAAGGAGCTTCATGTAGAAATACCATACAACACGATATGGCATCAACAATATAACAATGAATAGATATTGATTGGGACAAGCACCAAGGCCCTAAAATAGGAAAACCATTTCCATCTCACATCGCATGCAACACCAACATTTCTTCATTCATCGTGCCATATCTATACCCTATGGATCCATCATTCATGGTGATAGAATTCACTACTCACCATTCCGAGTTGGTGTTGTCAATTAAGTGTTCTTGACCTCAATGAAGGTATCCATTACATGTATCACCCCATCATAACTAACACACTTCATTATGGAAACCATGTTGTTGTTTCTATCACCATCCCTAAGACATCAGCGTAATTACCTAGCAAGGTAACTACTATGCTTACCACATTGGTGCTTTTCATATTGGAAGTTTTTTCTTACTCTATCAACATTTGCAGTTGTTGTCACCGATAGACTATGAAAAGTATTAGTGCATCACTTCTCATACAAAGAAAAGATCTATAACTGTCACAAAGGAAGTAACAATGATATAGAAGCAAAAGATATAAATGGTGAAAAATAGAACTATATCTCTTTCCAAATTCATATGTGGGGATTGTGAATGGTCTCTAAAAATGATGTAAACTGTGTTTGAATATATCCCTCTAGAAGGTCGTACAACTAAGTGCAAAAATGTGTGAGAAAAGTAAAATTGGACGTCATCTTTACATCCATTCATACAGACTTGAATATCTTCTGACCACTTTTACATCCTACATGGTATATACAATGAGAGAAAAGTGAAAGTCACACTTTTCCCAAATAGTAAGCAAAAACTAACACATTTTCAAAACTAATATTTATACTAATAGTTTTTAGGATGAGTGTGACATCCATTTTTGTACATTCATTTTTTGAGATTAATGCGCCAAAAGATTTGGCACATTCATCCCCTAAAATTGAATGCAAAAAATGTGTGCCACATTCATCTTAGTTAGTATAAGTAGTTTTTTGGGTTAATTGTACTTAGGACCATAGTACATACAATTTATATTATTATATTAGTACACTTAAGTTAAGATCAATTTGTCCACTTAATTGTACCTATGTATCCTTGGACTCCTATATATAGGAGATTCAAAACATCATATTCAATGATTGGGACTTTTTGTATTCCATATACACGATATCAAATGCAATATCCTAACTCTAATCCTCCCTAAACCTTCCTCTCCTCTCCCTATATATTTCTTCCTCACCTTCCTACAGCTACCCCCACTAATGAAAGTAGTAGTAGTGATCTGCCACCACCACAAGTAGCAACTGTTGCTACACACTGACACAAGAAATTGACAACAATAGTTGCTGTTAACTACCACACTATAGTACCACAGTAGTGGTAGCCCACTGGCCACCAGCCATCCACACATGGAAGCAATACTTATCTAGTCTCCAACCACCCACACGTGGAAAAATAGAGTCGGTTGACCGCCTCAATAGTAACAAACTTCAAGGTGCCATTCATCGACTATTATTCCCCTATGTAACTCCTCTTCTTCTTCTTCTTCTTCTTCTCTTCATCTACAACACCAAGAAGAAAGGAAGAAATAATAAAAAAGAGAATAAAAAGACCCCATACTAGCATATAAATTACCCAAAAAAGAGAAGGGCACTGCACTATTTCTTTATTTATCTCCATGCTATTTTCCTAACTCACATGGTTGAGTGATTACTTTCAATTAGGGATATTTTTATGTTACATATCGGATCCTCTATATTCTTATAATTTTATTTCCTACGATGTCTATATATTGCAATTCTTATTTTATTTATACCATTTCTATACACTAATAGCGCTTATTTCTTTCCTATCGTGTGACTCGCATCGCCACACAAAGCGAGATTACTCAAAACAAAGCATGAAACTAATACAAATCATCCAAATTACTAGAAAACAAGGCAAATTAAAATCGATTCCATATTACCACATAATCAGATGCATATTACATCTGAGTCCACAAGAAGCCACATGTATCATATAACATGCCAAGGATATACATACATACCACTGTTCTATGACCTTCATGCCACAAACCTACCACATAGGATGATTTGTACATATATACAAGCCATATCTATACAACCATGGCATACTGCCAAAAAATTGTATCGAAGTACAACGTCTACAAAACTCCCCCAAGGACCTGAGTGTACATGGATGACACACAGGACTCTACTACAAAACACAAGCAACATATCATGCCTTCAATAGCAACTGCTCCTCTTGCTACTCAGCCTCAACAACATGATATCTACCTCATCATGCACGACCACCTAAAAGATGTAGAAACCCACATGATGAGACTAAAAGTCCCAGCGAGAGATATAACTCTCCACCAACAACTACTATAAGCACAATTATACTATAGTAGGAAGATAACATTATTAGCAGGATGAGCGGATTCAACAAGATGATATGAGTAACACAATTAACACTATTTAATAAGTTTAGGTATCTACATTTGAGCAACATGTCATCTAATACTTTTAGAAGGAATATGAAGAATACAGATAATAGTTGATTTCTCTTATTGCATTATAATTCAAGAAATTAGTACAAGAAATAAGGCAAAAGGGTCATCCAATGTGAATCATATTTGACCCTAAGAAACAATGTTACATAGTTGTATTAAGTTTTTTATTTTCCCTGAGGATTTGAGGCGTACCATTCAAATTCAACCGACCATTGCAAAGTCAAAATTGGTTCCATACAAGATCAATGGAAGATCTGGAATCCATGATCTCACCAACACCTCCCGATCAGTACGAGAGAAACATGATAGAGACATAACAATCAACTGCAGACAATGACATATAGTCAAGCTAATAAACACCTAGCCCACCTTGGCACATGACATGGTGCTATAGAATAGGATCATGAATGGCCGTTCTAAAAAGAGGCATCAAATGCAGTTATACTGCTACCTTTCGCAAATCACATCACCATGAGGCATGACCATAGTCATCCTCCAAGCCTGTAATTATGGATGCAAGGAGATACTCTACTTGCATCCCTACATATTAAAAAATATGCGCTCTGAGTTTCCCATAGGAATGAATCATTCCACCACCCAACAAGTTGTGACATTGGAATGGATCTATGGCACATGTAACCTACATGTTTAGGATTTCACTTAGTTAGTTAAGACAACTGGGGATCTTTTAGCATCAATCAACCCTAAACAAACTCTAAAAATATAAAGGTAGGATACAACTCCAGAAGATATAAAACATATGAGTTATACACTTGTCACATCATCACTTGATATCACTATCATACAAGCCCACCGACATTATGACATCACTTGGGGATAGAAATCCCTCATCTCATCACTAGATAATATCACCTCACAATAGTAATTGAGCCTCCACCAGGTCATAATACCCATATCACATCATAACTTATTTCATCATGCCTCAAAAGGCTCATGCTCATTACCATGTATCATGTCAAAGAGCATAATATTCATCCGCTATGTTATTTATTCCACCTACAAGGTTAGGATTACACAAGTAGGAGAGAGAAAACATAATCACAAATTATTCATTCACGTAGGATCAACAAGTATAGCATACCCTAGAATTAGGGTTAGGGTTCACATATAGCTGATTAGGGTTTCCATGTCATTGATCATCACTAAACCCGTGACATACCATCTCCCACTTCTTGGAGCACTTTTAGGGTTAAGCATCATTATTACAATATGATTAGTTAACCATCCAAACAACACTGTATATTAGCTATCACTTACATGTATATGTGTAGTGAACTACTAGGTTGACATATGTGTAGAGAGTGTGCAAACCTGTTGACCAAACAAAGATGAATAGATGTAGAGAACATAGGTTGGTATCTCCTTATTGCGACCACATCACCACTGCCATGTGTATCAACCATCTCAAACACATGTCCCTTCGACCACAACAAAAACCAAAACTGAGAGTGTAGAGACCATCATGAGCAACACAACATATCAACCCTCAACTAGGGTTAGGGTTAATGTTGCGACTACAACAACCCTCAACCCAAAGCATGAAGACCAAGTAACACATAGGTATCAACCAACATCAACCTTGTATAATGGGCACAACACCAAGGATGCATGTATTGGTAAAAGACAAGGGTTAACATAAAGAAACCACCACTTGGTCAAGGGAGCAACCAAGAGCAAGATCAACCAAGGTGTATCAACCAAAATACTAAAGGAAAACATATGTCGGTCAAATTAGGTGTAGAACACCAAGAGGATCAATTGTCAGAAAGCTCAACTAATGGAAACTTGAACATCAAACCCTAGAATCGATCACCATTATAACACCATGGAAACCAAACTAAGAAAGAGAAACCAATCTTCAACCTCATGAAAAACTGATCCAAAACCTCACCCAAAACTGATGTCCAAACCATAACCCAAGATGACGAGTCATCACTAGGATACAAGCAAGAACCACAACATCTTCATCACTTATAAACCAAGTGCATGAAATTAGGGTTTAGGATAAAGAGTAATCAATGTAAGAATAATACAAAATCATGAACTCTAGATCATGATAGCATCACCTAGCATCTTAATATTATGTTTTAGAGATTGAACAACAACATGCAAGCAAGAATGTAGTGCAACAATAGAAGAGGGGAAGTTATATAACCCTCCATATGAAGAAGATAAAGCTCCAAAGCCACAACCTCCAAAAGAGAGAAAGAAGATCCAACGAAGATCAACTACTCGGATAGAAGGTTACCTCAAGAAGAAGAAGACACCAAAGTTAAAGAAAAACTCACGGTGAAGGAAACTCCAACCCTAGGCCGAACAAGAGAGAAGAAATAGGAGGGATTCTTCTCAAATAGGTACCACCATGGTAAATCCATAATCTCACAACCACGAAAGGAAAAAGGAGAGGTAGTGTTCTAAAGGAAAACGTGATCAAAGGTGAAGAATCACTTACCAAGAGGGAAGATCACTCAGAATCACCACAAGAGAGATTATCAAAGCTCAAGATCACTACATGCAAGGATGACCAACCACCAAAGCACCAAATTAGCCTTCTATAGCTCCACCAAGATCCAAAGCTAAACTCAAGGAAGGAGAGAGGGAGAAAGAGAGATAAAATGATTGCTTGCATGTGAAAGAGAGAGCTTATATACACATGGAGTAGGAGGGAGGTGGAAGAATGAGGTGTCAAGACATGAGGGCTCCACTAGGACACTTGTCCCTCAAAAGATCAACCATGCAATCACTCAAAACATGCATGCATTGAAGGGTGATAAACCAAGGTGATGTCGTGACCATTTTAGGTCCACTACACACCCTCTTGCGGTGGCAATAACCTTAGGACCACCATGTAGTGGCCGCTACACATAGCCAAACAAAGTAAGGCCACTACACTCCACAACACAAGAACCCTAGCGACCAAAAACCAAAACCAATGTATCATGGTTGTAACAAGCATCAACCAAGGAAGGTGTTTTAGTCGCAACACCCCCAAGGAAAAAACACATAGGTCTCTACAAGGGTTAACACTCACAAGGTCGACACCACCATCCATGCAACTCATGCATAAACAAGCAAACCCTTACATCATCTCATGATGCCACCTCATCAACCAAGGCCCAACAAGGTGCCCCATAGCATCATATTTTCTATCATAATTCTAAGGCACAACCTACATGTGAAAAATTGCAAGATAAACCCTTAACATGGGTAATTTACAACTTGGTCCTCAACAAGCACAACTAGCTCAAACGTCAACCAAACATGACCAAAATGAAAACATAAACTTGTCACATGTTATTAAGGCATCTCGAGAGATTATATTAAGGTTTAAGTATCTTATCAAGTAGAACAAACAATATTAGCTAGAAAGATAGGTTAGGGGTCCTACATATTGTGCCTATATATTGGTAGTTATTGTTTCTTCCTTATCCTGCCTGTATAATGGTAGTGCTTTATTTCTTATGTGTTCTTCTTTCAATTTGGTACTTCTATTATTTTGTTTCTATGGCTGAAATAAATATGTATCTGTGATCATCTACAATGGCATGCATCATGTTACTGCTACAAATCTTAATGGAGATAAATTTTTGTTATTGATGAGTATTGCTCAAACTTTTCTAGAATCACATGGTAAGTTAGAGTTCACAAAATAAGATGCACCTAAAGAACCCAATTATGCCCTGGTCACTAGAACTAGCCAGGTCCTTTCCAATATTTGGAGGTGCATGGGGCTCAGTGTGGTAGCTAAATACATTTGACACATGGATGCAGATCTAATGTGCAAAGAAATAAAACAATTCCACACAGAGAATGATTATGCACTTGTAAAATGCCATGGACAATATTTTCTTTGAATAACAAGGAAATCATTCATAATGAAAATATTTTGATTCTATGAAAGCTATTGCCAATCAACTGATTTTTTTCTCACCCACCACCTCTATTGAATTCACCTTGGAGAGAGACACTCATTACTGGGAACTTCATCAATAGTTTTTATTTTAGGTATGTTGTAGAGCATCAACTTTGTGACGTCCCCAGATTTTGTCTTCTCCAAACCCGATGGGGTGAGAGGTCAAAATCTGAAAACGTCATCCAATCATATCAGAGAGCGATGCGAAAGAGACATACGCATATATGAACATTAAACCATGACATACACCATATGAATTTCTCAACATTCAACATGTATATTCATACAACATGAATTGTTACACAATGATTTACTATTACATATTGAGTGAAGATTCTACAATCTATGAACATGTATGCTAACATGATCTTAGACAATAGGTACAACCTATACAACTTGCTCACATCCTATTCTTTTATCCCATTCTAGCTTTGGACCTAGAAAATACAAGAAACAAAAACATCAACAAAAGTTGGTACGTGGAATTAAAGAGTTATACTATGCTGGCATATTGAAAATACTTGAAAAAGAAGAAAGAGAGAAAGAAACATTATTTAATGGTGGAAAATCAGGTAATCCCAAGTTATTAAACACATTTCAAATGAACATGCATTACTATGGTGGACTTAGCACAAACATAAATTACTTGGGCCCTATCCCCGCGTACCTTGTACCATTAGGGATCTCCCTGCGTACCTTGCACCATTAGGGAGGTGCTAGTCAACATTAATTCTTTCCCTCTCTAATAGGGAGATTAATGAGAACCACCAGTAACTACATTACATTTTCTTATTCATTTATGTTCTTAAATGTTCAAGGCAGAAATTGTCAATACACATACATCAACATCCAACAATGTACTTCAAATACATGCAAGCAAGTACATATATTTAACATCTAGAAAAATATAGTCATATAATAATATCCACATACCTGAGTTCAGAGAATCATAGCCATCCTTGATCATCTAGACAATCTAGTCATCACCTGATTAATAACAATTAATCATCATTAATACAATTTTCACCATTATTACTGATGTTTTAGGTCCCAATTAGTGTTTTGGTCAATCTTAGGTCAACTTGATGTTAGGATGGTGTCTAGTATTTTTTGTTTGATCTATATGTCATTATTAAGGTTTGGTAAAAATTTCATATTTTTCTAATGCTTTGTATATTTTCTAGAACTAAAAAGAGTTTAAAAGCATTAATTTTCTCATTAATAAGGAAAGACATAACATTTTGGCATAATAATTAGATTAGAGTCCACTTATGATTTCTAAGTGATTTTTAGGTTCACGTATATTTTTCTCAGATTTAATCTCAGCCATTTTCTAATTATACCATTTAAATGAAGTATTCTCATCTAAATTAAATATCATATATATTACTATCTCAAAAGATCGATATAAGGATTCCAAAATAAAGAGGGTCTTTTCTGAGTCTAGGGGTATTTTTGGGGAATTTATTGGATAAGGGAGGTATTTATAAATTATTTTCTAACAATGCCAATAATTTTGGGATTTAAAGGTGATTTACCTAATGAGATGGGTCCACCACCTGAGGTGGCACTCCTGGGTTTGACCACGCTGGCCGGCCTACCTCCCTTGGTCATGCTCTAAGTAGACCCAACCAATGTCTAATTAACCGGTTTGGTTTGTTGGACTAGTCCACCCCCTGCTTCTCCTCTTCATCGCGGATCTCAACTCGCAATCAACCCCACGAGGGCTCACGTGCGAGACTGCCCTCTGCAGCCGAAGACCACCACAAGAAAGCTCACCAGAGAGAAAAGGTGTGTGCTTTCAGGAGCTCCTTTGACTCTGGTGTCTATCCATAGAGATGCAACTCCCCAAGATCTCCAATTTGCCATAGAGGGGAAGAAGACGGGAGGTGGCAGATTGGGGCTGCAGCGTGAGGTTGACGAGAATGGCGCGCCCACCCCTACAAAGCTTGGATGTGGACGGATCTTCCATCTTGGATCCCTATGTAAGCCTTTGGTCAGTTAATCATCCTCAGAGATGAAGGGATTAGTTGATCAATGGGCTTAGTAGGGTGCCTCCAATGCCCTCTCTTCATCAACTGTTGATGCCGCCTCTAGTGTTGAGGCTAGCGCAACTTCAGTTCCCTTCCTTCCTACTCTTCTTCTATACCAGCACCATCGTGACTTCTCAGGCTCCATGGAGAGGAACGTGGATGATCATAACCTAAAGATATGCCCCCCTCATGTTCCTCAGCTTCAGGATGCAGTGGTCTCGCCCTCCAATGGTGGTACAGGGCTCTAGTCCCGTGGCTTCTCCGTCATTATGGTGGTCGAGTACGACTCCAACCATGGGCGAATCTGCACATGACTGACACAGACTCAACAACATTGCACCAAGGAGTCGGAGTAGCTTCAATCTCTTTCATGAACCCTCCTTCCTCCTCCATCGTTCTATTGTTGTGTATGGCTGTGGAGAGGTGAGTGTAGGGTGAGAGGTTGGTCGTTCTCTATATATCACCCCAAGACCATTGTGAGTGGTTGTTTTGATCCGAAGAGTGCGCAGACTCTGGCCACCTAGCTAGCCTCCTAGATTCCTCACAGGCGACTACTTCTATATATACACCTGCTCCTGGTATTTCGGACCTGGGAACGATGAAGCCAATGCCTCGTGTGACACATAAGTTATCTAATTGGACTATACTCCTCAGCCCCAACTAATCAAATCATCTAAGATCTTATATTTTGAATAAAAATTTACTAGAAGGTTCGTTGGGATTGAAACTTGAAACACATTTTCACCATGACCAATTGAGGCTTTCTTCCAAGTTGAAGGCATAGTTTCTACTATTTAACCTATCAAATAATTTCTTGAAAACATGATATTTAGGTCTAGCATGGTCACATGAAATTTTAACTAATCTCCATTTAGAGAGAGAAGATCTAAGTTACTCCCAAAATATCAAATAAAATATTAAATGACTCCAAAAGAGGAAAATAATCTTGGATTCGTAATCTACATAATAAATATAACTTTTGGGTGAATTTTCATCCAATTTTGAAAATATTTGATTAGAAGATGTAACTAGGAGAGAAAGTGTGTAGAACATTCAAAATATTAAATAATTGTACAAACAACTCCAACATATAAAAATTGATAAAAAAATTCGTGTTCAACACATCAAATATAACTTGTGGATGAAGTTTCACCTAATTTGGATAATCCTAGTGTCATTAATGCATGAGGAAAGAGAAACTAAGATTTGGTTAATTAATGCATATACATTCTTGAAAAGGAAAATCTAATTAAAGAATCATAATCTACATGCCTTAATTGGCCTCTGTGCAAAATTTTACTTAATTTGGATAATATTTGGACCCTCAATTGAAGAGAGAGGGAAGGGAAAATTTAATTCACGTCACTTTATTCTAATCAGATTTGATTTTTGGCATTGAATGTCACACTGGCTTATTTTCTTATGCAAATGTGTACTCTTTTCGTAGTCATCAGATCGTCTATGGGAGGTTGTGATGTCATCTCCTACCACAGGCAGGATATGCTCGTGTGTATGAACAGTGCTCATGGCGGGTGGGTTTTTTAATTCATATTTTCTCGGTCATCTCTTGACCATTATTTGAGATTTTTGGTTCATTCACTCCGAGTTGAAATTCTACATCTATTAGACTATTATACGTGTGGTTTTGTTGAGCTTTTATGAAACCCCCAAATCTTGGGCTCGAAGCTTCACAGCCTCCCTTCTCTTCTTGATTTCTTGCATTCTCGTCTATATATACCACAACCCAGAGCTTAGTTTTGCTTCATGTGATTCTCCTATCACCTCAATTCCTATGCACATCGATGGGTTGGTCATCAACATTCTTGTTTCTAATATGAGTTTGTGGCGTCGTTCTAGAGCTCTTGGTGGAACCAACACACCAATTGAGCACATCAGAGAGTTCGTCACCTTATGTTCTTCCTTTTCATGCTCTTGATTTCTCGAATCATTGAGTTTCTAAGATTTTCTCAATTTCTTACCAAGCCACGTCTTGCTGCTCAGGGTTGTCATGGTGTTCACAGGGTGAGATGAATCCCCAACTTGAATTCTCTTCTTTACCCCTCTTTTTCTCTTTCAATTTGTTTTCCCCCCCTACGGTATTTTGGTCCTTTATAGCCTTTTTTTTCTTTCTTTGGAGTGAGTCTCACTAGCGTTGACCATGTGACTTAGACTCATCTGATTGGGCCATGTCATACGGGCTCTAGTGTTTCTTTCCCTTGCTTTCACGACTCCTTTCGCTTATTTTGCTCTTTCAATTTTTTGGATTGGTTTAATTTGTAAAAATCATAACTATTTCTCTATTGGTCTAAAAATTACAAATAGATAGTCATTGGATTCAAAAAAATAAGATCCTTATTTTGGTGTTATTTTGTTGCATAAATATATTCTTAAAAATAGGTGATTTCAATGAATATAACTTGTAAAATTTATAAATAAATATTTAGAAGTCAGAAAAATATAATAAAATATGTTTTGGACTCGGAAAAGGGTAAACTAAAATATGGCAAAGTTTTGATGACCTAATTCACACATTAAGAAAAAGGTGTTTTCTTGGGTTTGAGTAATGAGTATGAAATTGAAACAAAATCTACATAATTGTTTAATAGGATCTTTGGAGACCTAGACATTGATCTAGAAGTGACTTTAAACTTTGGAGTTTGAAGTTGAGGTATGTTTGCATCCCATATTCTTCTATATTGAGCAATAGCCTATCTTTATTATTCTCTTGGTCCTATGAACATTAGCCCAAACATTACTCTTTTCTTTTGATATCATGGTTCTTGTGAGCTATCTTATTTTGTTACTGATCTTGTGATCATTAATATTCTCTTGGACTCTTTTTCATATTCTTTGTGCGTGTTGGACTTATCTGATGATATGATCCCACTTTGTAGTGGATGTTACTTCTTTTCCCACCATGGTAGTGGATGTTACTTTTATGGAACATTATTCTTATATTATTGTTTATCTTTTATTATGCATCATGTGGTGACTGCTAATATAATTTTACATGTTATTTTTGTGGATGTGAACATTACCACATATGAGTCCAGAGGTGATGATTCCTGCATATGAAAATATATTTGAGAATATGTATATCCTTTCCTTCTCAGGTGGATGTATATAGTTCCTATCCACTCCATATTTAGAGCGGATGTATACAGTTCCCACTCACCTCATATTTTTGGTAGATGTGTTATTTCCTACCTACATGTTTATATTGTCTAGTATTGTCATAGGTGAAACACATGAATGCCACATTTTATATACTCTTTTGCTTCATATTTATTTTGTTGTTTCTTTTCTTTTATGCCTGATTGGTTAGTACTTTTCTCTTTTATGGGAAGCCTTTATATTTGTTGTCCTTTAATCTTTTAAATTGCTCAATCTCTTATTTAGTATGCACATACCAGCTTTTGCTAATGTTTCCTTTTATTCTCTTTTTTGTGGGGTATGCTTCCATCCCCAGGTTTAGTTCAAGGAGAGGATAGCAAGGTGGACTTGGATAAAAACCTTTGTAGATGAGCTTTGGGAGATTTGAAAGAGGTGGTTAGATGACCCTCAGTTGATCCTAGTTTGATTAAGATGGTTTTTATTTTTGACTCACCCATGTGTGGTGTAGTGATGTATAATGATAACAAGCTTTGTAATAGTTAGATAAAGTTTCTCTTCCGCTGCTACTTATTGCGTTATGATACACACAAATTGAATGAATTGGTCATCATCCCTTTGGCGAAAAATTTTATGTGGTGTTTGGTTCAAGGAATGTTGCCTTTTTTTCTAGTAGGGCGTGGTTCCCCTCTGGGATCCCACTCCTTACAAGTTTCCCATTACCCATTACATAATTCCTTCACCATAAGATCCATCTCTTCACTTACTTATGAAAGATCCTATATGGGATATGATAATTTTGAAAAATTTTGTGAGGATATTAATGGGTGTGGGGGGGGGGGGGGCTAAATTATGAGAAGAATAGGAGGCGTGTGAATTCAAATTCCATATGACCCCTCCATTATGTGAAAAGGATTGATCCATTGAGGATTATCATAGAAATAAAGGAGCAATCATCATTATATCTTTCACCTCATGGCTACCTATTTATGCAGATGCTCTCAAATCAAGAATTGATAACCATTCATGTTCATGATATTTACAATAATAATGTACTTTTTAAATGACATGTAAACCATACACTCTGGTATGTTGGATATTATTTTTTACTCATTGTTGTAAGGGACCAAATGTTTTGAAGGAAGAGGCGAAGAGAGCTTCACCCTCCTCCGTGGCTGTCTGATTGTTGTTGATAAGAATATACTCAAGACTTAGACATAATACAAGGGTGCTTTATGGGAGTCAACCCACCAATTAGGATTCTTAGAATAATTTTTATTTTGATATTCTTTATTGTTAATGTTAGGATTAGTTCATCTTACTTTGTAGATTGTTGATAAGTAGCTATGATGCAAGTAAAAATGGTACCTTGATATGTGTATTTAGTGTGCATGATTGCATTGAGTTGATACAATGTACAAATTGTTGGTGGCACATAGTCAATCATCTTATTATTATAGGATACACGTCAGTAGACTCGGGGGAACCGACCCCATGATCAGTACCACCAACCCTTCATTGATGAGCTATAGAAACATGCAAATTCAACTCGGTACCAACAACACCATAATCAGTGGCATAGACTTTGCATCACCAAAATATATGAGGCTACATGTTCTTCTTGTTTGCATCGACCTTAAGGTTGGTAGCACCTACTCAGATGGTGACAAGTAGCAATAAAACTCTACATCATTCTTTGTGGCACTGAAGGACGTGTCGGTAGCCTCAACTCAAGAGGCAAGATTTTACAATAAGCGCCTGAATTCAACTTGGTATCACCGAATGGCCAATTGGTTGCACCGACATCTATACACATAGAGTGTGTATTGATATCAATATTAGCCACTGATAGAAGCTACTAAGAGATAGATCGGTACAACCAATTTAAGTGTTGGTGGAACCGACACAAGTTACCCGATCAATGTGTATATTATTGAAAGGATAGATTGAGTCAGTGTTTTTTCATTCTATCACCTACACTCCTCAAACATGAGCTTGTACATGATATCAGACACTTCATCAAGCTTGATTGCATATTGTAGGACAAATTTTTATGTGGATCCCACCCACCAACCCTTAGCCCCAGATCTCACCTCACATATAGGTACAACCATTCCATTTGTCGTCCTTTTCTTTTGACATTGGGGAAATGTCATATTCAAGATTAGGAGAAGGAATCTCATGGTGCTTACATCTTTATATCTTTCATTATTACTTTTTATCATACATCTTCACAAATTTTTTTTAAAAAACTAAATTTTCTATTTTGTTTTTAGGCTTTACTTCTATCTAACTTCTATCTAGTGTAACTATAGGAAGACTATAAAATTTAGTTAGGATTAGTCATCATGGATGATGTGGTATCATATTTCAAAATTTTGAAATCGAAATTGCTCTCCCATGCTTCTCTCTTTAAGCCAAATTTTCTATGTGTAAGAGAACATAGCAGGAGGAATTGTTTGGGTTAGTCATGTTGAATACATACTCAATGAATGGAAAACCTAACTCAAACATATGGATTATGTTATGAAGATGACGTTTGAGTCTAGACCAACCAAATAGTAACATGATCTTTAACAAATTTTATAAATAAACTTCACAATTACCAGTTATACAAGTTGATAGGAGAGGACATATGACAGTTGGAAAAGACATGGTCTCTTTGTCATGTGATCTCATCCACCTTCATTCATTTTTATTCACAAATGTAGGATGATAAAGATTAATCCAAGTTATTTTTCTCCCAATTTCATTGCATGGCATGTTAAGAAACATATAGTTAAGTTCATCATCTTTCATATTAGAAAAGAAAAGAAAATTGCATATCATATCACTTGAGTATTTTTGTCTTCCATAAAAAGATTGCATATGAATTGCATTCATCCTTGGATTTAAGGTGTATCATTATTCCCCACCTTAAAAGAAAGAGAGAAGAAAAAATGTATATCCCTACTCCTTCTGAAAAGATAGAATGTAGTGCAAAAGCCTAAGCATTAATTATGTATCTTGCTAAAAATATAGGGGAAGAAAAAGAAAGAAAAAAGGTATTTGAAAAGGGCATAAAAATAGGAGAAAAGGAGGAAAAGGATTCCTAAGTTCAAATTCACATATTCTCTCTATGCAATAAGTAAGGAGAAAAAGTGGAAATGCTCTTCATGAACACACCTTTTATCATACTCATCATTAGGATGAGTCATCTTTTGTAGGAGTCATTTCACCCTTACATGCTTCATATTGATAGTTTTCTCATTATGTAGACATCTTTTCTGAATATATTGATTGCTTTAGAGAAGTTACGTGTTCAACAATTGTCGAGGACCGACATGGAACTGGCGAGTAAAAGGCGGTTAGGAAAAATAGAATCCATAGACATCTGTCTTCTTGTTGACGTCTTCAAAAAGATCCAAGAGTAGTGTTTCTCAAGGACGAGAAATATTCAAACCTAGGGTATTTGATGCAGGCATAAATTATCATTATTTCATATCCTATTTGACTATTTTTGTTACCAATTGCTCTTAATGAATATATTTTCATACATTTTTCACCAAATTAGTACAAAATAGTTGTACATCAAATGTTCTTTTTCTAAATGTGTCCATGTATTTTACACATTTCGATCATTACAATAATTATTTGGCCTAATTTATTGTTTATCTTATTACAGATAATTTTTGTGTGCTAGAGCGAAGTCAATGTCACCAACTTCACATTAATGGTACCTACATGGTATCGAAGTACATTTATATTATTGTTCAGATGAAAAGAAAAATGACTTCTACTATTACAAAGTCGGTAGTATTGACTTTTCAATTTGGTGGTATCGACTTTGACTGTGAGGCCTAGACTAGATGTCCTAAATCTAACAAATATTGTTATGTTTGAATACATTTAGGTTATCTCTTAAGATAAACATGTATGATGACTATAAAAGGAACCGATATAATCATTCAATGGAAATCTACCACCTGGGGATGGCGATAGAGGAAAAAAGAGAAAGGAATTTGAAGGAACCCTATCCAATAGACTTCAAAGGTGTTATGGTAGAGGAAACCATGAGAAATCTTTTCCATATTCTCTAAATCCCTTCTTTAAATTTGTCTCCTATTTATTGTATCTCTAGATTCATATTTACAATTATATTATGTCATATATTTTTGGCTAAAAATATTTTCCCCGGGACCCCAGATTAGTTGAGGTATAATTCAGATTGGATTCATAAATTGATATTGTGATTTTATTATTAAAAATTTGAAGTTATGATCTCCATATTGATTTATTTCTATTTGATCACCATAATCAAAGTGTTAGATTTCTACTTTGTTTGAAAGAGGGGTTAGAAGTTAGATAAATCATGATTCTGTATATCTAATAAAGTGCTTCGGAAGAGGGTAAATATCTATGAGAGTATAATCCAAACAAAGTTACTATTCACTAAACTACTATGAGAGTGGGGTTTGTCTTAATTTAGGTAGTTCATTATGTTGTGTGAGTGGGTAATTTCAATTACGGGTGTCTAATTCAAGAATACTGACGATTCATTTTAGGGGGGAGGTCGATAGCTCAAGTGGCATGGCTCGATATGTAATGAACTGAAATCCATGTGTAATCCTTAATTTAGCTTTTCCTAAACTTGTCCTTTCATTTCTATCCTTGATATCGAATTAGTGGAAATTATATAGGTTTTGTGTACATTTGTTCCCAATAATTTACATTATAAGGAGTTAAGCACAAATACCTTAGTAAGAGATTACTAATGGGTTTAGTTTGCAAAATGTCCACTTAAGAGGGATAAGGATAAAATAAAATTGATGTACACGTTTCTATGGCCCATTTGGTGTGGGAAAAAGAAAATGAAATCCTAAAACTAAGATAATGTGACATTAAATGAATTAATTTTTCCATTTAGTGAAAACAGGAGTAAATTGCCTAAAATCCATAAAAGAGTAACTCAAAAGATAATTCTAAGTACAAATTCGTTTTCTTTGAGTACAAGTTTTCTTGGGTAGTAAGTTTCACAACTTTTGAAAGATTAGTAAGTAAAATTGTGTTAATTGAATGATAAAATAGGAGATAACTCAAAATACAATATAAAATCTTTAATGAGACCAAAAGTAACAATTGATGCCAAATTCGTGATCTACACATTAAAATATGCCTTTGGGTGAATTTTCACTCCATTTGGAGAATATTTGATTCAAAGGTGAAATCAGGAGAGAGAAAATGTGTAGAACCTAAAAAAAATAAATAAATGAACAAATAACTCCAACATGTAAAATTGATGGCAAACTCATTTTCAAGGCACTTAATGTGACTTGTGAGTGAAGTTTCACCAAATTTGGAGAATCTTATCACCATTAATAATGGAGGAAAGAGAAAATAAGATTTGAATTATTTAACACATTAAAAATTCTCAAAAGGAAAAACTAATTGCATATTCAGATTCCTCATATAAAAAATAGGCGAGGTATCAATTTTCAATTGATTTGGGTTCATTTGCACCCTCAATTGAGTAGAGAGAAAAGAATAAATAAAAATATATGCCACTTTAGTCCGATTAAGATTGGGAATGCAATAAATGTATCACACATATTATTCTTTTATTTTTTTATTTTTCGCACAGATGGACGGTCCAGATTGCTCACTCACATGATTGGACGGTTGGGAGCTCATCTCATAGCTCGTGTCTAACAAGGAAAAATTGCTCAGTTCACTTCGAATTTTCATACCCATATTTCTCGATCTGTAGTCAACCTTTTTACGAGATTTTTGATGTAACGCCTCACGCCACAAACCATAAGATAACTCAAAACTAACCGCAGAAACAAAACTTAAATGAACGGATTACCAAAAAAATTGGAAATCTAAACCACTTTCATTACACTCTAAAACAATAAAAACATTTACATATGATTCCTTTCATGTCACAAGGTACTTACCATGTATGCCATCAACCTGTTACAAGAAACTATCCCAAACATACATATACATATCCACCATACCCATACATAAAAAAGGGCATACCAGAAAAACCACATATCAAACACATAACTACATAACACATCTAAAACTATCCCAAAGACTTGAGTGTACAAGGATGACTCTAGGACTCTATCAAAAAAAGGACTACGAGCAGCATTTCCAACCTTGCCAGCTATTGTCCTTATTGTTGTTTCTCAACCTCTGCCGCATGATCTCTACCTCCTCGTGCACGTCCACCTAAAAAGGGATGTAGGAAACCCACGGGGTGAGATTCCAAATCTTAGCGGGAGATATAACTCTCCACTAACACTATTATTAGCACATGTATGATGATTAAAGAACAACATTAAGGCTACAAGTACAATAAGTAGGTAATCCTTACTAACATAATAATAAATTGCAATTAGATTATGAAACATCTTATCATCATTAAAGGGATATAAAGAACATGTATATTCACTACCAACTATACTGTACAAAAGAAAGCAAGGTCTCATCCAATATTTTTTTCTTTGAACCTAAGCAAGTATGCTACATGGCTAATTACGTGTTTTATTATGCCCCGAGGATTTGAGTCGCACCACCCAAATCCAACCAACCACTGCTAAGTCAAAATAGGTGGCATATAAGGTCTATGAAAGAGACAAAATCTATGACCTCATTCCCTTGATCAGTATGAGTGAATCTAAAGTGACATCACCAGTCAAACTTCTACGAGCGACATATAGTCTAGCTGTAGAAGTTTAGCCCGCCTTGGTACATGTCATGGCACTACAAAAACTGAGCTACGGCCCACATCCGCACTCCCACCAAGGTATGGCCCGCAGGAAAACTAGTATCACATGTCACTAAGCTACGACCCACAACCGCACTCCCACCAGGGTATGTCCTGTAACTAATCTTGTATATCATATCACTAAGAGACCAGCTCATGCATGGCTGTTTCATATATCATGGATGTAAGGGTATATTCGTCCTCACCCCCTCATATTCAAAAATAGGCACTCAGAGCTAAACTCATTTCACCATTTAGCAAGTGTTAACACTGAATGGATCTATGGCACAGGGAAAAGCAACATGATTAAGTTCCACTTGATTAGTTAGGTCATTTACGTATCTTTTAGCATCAATCAAGTTACAATGTATTAAATCATAAAAATTCTACAGAGATAAGGGCATAATACTCTTCCAACAGATACAAACATATAGGGTGTGAACTTGTCACACTATCACCACATGATGCTTGTATCATTATCATTCACAACATTATCAACAATGACACGTGCCATGGAATATCAATCCCTCAACTTATCTCATATTAGGTTACAAGTCACTTCTAGGTCATAGGACCATTCCCAACATCATTCTGATATCACAAGTTCCTCAACATGCCCCTCAAGGCTCATTTAATCTATATCATATCATGCTCACCATAACATGCACTAGCTCATAATACCCACATTGTTAGAAGTTAATAAGCAAGAAATAAGGACAACCACATAACATTATAATCCTTTCATGATAGAGAAACAAGCAAACTCATTATTCACCATTTCGGTTTAGGGTTTTCTTTTTAACTGATTAGGGTTTATAAGACTGCTTCAACCATCAACCCTAGAACCATCACTCTCCATCATCTTGGAGTGAAAGGATTAGGGAGCATCAGTAGGGTTGGTTAGATAACATTGTATATGGATTATGTATCATACATATATGGTTATTGTTAGGTTTTCACGTGTTTCATCCACCTACCATCACCCCATGTTGACCACATAACCACATAGCCATATAGGTCGTGACCACCTACCAAGGTTCATGTCACGACTGCGACCCTCATGTGCCTCAACCATCTATCATATTTCACAACCTTCAACCTCTAGACCATTTCACGCCCGCGACACTTAGGTTTAGGGTTTCTCCAAAGCATCTTGACCAGAGGTGTCTCAACCTCAACCCATGTCGTGACCCCAGATGAGCAACCTTCACCCATGTCATGACCCAAGACCATCATGGTCGTGACCCTACTCTCTAGGGTGAGTCTCAACTCAAGGAAAATAGAAACACAACCCCAACACCAAGGGTAACTCGACCACCACCCACCAAGGGTCTCAAACGAACATAACTTGGTCAAACTCAGTCTCAAAGGAGAATCTCGACCCCAAAAGCTATCAAGGTAGAGAATATCATGAGGGGAGTGTCACGACCTCCCAAGATGCTCCACCTAGGTTGCCAATACAAAACTAAAACTGAAGGTGAAACCATGGTTACCATGAGGAAAAGGTCACATACAACCAGTCACCAAAACCTTAAGTCATGGGTCAAGAAACTACCAAGGTAGAACCTTATACAAGGAAGGGAAAACCAAGCCCAAGATAGCTAAAACCAGCCCTGACATCCCACCAACCTCTAAGTGTATGAACACCCTATATGAGGGAAAAGTAAAGAGAAACACATGCATAAAACTTCACAACACATCATCCACCAAAATGGGTACACAAGGTTAAGGTTTCAGATTTCTTCCAAACCATGCAAGGGATCACTACCAAACATGTCTATAGATCACCATTAAACACAAGCAAGGTGTGAAGGAAACTTAGAGGAATAAGACAATAATACAAATAATAAAGAAGTGTAATAATAGAATAGGTTTAGTGTCATATAACCCGCCTAAAGAAGATCACCACCAAAGCTTCAAGCACATGATCCAAGGGTTGGAAAAACTCCACCAAAATCTCCACAATTGACCACAAGAGCACCTTAAGAACAAGAGGACACCGAGGTCAAAGAGTAGATCAAGAAGAATGCAAAACCTCAAACCAAAACAAATGAAAGAATGGGGAAAAGAGAGAAGAAACTCCCTCTCACTTGGGTGTCACCTTATCAAAACATGGCCTATTACCTTGTGATGAGGAGCTTACTCTAAAGAACGACCACCATGCTAAAACACAGTCTAAGGCCAAAAAAGAGGAAGAAGATGGAGTAGAAGATCTCAAGAAAACATCAAAGAAAGAAAATAAACACTCACTAAGATTGGAGATGACAAAGGATCACCACAAGTACCACATGTGAGGGATTAACCACCTCCAAGGCACCAAGAACACTCCTTGCTCCATCAAGCTCCAAGGATGAGCACAAGAGAAGGGAAGAAGAAGATGACCAAAAAGAACCACTTGCATGGAAAGAAGAGGGTTGATATAGCAAAGGAGGAGGGAGGTAAGACAAAGGATGAGGTGTCAACAAGATGGAGTTCCAAAGAGACACTAGTCCACTAAAATGACCAACATGCATCCACATGCAACCACTTAAGCATGACATGTAAGACATGGTGATACACTCTAGGTAGTGTCTCGACCATCTAAGCAAATCCACCCTCTATGTTGTGACCGCGAGGCACCAAGGGTTCCTTGCTCACGACACACCCTAGCAACACCACTAGGTCGCGACACCAAGACCACCACAAGCAACCTAGGTCAAAACAAACCTATCCGAGCCTTTGTCTTGAACCAAGACAACCTTGGTCATGACCACCACATCAACAGGAAGTGTCTCAATCGTCAAACCCCGTCAACAAGACCTAGGTAGAGACCTACATCGAGATAAACCACCAAAGGGCACAAGGTCAAACCACACCAACCCTAGGAAACCTTAATCACCACTAAGGGTGATGACACTCAACCAAGCATCTAACAAAGTGCCCCAAAGCACCACTCTCTCTCTCTCTCTCATGAAGCCAGGAGAGAGGCAGAATGCTCTAGAGGTGGCAAATCGCACATCAACCCCCTATATTGGGTACATTTCAATTTGCCCCAAAACTAGCACAGAAAGAACAAACATCATCCAAACAAGCTAAAACTTGAAACTTTTGCACACCACAAGACCAAATCAAATCTTAAAAGATTAGATCAAGGTTCTAAGAACATGATTAATCCAAAACAAATAGGGTTACCCCAAAACTTAGGTCAGGATCCTTACAAGCCATAAACCCCTAACAAGGATTTCACCCCCAAAATCCTAAGAGAAAAGAGAGGGTATTTCCTTTGTATCTCTTTCTATATCTCCCATGTGGCTTCCTCAACACCACGGTGATGCCACAAAACCTTCACCAGCCCTATGTCCTTCTTCTTCAACTTCTTCACCCTTCTGTCAAGGATCAACATTGGACCTTCTAGATATGACATGTCCCCATCAAGCTCCACCTCCACAGGCTGTAACATTAACTCTGTATCAGGATGGCACTTCAACATGCTTACATGAAACACTACATGCAACTTGTGCAACTTAGGTGAGAACTCCAACCTGTAGGCCACATTCCCAAAACATGCAATCACAAGGTAAGGTCCCATAAACCTAGGATCTAACTTACCCTTCTTCCCAAACCTCTAAACACCTTTCCAGGGAGAGACATTAAGGTACACCCTATCCCACACTTGGAACTCCAAGGGTCTATGACGGTTATCTTCATATGACTTATGTATGTCTAGTGTTGCTTTCAATGGCTATTGAATCACATTGATATTTTCTATTGTTTGTTGCACAAGCTCAGGACCAAGAAGTTGGTATTCTCCCATCTCATACCAACACAACAGAGACCTACAACGCTTCCCATACAATGCCTCGTAAGGTGCCATGTCGATGCTTCACTGATAACTGTTGTTGTAGGAAAATTCTATCAGACTGAGGTGTATGTCCCAACTGCCCAAAAATTGAAGAACACAAGCTCTCAACAGATCCTCCAAGGTCTGAATTGTCCTTTTAGACTAACCATCTATCTGTGGGTGAAAGGCAGTGATGAACCTCAACTGCATACCCAAATATGTGTGCAGTCACTCCCAAAAGCTACTTGTAAACTGAGGACCTCTATCAGACACGATAGTTGCTGGAACACCATGCAAACACACTATCTCATTAACGTAGATCTGGGAAAGCTTCTCAACTGTATACGTCATCTTCACAGGAAGAAAATATGTTGACTTGGTCAACTTGTCAACAATCACTGAGATGGAATCATGACCTTTAGCTATCCTAGGTAGACCAACCACAAAGTGCATAGTCACATGATACCATTTCCACTATGGTATAGGCAACGGTTGCAAAGTCCCTGCATGCCTTTGATGCTCGACTTTAACCTACTGACACATAGAGCATCTCATAATGAACTCAATCACATTATTCTTCAAGACAAGCCACCAATACATATCTTTCAAATTATGATACATCTTGGTGCTACTTGGGTGCATAGCGTATATGGATGAGTGAGCCTCTTCCAAAACCATCTTTCTTAGGTCATCAACATCAGGAACCACAATTCTACCATGGTAATAAACTATCCCATCATCTGACTCATGGAAGCCATCATGATTCTCACTATCAAACTTTGATCTACTGTCTCAGAGTGGGATTTACCTGTAACTATGCTAATAATTCTTCTAGTAAGGAAACTTCTAGCTTAACATTCATCAGACATAGGGAGATCAACATGTCTCGCTTGTGGCACATCAATGAACTCAAGTGGGCTGTATCCATAGACGAAGATGAAGACTTCCTACTCAATGCATCTGCCACAACATTTTCCTTCCCTAGATGATAATCAATCATGCATTCGTAATCCTTGATTAACTCCATCCAGTGATGTTGCCTCATATTCAACTCCCATTGTGAGAAGATGTACTTCAGATTCTTGTGATCCATGAAGATCTAACACTTCTCGCCATAAAGGTAGTGCCTCCAAATCTTTAAGGCATGGACTATAGTAGATAATTCCAGGTTGTGGGTTGAGTAATTATCCTCATGTTTCTTAAGCTGTTGGAAAGAAAAAGATACCACTTGCTTGTCCTACATTAGCACACATCCCAAACCATTCCTGGATGCATCCCAAAAGACTATGTATCATTTTCCTTGCTCAGACAAGACCAGAATCGGTGCACTTATCAAATTCTCCTTCAACATCTGAAAAGCACATTAGCATCTATCATCCCAGACGAATGACACATCCTTCCTTGTAAACATTTTTAGAGGCAAAGCGATAGAACTAAAGTCCTTGATGAACCTCTTGTAATAGCCTTCCGAACCTAGAAAACTACGCAGTTTTGTCGGCATCTTTAGATGCTCCCACTCAGTTACTGACTCAACCTGCTTGGGACCCACATGAACTCCCTAGAGAGATATAACATGCCCCAGAAAAGCTACTTCCTTTAACCATAACTCGCACTTATTGAACTTGGCATAAAGCTGATGTTGCCTCAGCACTATCAATGCCTGACAAAGATGTTGTTCATGCTACTGATTGTCACAATTGTATATCAAGATGTCATTTATGAAGACCACTACAAATTGATCAAGGAACGACAAAAACACTTTGTTCATCAAGTCAATGAATGATGTCAGTGCATTGGTCAACCCAAACGGCATAACCATGAACTCATATTGACCACACCTCATCCTAAAAGTCAACTTAGGTATGCCATCCTCCTTGATCTTTAACTGGTGATATCCTAACCTGAAGTCCATCTTTGAGAACATTGTCGTGCCACATAACTGATCAAACATATCATATCTCCTCAATAAGGGGTACTTGTTCTTTATCGTCACCTTGTCCAACTATCTATAGTCTATACACAGCCTCATAGACCCATCCTTCTTCTTTACAAACAACGCTAGAATACCCCAAGGCGATGTACTCAGCCTGATGAAACCTTGGTCAAGAAACTCTTGTAAGTGTCTCTTCAACTCTATCATCTATGTCGGAGCCATACCATACGGTGCTTGGGCTATTGCTTGTGTGTTGAGAACCATATTGATCTCAAAATCAATCTCTCAGGGTGGGAGAACACCTAAAAACTCCTCAGAAAACACGTCCTTGAACACTCTGACAACCAGAACCTCCTGAATATTAGGACTCCTCACCTCAGTATCCAGCACCTGTGCTAAGAATGCCTCACAACCCTATCTCAATAGCTTCCCTTCCATCATTGCCAATACCAGACACGTCAGAAGAATTGTCTTGTCTCCTTGGAAGATCCACGTCTTATCACCATCTTTAAACGTCGCCAACTTGGAACTACAATCCAAGACCACTATATACTTCTCCAAGGTGTCCATTCCAAGGATTACATTACACCCATGCATGTCAAGTGGTATGAGATCCACTTGAATGTTGTTCCATGAAAAAGAAAGGAAAGAGGAAGGACACACCTCTTACAGAACCAACTAGCAGGGTATCTAACAAAAAATTATCCCTCTTACGACTAACAAGTAATATACAACTATCAAGCACTTTGCAAGTGATAAAAGAGTGTGTTGTACCTGGATCAATCAAAATAGATACAAAGTAGCAAGAAGACAAATCAGAATGAAATAACTCCATCTGACATGTAACTACTCGCGGGCTGACTATCGCCTTTGGCTAACTGATAGCATAAAATCTATCTGTTGCCTATTGTCACCCCTGTCGTCTACTTCCCTAAGTAGAAGATCTGACCTGCGATGCTTGGCCACATCCTCATCCTCCTGCACTACTGTTCTTCTATCTCTCCAAGCCCTATTGGTTCTACCTCAGTTGTTGGGTCACCTCGTCGTCTCTCACCAGACACTCCTGCTTCAGTTGTCTTATCTGCCCACACTTGTGGTAGGCTCGGGTCTCAAACTACATCCTAGATGGCCCATCACTGACACCGACGTAGTGTTATAAGTTCTAGCAGGTGGAAGATTACAACCTCTTCCTCTACAAAGTGACCATTGCGTCAGAGCACTGTTTCTCTACGGTGCTAGTGGTGTAGAAAACCTCAGATTTTTAAAGCCTCCTGACGACTATCCTTGGGACTGTGCAGACATCTTCCTGGCTCTTGCCTTCCACTTCTCAACCATAGATAGCTCTATCCTCCGAACAAACTCTAAAAATATGGAAAACCTTTCTCGGTTATCCAAGGAAGCCTCCAGGGTAGACAACTCAGTGTTCATCCCCTTCTCAAAACGGTGAATTCTCTCATCATCCGTAGCATCCATGTGAGGACAAAACTGAAGAAGCTCTATAAACTTAGCCTCATACTCATTGATCGTCATGGCTCCCTTTCAGATCTGCTCAAACTGAATGATCTTCTCATCTAGATAGGTCTGCGGGAAGTACCAATTGACGCACTCACATCGGAACTCCTCCCAACCTACAACCACTCTAGGTCTCTTCTCCTCTTCTATGGTCCGCCAATGGCCAACACTCCATTTTAAAAGGTGTACCACATGCTAAATCTTATCATACTCTAGGATGCTGAGGATCTTGAAGGCTTTCTCAAGCTCAGTAAGCCACAAATCAACATCTATTGGATCGGCCATCCCAGCATACTCCACCGCCCCAACATGGCAAAGCCTCTCAAAGGTCTTCCCAGTGCCTGAAGATTCTACATTAGGAACTGGTGCCCTAGGTTGAGGTACGGGCATCCTTTCCTCCCTATGCGTCATCGTAGCCATAAACTTCCCAAAAAGATATTGAAAGGTAGGATTTTCAATCATGGATGGGTCAAATTGGGGACCCTCAGGCACCCAATCTTATCGTGCTCTGTTCCTTGCACCTCCTCCTGGTGTACTGCCACTGCTCTCAGTAGTGTGTTCATCATGTTCTCCAGACATCTTTAGGCTTTTCTACTTCTTCAACATAAGAAGAAGTCATTATAAGACATACTAGAGGACATAAGAATAGAAACAAACCCTAGTCATAGGTCCCTTTAGACTCAACAAACTTAAAGATCTGATACCAACCAAACTGTGAAGCCTCACGCCATAGACCACAAGATAACTCAAAACTAACCACAAAAACAAAACTTAAACAAACAGATTACCAAAAAACACTAGAAATTAAAACTACTTTCATTAAACTCTAAAACAACAAAAACCTTTACATATGAGTCATTTCATGTCACAAGGTACTTACCACATATGTCATCGGCATGTTACAAGAAATTGTCCCAAACATACATATACATATCCACCATACCCATACATAAAAAGGGCACACAAGAAAAACCACATATCAAAAACATATCTATAGAACATATCCAAAACTATCCCAAAGGCCTGAGTGTATAGGAACGACTCTAGGACTGTAACAACAAAAGGACCACTAGCATCATTTCCAACCTTGTAAGCTAATGTCCTTCCTATTGTTTCTCAACCTCTGCTGCATGATCTCTACCTCCTCATGCATGTCCACCTAAAAAGGGATGTGGGAAACCCACAGGGTGAGATTCCAAATCTCAGTGGGAGATATAACTCTTCACCAACACTATTATTAGCATAGGTATGATCATAAAAGAATAACATTTAGGCTACAACTATGACAAACAAGTAATCATTACTTACAGAATAAGCAATTGCATTTAGATTGTGAAATATCTTATCATCATAAATGGAATATGAAGAACATGTATATTCACTACCAACTATACTGTATAAAAGCAAGCAAGGCTTCATCCAATATTTTCATATTTGAACCAAAGAAAGTATGCTACACGTCTGATTATGTGTTTTATTAGCCCCGAAGATTTGAGTCATACCACCCAAATCCAATCAAACACTTATAAGTCAAAATTGGTGATATACAAGGTCTATGGAAGAGCTAAAATCCACGACCTCACCCCTCCGTCAGTATGGGTGAACCTATAGTGAAATCACCAGTCAAACTACTACCAGTGACATATAGTCCCATTGTACAAGTCTAGATCTCCTTGGTACATGTCATGGTGCTAGAGAAACTAAGCTACGACCCACAACCGCACTCCCACAAGGTTATGGCCCACTGCCAATCCTGTATTACACGTCACTGAGCTACGACCCACAACCACACTCCCACCAGGGTATGGCCCGTAGCCAATCTTGTATATCATATCACTAAGAGACCATCTCATTCACATGGAGGAATCATATATCCTGGACTTAAGGGGATATTTGTCCCCACCCCCACATATTAAAAAATATGCACTCCGAGTTAAACTCATTTCACCATTCAGCAAGTGCTGACACTAAATGGATTTATGGCACAAGGCAAAGCTACAAGATTAAGTTCCACTTTATTAGTTAAGTCATTTAAGTATCTTTTAGCATCAATCAAGTTACAATGTATACAATCATAACAAATTCTATAGAGATAAGGGCATAATACTCTTTCAGCAGATACAAATGTATAGGGTGTGAACCTATCACACTATCACCACGTGATGCATGTATCATTGTCATTCAAAAAATTATCAACAAAGTCACATGCCATGGAATATCAATCCCTCAGCTCATCTCATATTAGGCCACAAGTCACTGCCAGGTCATAGGACCATTCACAACATCATTATTATATCACAAGTGCATCAACATGCCCCTCAAGGCTCATTTAACCTGTATCATATCATGCTCACCATAACATGCACTAGCTCATAATACCTACATGGTAAGAAGTTGATGATGAAGAGATAAGGACAACCACATAACACTATAATCCTTTCATGATAGAGAAACAAGCAAACTCATTATTCACAATTTAGGGTTAGGGTTTCCTTTTTAACCGATTACGGTTTACAAGACTGGTTCAAACATCAACCCTAGAACTATCACTCTCCATTATGCAAGGATTAGGGTTTCATCAGTATGGTTTATTAGATAAAATTGTATATGACTTATGTATCATACATATATGGTAATTGTTAGGTGTTCACATGTGTTCCATCCACCTAGCCTCACCCCATGTTGACCACATAACCACATAACCATATAGGTCACGACCACCTACCAAGGTCCATGTCGTGACCGTGATCCTCATGTGCCTCAACCATCTATCACATGTTGTGACTTTCAACCTCTAGACCATGTCGCGCATGCAACACTTAGGGTTAGGGTTTCACCAAATCATCTCGACCAGAGGTGTCTCGACCTCAACCCATCTCGCCACCCCAGAAGAGCAACCTTCACCCATGTCATGACCCAAGACCATCATGGTCTTTATATACTCTCTAGGGAGGCTCAACTCAAGAAAAATAGAAACACAACCTCAACATCAAGAGTAACTCGGCCACCACCCACCCAGGGTCTCAAACTAACATTACTAGGTCAAATTCAGCCTCAAAGGAGCATCTAGACCCAAAAAGCTATCAAGGTTGAGACTCTCATGAGGGGAGTGTCGTGACCTCCCAAGATGCTCCACCTTGGTCGCCAAAATAGAACTAAAACTGAAGGTGAAACCATGGTTACCATGAGGAAAAGGTCACATACAATCAGTCACCAAAACCCTAAGTCATGGGTCAAGAAACTACCAAGGTAGAACCTTATCCAAGGAAGGAGAAACCAAGCCCAAGATAGATAAACCTCACCTAACATCCATCCAAACACTAAGTGTATGAACATCCTGTATCAGGGCAAGGTAAAGAGCAACACAAGGAGAAAACTTCAGAACACATCATTCACCAAAATGGGTACACAAGGTTAGGGTTTCAGATTGCTTCCAAACCAAGAAAGGGATCACCACCAAACAAGCTCTAGAGATTACTACTAAGCACAAATAAGGTATGAAGGAAACTTAGGGGAAGAATACAATAATAAGAATTATAAAGAAATGCAATAATAGAGTAGATTTAGTGTTATATAACCCGTCGTAAGAAGATCACCACCTAAGCTTCAAGCACACGATCCAAGGGTTGGAAAAACTCCACCAAATGCTCGATACTCAGACACAAGAGAACCTCAAGAATAAGAGGAAACTAAGGTCAAAGGGTAGCTCAAGATGAAAGCAAAACCTCAACATTGAAACAAAAGAAAGAAGGGGAAAAAGAGAGAACAAACTCCCTCTCACTTGGGTGTCGCCTTGTCAAAACATGGCCTGTTACCCTTGTGATGAGGAGCTTACTCTCAAGAACAACCACCATGTCAAATCACAATCTAAGGCCAAGAAAGAGGAAGAAGATGGGGTAGAAGATCTAAACAAAACATCAAAGAAAGAAAATAAACACTCACCAAGATTGGAGATGACCAAGGATCACTACAAGCACCACATGGGAGGGATGAACCACCTCCAAGGCACCAAGAACACTCCTTCTTGTTCCACCAAGCTCCAAGGAGGAGCACAAGAGAAGGGAGGAAGAAGATGACTGAACAGAACCACTTGCATGGAAAGAAGAGGGTTCATATAGCAAAGGAGGTAAAGGATGAGGTGTCAACAAGATGGAGCTCCAAAGAGACACTTGTCCACTAAAAGGACCAGCATGCATCCACATGCAACCACTTAAGAATTACATGCAAGACATGGTGATACACTCTAGGTAGTAGCTCAACCATCTAAGCAACTCCACCCTCTGTGTTGTGACCGCTACGCACCAAGGGTTCCATGGTCATTACACAACCTAGAAACACCACTAGGTCGCGACACCAAGACCACCACAAGAAACATTGGTCAAAAACACCTCTCCAAGCCTTTGGCTCGGCCCAAGACAACCTTGGTCATGGCCACCACATCAAGGGGAAGTTTTTCGACCATAATACCCCCTCAACAAGCCATAGGTCGCGACCTAGGTCGAGACAAACCACAAAAGGTCACAAGGTCAAAGCACACCAACCCTAGGAAACCTTAATCACCACGAAGGGTGACATCACTCAACCAAGGGTAAAACAAAGCAACCCAAAGCACCACACACACTCTCTCTCTCTCATGAATCTAGGAGAGAGAAGGAACACTCTAGAGGTGGCAAATTGCACATCAACCCCCTATATTGGGTAACTTACAATTTGCACCAAAACTAGCACAAAAAGCACAAACAACATCCAAACAAGCTCAAACTTGAAACTTAAGCACATCACAAACCCTAATCACATATCAAAAGATTAGAGAAAGGTTCTAAGCACATGATTAAGGCAAAACAAGTAGGGTTATCCCAAAACTTAGGTCAGGGTCCTTACATTTGATCCCAGACTTTCCTCATGTGATTCTGCACCGGTTGATCCTTAAATTGTGGTGTTTTGTCAATAATTCGAGAAACCACCAAAATCGGTCATCGGGCTATCTCACCGCCATGGTATTTAAACCCCAGAGAAAACCATACCTATAAATAGTACCCCCAATTCCTTCGTCTCCTTTTACCCAACTCTGCTCTTCCTTTGATTTCATCATTGCTTGTGTGTGTGGGTGTCAGGAAGCTCAGATTGGACCTGGGTTTGCGGCTGTTGTTGCTCATTCTCTACTCCATCTCAGATTGAATTGTCTTCACCAACATGTTCTTGGTGGTCTACTTGTTATTTATATGTTCTCATTTTTGAGTTTGGTCACATGTGGAAAATTCACCAAAAATGAGCCTAAGCTGCTCACAACAATGGCTTGCGAGCCGAGGAAGGGGACAATCCCCCTAGTCAAATGAGCTAATTGCCCCTCTCATTTTCCTTTTTTTCCTCTCTGTTTCCTTGCAAGGCTATTCTCATCTTTTTGGTTCTTTATCCACCCGTGTTTACGTGAGACAAATCAGTGTGGATTGTTGACTTGGTGCCCAACAATTGGGCTAAGTCATGCGGCCCACCTCTCTCATGCTCTCTCTTCGTCTCTCTACAATGGATTTGTTGATGTGCCATTCTCTGATTGATCATAATAGGAAAAATCATATCTTTTTATTCCTTTGTCAAAAAATTGAAAGAAATTATGTTTTGGAATCAGAAAAATGCAAGATTTCTAATAGAAATACTTTTGAGGCTTGGTTTTGAGTTTTTAAAGGTGTTTACAAAAAATGAATTTAATACATAAATATCATCAAAAATTCACTTTAATCATCATAACCCCAAAATAGACAAAATTATATGTTTTCTTAATCAAGAGAACCTAATAAGATCAATGGTGATATTTTTAGGGTCTAAATCAAGGTTTTGTTCAAAAAGTCTCAAGGTTAGGGTTTCCTTACCTTTATGCATATGTAAAACCCTAATTCATGATTATGCATTGAAAATAGGAAAAGTGGGCTTTGGACTCAATATAGTGAAAGATAAGTAATTGGATTTCATTAAGAAAGTATGTGCATTCCTTACACCTAAGTTGGGAATAACTACAAACTCTTACCTAGTTTCCCTAATGAGGCTTTTGTGAAACCCTAATTTCTCTTTTGTTAATTCCTTTACTATATTTGCCTCAAAATCAATTTTGATACTTATATCTTGGGTCTTGTACCGTACTACCATGTTTCTATTATTTGATTCTTATACTTTCCATAGTTCTTAGCATGTTGATTTTATTAGACTATTTAGCTAGTGTAGTGGTACTTTTGTACAACCACCCGTAGATAGGGCATGTATAAATTCACAAAGGGGAATGTGTTACTCTCCCCAATATAGAATATGTGTAGGTGATTGGAATGTGTTACTCTCCCTCACCTATTTGTTCAGGTTAGGTAGGTGCCTCAACCCTACATAGTTTAGGTAGTGAATATTAATGATGCATGTAAACTTTTACTATTTTTTGTTATGGCAAGCATCTATTTATTTATGTATCACAATTTTGACCATCTTCATCTTATGATGAAATCTAAGCCTTTATTTCCATCTTGTTTCTTATCTTTTATCCTTGTTCACTATCTCTGATCCATAACTTGTTTTCTTTCCCTTTTCAGGGTGCTTTCCCAACCACCTAGGGATAGATCAAGGTGTTGAACAAGGCCAAGGTGACCAAGTTTAGGAGTAGATTCAAGTTTTGCAATCAAGGATGACTAGGTTGCTTATTGCTGGATCCTATAGTTAATTTTTAGTTTTTCCTTTGTAAAGAAACTCATGTAGTGAACCGAGTTCATAAAGTAATGTAACAACTTAGTTTCTTTCTGCTTCTATTGACATTTTACATGTATCTGAAATGTGTAATTGGATTATTATACATGCATTCCACAATGCCTATTTTTCTTGAAAAAAGTGGATGTTTTGTATTTCCTTTAAATTTTAGTAAGGAGGTGATCTCGCCTCTTTACACGATAACACCTCAATGAAAGATCTCATGTTTGACTCTTGGCATCGATCGTGGTGCAACACTGCTGACATTTGATTGGATGTGTCGTGATGTCCCCCCAATGACACAGCTGGTCTCGAGGTTTACTTTTGGCTGGGTGGGGCCCAATAGTGGCCGATCTGGGGGTTCCCAATATCAAAAAACATAAAGAAAATTTAGTTGTAACGTGTGTCACGGTGAAATCATGAGTTATGGGGAATCTTGAAATCTTGCTTAAACCCTCTCATAATTCATCTTTTCTCAATTCTTATTCTTAGTTAAATAATAACAAATCAATTCTTCCATTTGGTTTAGCTAATTGGTTCTCATTTAGTAGTAGTCTCTGTTGAATGATTCCCGAAGTTTGACAACTCAAGTGAACGATTTCCTAAGTTTGACAAGTTGGTCTCTTGTGACCTCTATTACATGAGACATACACTTGTTTTAACACACATGTTCTACATTGTCACTTGGGAGGAGGAGTTGTTATCTACAGGTATAAAAACATACCATTTTGTCTCAATCCACCTTTGAGGCTGAGTTGTGTTCTTTAAATGAAACTAGATTGGAGGTTGAATGGATGTATGGACTTATGTCCAATTTACCTATGGTAAAAAAAGTTGCTTCCTCCAATTTTTGTTCATTTTGGTAGCAAAAGAACTATTGATAAGATAAGGAGTTCCATGTACAACCAAAATCAATGTAGACACATCCAAGCCAGACTCAAGCTTGTAAGGGAGCTACTGTTTAGTGGGGTTGTGGTTGTGGACTATGTAGATACAAAAGAAAATACAGTCGTTTCCTTGACTAAAGGTCTTACATTAGTCTTAATTGAGAAGTCCACATTGAGGATGGTACCATAACCCCTTATAATTACAATAGCGGAAACCCAACCCAAAAGAGTGAGGATCTCAAAAATTAGATTCAATGTGGTAATAACAAGTTGTTAGGTAAATTGGTTGATACTATGTAATTGTCTTGATGCTTTTAAGCATCTTTGTGTCCATCCCTTGGAAATCTATTAATGTCATGATTGTAGTATAGTAAGAGATTAGTATTCGAATGACGTTGAGTCCTAGGATAGGATGCTAGCCGTACATTGTTGGAGACTCCAACTAAATGGTTGCCATTTTGTAGACCACAACAAGGAAATTGAGTTGTTCCCTACTATCAATCATGATTCTTGATTTGGATGCATGACTTTTAAAGAATCATATCTTATCATTGTCTTTATTGTATTCTTACCAACCGATACTCTTGCACTCAAGGTTTAGGTTCAAGATGCTAGTTCATCTAGTTCTTGTAGGCGCCTATGTTGGATAACTCAGGTATGGTTCAAATAAGAAGGTACCATCTGAAAGAACAACACATGGGACTAGATGGAAAAGCACACCAAGCACTGAACTTTGTGGGATATTGTTAGCTATATTAGCCTAACTTATATTAGTTAGCATGGGTTAAGCCCAATATAGGTGCAACTAGTATTAAACGAGTGGGAGAAAAAGTAATTGTTTTTTTAAACTAGATATATGAGTGGGAAATTATCTTCAGGTGTTCATATCCTTTTCTACACAACAAATAACTACCTACTTAATTAATTAATTATGTTAATTATTTATTTAATTACTTTTTTTTTGAATTAGAAAAGGACTCTTCTTATTCTTTCTAGATTGGAAAGAGATTCATCATATTTTTCTACATGTACAAGAGTGGTTGCGTGATTATGTCAAATTGTAAATATGACTAAGCATGAAAGTGTTATAATAAGGCCCCTGAGATTAGGTTGAAACACACATCTCAGATCTCAGATTTCAATTCTCAAATCTCATAGATCTAAGAGAACAAAGTTTGTCGTTCGTGTTTTACTGCCCTATCACCATTGCCTCAGATAGTCGCTCCATGTTCACGTCTCTCGTGGGGTTCATTTCATGAAGGATATATATCTTCTTCGTCCCTTCTTCCCTTGACATGATTTGTTGGGTGGTAGTACCCAACGACCACTAAGTTACATCATATTGGTGTTGATGTTCGTCTATTTGCGAGTGAGACGGTTCTCTTCTATATATTGGTGATCAGGTCAAGAATGGAAGAAAATCACGTTTGCAAAAGATAGTGAAGCATTGATTTCTTTAACTAACATCTCTCTTCTTCAAAAGATCAATGTGATTTGAGTTTCTAACTTTATTTTAATTATTTCTCAAACTCTCTTTGTTGTTATGTTTCTTAGTTGACTTAAAAGTAATCTATAAATATGTTAGTTAAATTGTAATTGTCTGCTATTGCTTATAACAATGTTCTAATACCCAACATTATGGCATTTGTATTTAAAAAAAGTATAAAATGAGACGGTTAGAGAGATAATACACCATCCAACTATATAAGGCTAGCCCCAATGAGTATCTCTTGGTGGGTCTAATGATGCTATCTAAGATGGAGGTAGGTCATCTTCAAAGTGGTTTAGAAAGGGCCGGAAACTAGTGGTTCATCATTGTTAATGGAGACATAAATAACTTACAAATTGTGCTGGCTTGCATGCCTCTAGATAGCTTTAAGTCTCTCTCTCTCTCTCTCTCTCGATTTAAACATCTAAGTTGATTGCTAATTTAAGAAAAATCTAGCAATCATCATTGAGGTGGAGCTTTCCTTTTATTAGTGGGATCAAATGATGCCCAGAATCGCATCTTTCACATTTGATCTTCCACTATACGTCGTTGACATGATTTCATAACTAAAAGAACAAGGGCCGACCGGCGCCTTTTCCTGTTGGCTTCTGTTTTCTTCTCAACTTTTCTGATTAGAATTAGCCTATTCTTCCTCTGTCCCACTCCTGAAAGCTTTTGCTGACCAAACCTTTCCCATGGAAACCGGACTCCTGAAGCTCGGGTGTCCCTATCTCGTGGCTTTCTCCTGAAGTGCACAACACGTTATATCTAGAAACCCGCTTAAGCTTTTAACTTAACGCCATAATGACAGAGATTAAGCAGCAAAAGACGGAGTGCGACTTTTTACTGTTGTGCGGTTCTACTTTCCCTTATCCGATTTTACCTGTTTATACTTGCTTCGGCTTTTCCCTGTTTGAGTACTGATATATACTAAAGTAGCTAAGAAAATTGTTGCACTTTCGCCAATTTGAATCATTTGTTTTCCTTGAAGAGGAGCGCAGTGGCAGATCCATTGCCCTTTCAAACAGGGTGGTTGGGTGGGCGGGTGGGTGCACGCTCTCTTGGGGCCCTCCAGGAACAAACGCGCTCGCCGATCGCCGCTCGCTTCACCTCCAAGTCCCCTTTTTGGTGCACTCCGATCCAACCACTCTTTTCTTCTCCACCATTATAACTACACGCGGTTTCTCCCCTGTTCCACATTCATTTCCACTTCACCTCAAGGGTTCTCTTCCTCCATCCCGAGGTTTCAGTCATGAAACCTCGAGGGGGCAAGAGACCCTTGTTCAAGCCACCACCAGCATCTCTCTTCAGCTTCGACTGTCTGCAACCTACGCTATCCATAAAGCCCAAGAAGCAAAATGACAAGGAGCTGCAGAAGTCGCCCGTGCTGGCCAAGAAGCTGTGGAACTTCCTGAGGGTCGCCTACTTCATGATGAAGAAAGGGATAATCTCCAAGAGGAAGCTGCTTGTCGACATGAACATGATGATGAGGAAGAGGGGCAAACACCTGGGCAAAACATGGGGGAAGACCCTCATCTTCCAGCACCGCCACAACGATGCTGACCATTCCATTGGTGGCTCTCTCAGGTTCGGTTTGGAGTACGAGTTCTCCTGCAGCGACACACCCAGTCCTGCTTTTTTCCGACCTAGCGGCACCACCACCACGGGCTCCAAGCGCAGGCAGCTGCACCACCACATCCACTTCCCCTGCATCAACAAAGTCGATGAAGATGAGGACGAAGGGATCCCTACTATGTCTATGCCTTCTGCCATGAGGCCCTCTATGATCGAATACTCCCCACAAAGCTCATCATCATATGAACTTACTCCTGCAGAAGCGTTTAGTCCCCAGCCGTCTCCACTGTCCGTGAGGATCTCCAACTATTCATCCGAGGATGAAGGTGAAGGACCTGATCAGCAAGTTGATGTCATGGCGGATGATTTCATCAAGAGTTTCTACGAGCGGCTCAGAGCGCAGTGCCGCGTGCAGCTTCTGGAGTATCAGGAGATGGAGTACCACGAGATGCTTGCCAGGGGAGCAGCTTGATATATATAACTGTCATGGTTTGTCTGTTATCATGTGTGCAAAACTACTTTAATTATATGGTATTAGCCAGCTTGCAAATGTCAGGGACTCTTGTGATTTAGAAACGGGGTTCACCTATCACCACAAAATCACATGCTCATCCTATATATTTTATTTGGGATTTGGAGCAGAGCCGAAAAGGAACCTGTACGTTGACGGTTAGGTGAATGTGGTTTGCCTTTATCTGTACAACAACGCACATACGTTGTTGGTGTTTGATGTTTTTTTTGTGTGTTTCAACCGGCCCCGACCATGTGCCTCCCTATCTGTAAAGCTATGGTGTTCGGTGTTTGAATTGATATATGGATATGTTCAGATTTCCCGCAATAACTTTTGGTGTCCGGCAACTCTGGTCTATCTTTCATTCATGTATGTACACTCTATACTAGTTTGGAACTGTTTGACCATAGGAATCATGTCCCGAGAAACCCAAATAACTACACTTATGCAGT